>VWZK01012746.1:189184-414650 GCA_013396935.1 Baryphthengus martii
ACGGCCACATCACCCGCCTTGCCGGTGTCGGGCGAGCGGGCCCGCGTCCTGCCGGGCGTTGCTCGTGGTGGTGGTGCGCCGGGTGGGGTTCGTTTTAGCCTGGTACGGCAGATCCTTCGGTCTCTTCCCATTTGCGTTCCGTGTTGTATTTTTTCGTCACTACTTATTTCGTCCGTCCTTGGGAAGCGCACGTTTTTGTTGTCTTAGTTACATCATCTGAGGTAATGGGGACCGGTGTCTTTCTACCTAGACCTTGCAGTGATGTTGGGTTTCTTATTTTTTTCCCTGCGAACGCTGAATGGTCACGTTTCATTTTTGTTATTGCATCTACTACCAAGTAAGTGTCAGCTGACACGATGCTTTGTTTCTGAATCTGCTTCCACCCTGAAGCATGTGTCAAGAATTGCTGTCTTTCTGCATCTGTCTCGGTCGTAATGTGAAGTCACGAAGTATACCGTTTATTTTATATGGAATATTGCACGCACACTGGAAGTTCACGTTACGGTTCGTGCTGACATGGTGTGAAATGGTTTAAAGTGAAATCTCAATGGACATGGGAGTGATCTGGAGATAAGACTAAAAGATCTAAGGAAGGGAGGTTGTGGTGGGGGAAAGCAGTACAGAGGCTGAGAGAATGAAAGCAAATGGACAGAAACAGAATTGGTCCACAAAACAATGCATGCTGAGCGTTTTATCCAAGCTCGTTTGTGGGGCTCTGTGATGTATGCAGGGTGATTATAGCTGGATAATATTTTACCTCAAATCCAACAGGTTGTAACTGAAAAAAAAAAAAGTCATCTAGTTGACTGTAGGGCAGTAACTTGTTTTTAAACAACGGCCAGCTTGGCTAGGATGTCTACAGCAGTAACCTCCACCATCTGCCTGCCCTCCTTTTCTCCCAGAGGTTACTGCATCTATAGCAGTGGTTGGCTGAACATACATCTCCTCCCGAGCTCCTGCGATCTACAGCCTGTATTTAGTGTTGAAATCTGCAGCAGCTCAGATGTGTGCCCCAATTCAGGGTCGTTTATGAGTCAGCGCCCTTACAGCCATATCAAATAAGATTAAAAGAGAAAAATCACTGCCTTGCCCATGCTAGTATGAGCGGAGTTGGTAGTGCAATTATTTATTTCAGTCATGAAGTATTTGGACTAAACCGCTTGTTATTAAATAAGTGAGACAGCTGTACAGGATGTAGTTCAGTTCTGGAAGGACAGTTCAGAACTTTGTCACAGAACAGCAGTCCCCTGAATAGTCAACTATGTGCAATTGTCTGATTCTACCAAGCTGCAGGAGGGGCTGCGGCTAGAAAAAGTTTGGGATCTGCCAGGTAAAACATGAGCATATGATAAAATTTGATAATATTTTCCCCCATTTTCTGGGAAACCAATTTAGGTGTACTCGCGTCACCGCAAGGGTGTTAGCAAGTTTTCGTCGGTTTGGGTTTTTGTTATCTGGGCTATATTCAAGCATTACGCTTTTCATAAGTCTTAGCATCGTTTCTTTGATCCTGTCACAAGCTTTTATGAGATTCTGTTCACGTGACTCTTCATCTCTGACATCTGGCTAATGGTCTGACTGGCAAAAAAAGCAGGTTTGGTGTTTACATGGCCTGGACCTTTTTATTGAATCGCAGATCTTGATCATGAAAGAAACTGGGTTGGTTTTTTGTTTGTTTTTGTGTTTTAGGGTTGTTTTTTTTTTTTCCTTCCCTCCCCCCCTGAATCTGCCACTTTCTTAGTTCCTAGTAGCACTTATCCGTGTTGCTGTATGAATAGAAATAGTTCACCATGCTATTGTCCCCAGTGCATGGGTTCCTCGCTATTATTTCTTATTTTATGAAGCAGGATGTTCTCCCATTGTTATCCCTCCTCCCTTCACCCTTCCTTATTTTCAGGCCTGTTGCCCTAAAAGCCTTTTCTGTGTTAGAGAATTGTTACAACACTCACCTGGCTATGCCACTTGAAGATTGTTGGGCCTTTAGAAAGTCTTGCTTGTTTTATCTGAGCACGGTATGCTCCGAGATGGATGGATGCATGCAAGCTTTTTAAAAGATCAGACTGATTGCTACAAGTAAGAAACAATAATATGTGTTCTTGAACCTCGTTGGCTACCCTGCCCTAAGAGCGCTCTGGATGGTGAGTGTTCTATCAATTAGTGTCTGTTTAAGGCAAGAGTTTAATTCTTTGGCGTGCAGTGGGCTGCCGTATGGCTGTGGTAGAGCACGAGGTCCTAGAAAAGGCAATGCTGATTTAGGAGAAGTGATATTTTTCCAGTGTGTGGGTCGCATCGGTATCCCGAATGCAACTTTTTGTTGGCACAAGATTTACGATGGAAATTTGCTTTGGGCAGCGATGTTGCCTACGGTGACTTTAGGCTAGCTGTCTACATGGTACTCATGAGCGTTTCTAGATGCTTCTGGGCTTTTGAAGTATCTTTATCACTCTTAACGTTGTGTTTCCACTGTTGGAAGGTGGTTGTCGGTTGCTTGCCTCCTGGGGGGAAGAGAGAGACTCCTGTGCATACAAATACATAGTGTTTACTGATTGTATACTCTTAAAATTTAATCAGGCTATAAACTCTTTAGCCATACAGTGACAGAAACAGTGTCCAAAGGTCTTCAATCTTCTAGGTAATGAGAAGAATAAGCGTTATTTTAATCGATTTATCACTAAGAAGTTTATCTGCATATTCTGACTTCTGTTGCTTTTTGTGTTTTGGACTTTTTTAAAAAGGAAAAAGGCACATGGTGATTTTCCCTGTAGAGAGCCTTATAATTGGCTCCCATTCATCACACCCAACAAATCCTGATGCACCTTCCCTAGCCTGCCTACTCATGTCGGTGTTGAGGGTGTAGGCGAGGGAGGGATCATGTGGGCCATCGGGGCCAATCGCTCTTAAACTCGGGCAGGAGCCGGGAACTGAGAATGCTCCACCATGTACGTGCACCATGTGCTGCTGGTCATCCTGTAGCGAATTCAGCACTTCCAGTGCAATCCTTAAAGCTATTGGAGAGAACAGATGCTGGAACAGTGGCCAAGACTTCTGCCGTACCTGGGAAGCCTGTAAGTGCGACGTCTAGACAGCGTCAAGAATTATATACCCCGGTCTTTGAAGGAAGACAGAAGAATTTCTGTTGGTACATAGCAACCTGACAGAGGGAAAGAACTTGTTCATGCACTCAAATTTAGTGACCAGGTTAACTCTTAGTATGCTGTGAGCATTTTAGAACCGTTTTAGTCTGGCAAGTGAGAGGAGGTAAAGCCTTTAGAAATATCAGTAGCACCTGATATTCTGCCTTGAGTCGAGGGGGATCTCCAGAGCTTTAGCAGAAAATTATTATAAGCACGTGGTGTATCACAAAGAGAATATAAACATGAGTAAAGACGTAGCTAAAATACATGAATTTTATAGTAATAGTGAGCCTTTTTGGTTTTTTGGTCTTGGGTTGTTTTTTTTTTTTTTGGAAAGAAGATCTAAAGGAATGGAACTGTGCTGGTGGAAAGTAGAGCTTTTATGCTGATAGTCAAGACTTACGGGAATGATGAGAAACAAAAGCTGGTGTCAGTTATAACTGCTTTTGGGAAGAAGTTGCTGTAGAGTACAGCATGTTGTGTCTGTCAATTTATTCATGTCTTCCTTGTGGAATAAGTAGATTTCATGAAAGGAAGTATATGCTTGTGGGACACAAATCAGACAAAGCTCTTATTTAGAGACTTGTGGATCGTGTATTCTAGATGGGATATCTTGTAGGGGCGGGAAGCCGAAGAATGTCTAAAAAGGACAGATATTAAAGATGTTTCACTGTTCTGTGGTGATGTGAAGTGTACGTGTGTCATTTATTTTAACCTCTAAAATTTAGGAAATGTGTAACAGGCGTGTCAGTTTTTGTTCAGAAAAAACACTCCTTTGACAAACGACTGCTGTGTTTTGGTTTTTTTTTTTCTCAAAATGTTAGGGTCACAGTTAATGGCCTACATTTTACAGAAAAGGGTTTTCAATATGTCAGTCACCTAAAGATTAACAGGGTTTTTTGAGATATTTTTCTGGGAAGAATTATTTGTGTGTAGGAGGAGACTGTAAGGATTCTGGTCTGCTGCTGGTCAGTGAGACAGAGCAAGGGCACTGTTCCTTGAGGGAACTTGGCAGATACGCAGCTCGTTGAAATTGCTTTAAAAAAACAACAACCTACCTTTAAAAAGGATTTGGACATGAACAGATGTCGGTGCTTGGACATTTATTCATGTGCTATCTAGGAATGAGAATCAATCATAGGTGGTGATCTTGGAGGTTTTTTTCAACTGTGATGACATGAACAGTTCCTTTTTTGTCTTCTTTCTATCTTCATTTCATTCATCCCTGTAGCTTTCTTACTGTCGAGGCCATGAGGATAAGAATATTTGGATATGTATAAACAACCCTGAATGCCATGGGTTCAATGCCTTGCATTCAGCATTGACTGCCTTGCAAACGATTTCCAAAGCAAACTTTCTTCTGTTATTTTCTTGTGTAACAGTCATTAGTTTAACATGGAAAGTAGTAAGCTTTCATACCTTCCAGAACTAGTCAAACCTAAAATCTACATTGTAGTCCTAAGATACATTAAAAAATTTAAAGTATCTAAAGTAGCGTAGCAACCATAGCTTTTGTAATGGTGGTGTGCACCAAAAAGTAACAGGATTTAAATTTTCTTTGTCTTGGTTGACACACCTCTAATTGTTGTGTATCCTCTCCGTCTATTCTCTCACCGTATCCAGTATTTGAATTCCAGGGTAAAGATATTTGTTGGGGTTTTACTGAAATACAAGCTTTTACTGTTTAGGAATTTTATCTCTTTTTTTTTTCTTTTTTTTTTCTTTTTTTTTTTTTTTTATTTTTTTTATTTTTCCCTTGCTCTGTTCTGGAATCCAGGTCCCATTGCATAATCTAGTTGTTATTACTTGTGAGTAACTGTTAAGGTATTAATTATGAAAATGTGAACAATTGCTACCTCTGTTAATGAAGTCTAATGTGTCTGCTACACTGCTTTATCAGATTAAGACGGCTCTTGTAAAGACTGGTTTTTTTTCTGTTGCTATTGCAGTACGGAGATTCAACGTTTTCCTTGTGCAAGCAGGGGTTGGTGCTACATAAAAGCTCCGTCTTCTGGGAGCTGCATCTATGGTTTGCATTATGCTGATGGGAGGCACTAGAGGGTTCACTGTGCTGTAAGATGCACTTGCCTGCCGAGTTCACGATCAAAGTGCCCTGTTCCCGACTATCAGGCAGGACACTATGAACGAGTTGACTCTGTCAGATGATGTCGGTCCTGAACGGCAGCAGCAGCAAAGAAATTCAGAGGAAATGTTACTTACTGAAGGCTGCAGAAGAAGTTATTCCAAAATTCTTTCTCTTTTAACAAGTGTAAGCAGGAGTTTTCCTGTCTTTCAGAGAATCATAGAATGACTGGAGTCAGAAGGGACCTTCAAGGTTATCTAGTTCCAACCCCCCTGCCATGGGTAGAGACACCTCCCACTAGACCAGTATATTTATTTGTCTTTGATTTGCTTGCTGACCTACAAATAGTGACTGTGGTATTAGTATTTGACCTGGAGTAGGGGGAGGTATGAAAGGCTTCATGTATTTATGGGACAAAGAGATCCAACTTTCTTCCAGATAAGTTGGTATTGTGAATACCAACTTATCAGGAAGGGAGGTGGTGGAGGCCCCGTCCCTGGAGCCATTCAAGGTCAGGCTTGATGATGCTCTAAGCAACCTGACCTGGGTAGAGATGACCCTGCTTGTGTAGGGAGGTTGGACTGGATGACCTCTGGAGGTCCCTTCCAGCCTGAAACATTTTACGCTTCTATGAATGAGAGCTAACCTTGCTGCCAGGTAGATTAGAAGACGGCTACTGCACAGCACCCGCTGTGGTACCAGCCCCTTTCGCCTCCCTGGGAAGCTACTTTTCTGTCAAGGACATCAATGACTTTGGTTCTTTGAAGAGCTATCAGTAGTTTAACAAAACCTTAGCTACTAAAGCAAGGAGGAAGCAATTCCTTGAGTTTAAATGACATTTTTCCATCTTCAGGGTGATTAACTCATTAGAAATGAATTAAATTTTTTTTGTGTGCTTCTTGGATGCTATTAAGCGCTTAACTAGGTGATACTTTGGCATACAACAGTAATGTACTTGTAGCAACATTTAAACTCAATGTTTTTTTGGGGAAAATGCTTTAACTAAAATGCACAGAATAAAACATGTCTAGCCTTTTGGTTCAAGTTAAACTCATTGAAAGCTGTTAAGTGAATGAATGTTTGCACTGATTTGCTGTGGTAAGTTTCTAGCAAATGAATGAAGTGCTGTGATTCGCATTAATTTTCAAGAGAATCTCCATGAACGCAAGCTCTCAGTTGAATGTACTTCATCTAGTGTCTAAGAACTCGTATCTGACTTGTTTTGACTGCTCAAGTGGTGTCACAGTGGCATTTTTAGCATTTTGATATCTCAAACAGTGCGATTAGTCCAAAATAGCTTTTCTATTAGAAAGAAGTGGGGATTTTTTTCTGTATCTGGGGCACAGTGTCTTGCTTATTGAAGCAACTGCGCTAGAACACTGTAGACTTCGTTACGTAGTTTATATTTCTGTGCTGTTTTGGGTAAAGAATGTGTACTTGAAAGAGAAGAACTACCTATCTGTAACTTTTGTTTGAAAAAAAATAATAATCTGTAGGTGGTGTTTTGAAAGCTAACTTCAATTATTAATGCTGCTGGGTATCTTTCCTTGGCCTATTTTCCTTTACATAGGTGTTTTATAATATTGTGTAACAGTATTGTTGCTAGCATTGGTTTTTATTAAAAAACAAAGCAAAACAGAGAGAGAATGAGAGCTAGCACTTGAACTTCTTGAGGACTGCTCACAAAATAGTATCAGTTTCTATACACTTTGCAAAATTTCTCATGCTGTTGTATCTTCTGTGAAATAGTGTGGAAATGAAATAATGCTGGCTTCCTCTGATCTTGTTTTCTGTTTAAAATTTAGCCTTAAACTAAGCTTAAAAAAAACTATTTCTTGTATCTTTTCATATATGGACTTGTTTCTCAAAGGAAAAATTACCTATCTTTTCTTCATCCGGTTTTTACTTTCTGAGCAAATATTTAAGTTGTGCTTAGAACTGAATCTCACTTTGAGAGAAAATAATAGACTGGAACTAGTTTTCAGTGCAGATGTGATTCTCCCTCTTAACCTCGTTGATCCCCCTGCTGTGTGACTGCTGCTCTAGAGTTGTATCTATATCTGCTTAAGCTTTGTGTGGTCAGTAATGATTACATGATTCTTCTTAGTTTTTGTTCTGACTTCTGAGTTTGAAGGAGGGCTGACAGCAACACTAAAGGGAGCTGCTAGTCGTAATCATGATGGGAATCATTTCAGTCCATCCTGCCTTCCCATTTTCAGGATCATTTTTCACAGCAACAGGGCTTAGAAGCTGTATCCTGTGGAAGCTAGTGGTGCTTGAAGGAAAAAATTACTGCTGAATGGGTTTTAAATTTTGCTTGTCTCCCTTACTCAGAAAGGTTACAGGTAAAGAATTAGAGTCAGTTAGAAAAAGGGAAAAAAAGACAACTTTTGTAGAGTTCAGGTCAAATTATGTCATGAAAATTGATGGGTCCTTTCTTCCCTCTCTCTTTTTACGGTGATAATATAATAACAGAAAAGCAAGAATAGAAGTTCTTTTTTGAATTTAAATAGAAGGTTGCTTTTTTGTGAGTAGGAATTGAAAAGTTGCTGGAGAAGTGTCAATGTAGTAGAATATACTTTATTATCATGTGGGACAAAATATTTGGTGATAAACTAAGCATCTAATCTATTGTTTTTATTGATACAGCTTGTAATATGTTATTCTTATTCATACAGATGTGGTCCTGAACATTGTGAGCATGTGACTTCAAAGATGGACAACTGGATCTGTTACAAGGTGTGATTGGCCTTAAGCTGACTTAGAACCGTTGAAGAACTTAACAGGATTTCTCTCATTCCTGATTTATGCCTATCTAATTGCCTCACACCACCAGCTCAATCATGTACGGAAGCGCTCGATCCGTTGGTAAGGTTGAGCCAAGCAACCAGAGCCCAGGGCGTTCACCAAGGCTGCCGCGGTCACCACGCTTGGGCCATCGTCGGACCAACAGTACAGGAGGCAGTTCTGGGAGTAGTACTGGGGGTGGCAGTGGGAAAACCCTTTCTATGGAAAATATTCAGTCCTTAAACGCTGCCTATGCTACGTCCGGCCCTATGTATCTAAGTGACCATGAGAACGTGGGTGCAGACACTCCGAAAAGCACCATGACTTTGGGCCGATCGGGAGGGCGGCTGCCTTACGGTGTTAGGATGACTGCGATGGGTAGCAGCCCTAACATTGCCAGTAGTGGAGTTGCCAGTGATACTATTGCATTTGGAGAGCATCACCTCCCTCCAGTGAGTATGGCGTCCACTGTGCCTCACTCGCTGCGCCAGGCCAGGGATAACACCATCATGGATCTGCAGACGCAACTCAAAGAAGTATTAAGGGAAAACGATCTGCTTCGCAAGGATGTGGAGGTGAAAGAAAGCAAGCTGAGTTCTTCCATGAACAGCATCAAGACCTTCTGGAGTCCTGAGCTAAAAAAGGAAAGAGCTCTGAGGAAAGATGAAGCTTCAAAAATCACCATTTGGAAGGAGCAGTATAGAGTTTTGCAAGAAGAAAACCAGGTTTGTCATCTAATGTCACTGTTATGTTAGTGCAGTAGCGTGATTGCATGACTTTAATGAAACTGCATGCCATGTTTAAGCAGCTAAATTTTGTTGGTGCTTTTCCCAGGTGACTGGTACGAGTAAGATGCATTGTCAGCGTGCAAGCCTCTTCTTAAATGTTTCTTGGCAGACTTGTAAGCCGCCTCTTTGAGTGCTCATTTCTCCTTGTGCTTCATCTGATTTTTCTCCTAGGATTGATGCTAACCACTTGGTTTCCTTTTGGAAGTATTTTCCCCTGTTCGTAACTAGTATTTCAACAGTGCTTACCTCTTGAAGTATTCTCTGGGATGCAGAATGTACTAACTGCTGGCCCCAAACAGGACTGAACTGTTGCTGAATGTTGGCGGAGCGCCAGTAAAACAAAGTTCATGTTGCGCTGGTGTTTTTAGAGCTCCAGTTAAAAACTCCAGACCTGCAGTTTTCTCAAGCAGATAAATGCAGCCAAGAACAGAATTTATAAGTAACACTGTTTAATACCTGCTCACTTATTCCTTTGTCATAAGCTATGAATATCTTGTTATGCAACTACCATAAAGCACACTACGGTTTGGGGGTTTTTTTTAGTGATCTGGCGAGTTAGATAATAGGCAGAAGAACAGAGAATCTTGGGCTTCTAGTTCTTTTGTCTTGTCCCTTGTAAAAGCATCCCTAAATTAGAATAAAACTTAGAGGTTGATTAAAATTGAAGTCTCTTTGTAGTCATCTCTACTTATTAAAAGTTTTTTAAAAAATTGCCCAGCTAGACCTTCTTGCTAGATTAATTCTGAAGTAGCTACTTGTCTTTGGGTCAGTGTCCTCCTGTTTAGCTATTTCTGACAAAATGTGGGTTAGGCATCTCTCTCCAATCTTTGGTAAGAAACTTCACCTCTGTTACGAAAAACAGGCTCAGTGTGCAGCTCCAAAAGTTTCCTGAAATGTAAGTCACCTTTCACCATGACAGAATTACTTTCCCTATTGAGTTTTTTAAGTATACAGGAAAGTTTAATAAAATAGTTTCCATAATTCAAGCATGGTCGTGTTCTTGAAGCTCTTCAGGTGTACTTGCTATTTTAGGCAGCTCTTTCATAAGGATTTTCTTTAAAAGGTGGAGGCGAGAGGAAAACTGCTGGGACAAAAAAGTAGTGCTGGTAGTACTTCATGTGTTACACTCTACCTTCAGATGATCTGTCTTAAACAGCAGATTCCTTTTGGTTAGTGATAATCTGCTACGCTGAAGCTACCTGCAGTTTTCTTTTCACTTTTGAAAAAACTGAGTGGAAGAAGGTAAGTTGTTTATTTTCCTGAGTTAATATGAGATAATTTAATGAGCTGGTCATGTAGTTTTACAGTTATATTCTTACTAAGTATCACAAAATGGGATCTGTTGTCTATGACATTTTGTATTCATTTTCCTATGTCTTCTTGGAGTGAAGAAAACCTGAAGTTAAATAATTTTTGTTACAGAAGCAGGATTTCCTTAAAAGGAATAATTCAGTGAAAATTGTACTCATAGTGGTACGGTACCAATGTAATAAATATATGGAATACTAGTCACTCAACTTCATGAGCATCATTGTGTTTCAACTGCAGATAAATATTTTAATTCTTGGATTCTTTTCATTTTTAAGGTCTGTTTTCATACTGAAGAGAATGTCTTGGAGTATAATAATGTGGTTTTTTTCTGAGATCTGTTTTGACGTTTGAGGATGCGGTGGAAATCTTGCAAGAAAGATGCAATGAATGTGTGGTTTCAAATGGTTTAAGTGGTTACTAAATATGTATAGATTGGAGAACAGGAATTCCTCTATCTGAGGTGTTGATTTTTTTTTTTCCCCTCTTGTTTTTCCTTTGTCCCCTAATTAAACATTTACAGCTATTTCCAGGCCACTGTTCTCTAGGCAATGACTATAATTACTACCACACTGGTAGAATTGTATAACTTTGGTCCAAAAAAAGAAGGGTGCAATTTAAAAGTAAAAGGGTATTATTGCAATGAGCTGTAAAAAATAAGAATGCTAATTAATAGGCTATAGTTAGCTAACAGTGTGCCCTAATTAAACTCTGAATTCATTATATCTTCCACAGCCTTTTGGACTCGGTCACTTCAACCCTTTAGGAGGATGATCAGTTTAATAGGGTTTACTGTAATTAAACCGACTTCTTGGTTTAGACACGGAACAAGAGATTTCTCTGATCTGTTGGGGGACCAGCAAAAAAACTCTCTGTTACTCCTCCAGCTTCCCCATAAAATGAGTTCCACTATAATTGCAGGAACTGATGTTTTAGACCTCAATATGTGTATTTTGGCACATTACTTCTAATAAAGACTTCTTGTATGTGCAGAACTTGTGCTTCATATTAATAGTTTAGCTAGGACATTGTTAAAAATTGATTCAACCCGTGGAGCCAAGACGCTCTCTGACTCATGTCTATCAGTTGATGGCATCTCAACCTTTTTCCTCTGATCTTGGCTCTTGATTCCTCTACCTGCACTTGATTGTCCCTGATTATACTTGTCACCTCCACTCGGAAGGTTGTATTTCCTCTTGGTTTTGGCTGTTGTTAAAAATACGTGAAAATGTGAGCTTTGGTTGATTTCTACTTCAGCCTCCTGTGAAAAAATTCACTGATATCTTTTTTTCTTTCCCATTTCTTGGCAACACGTGGAAATAAATCACAATTATTGATGTATTTTTTACTGACTTCCAAGAAATTTTCTGGATTCGATACCGGTCAGAGAATGCATAGGGAGAGTAAAGGTCCTGATACTTGTCCTTGAAGCAGTTGCATCTCGTTTTGCTTGATTGTCTTCTGAAGTGCTGGGGTCTGAACCTTGAGCCCTGAAGTGAACTTGACACCTGAATGAATTTCCCAACCAGGTGAAAGGGAGGGGCTAAGGCTGCCCAGGTGCCTCCTGTTGGAATCAAGGGCAAGACTGGCTTCTTGGCCTCTGTCTTTGCCACCAAGAAGATCTTTTAACTCCGCTGTTGGCTGCAAACCAGTAGGTGTGGAGTGGTGGGGACACAGGCCACGCCAGACCTTGATGTGAGGGATGGGCCCCCTCTGTTGTGAGAGGGCCCTCCAGGAGGGGAGGCCAGGCCAAGCACACCCTGAAATGATGAGAAACAGCTGCCACTTAGGTGGTGATTAAAGGTGGAGATAAAAGGCCAATAGAGCTCTTGATTTGGATCTGCTGCTGCTGGGAGTTGCTGCTGCTGGGAGCTGTTGCTGTTGGGAGCTGCTGCAGGTAGGGGTTTGTGATAAGTTTTGTGGAGTCCAGGATAATGGATTGGGTAATGTAGCTTTCTGGTATTTGTTGGATTGGTTTGCGCCTGGCTATGTTATGGGGCATGGTTGATATCTCCTTATTGTGTTTTTGGCCCAGTGTGCCTTTTCTTCTGTTGTGTCACCTGCAGTGAGTGGGTTTATTCCTTCTTTTGTTCCCCCCTGTGGTCGGCCAGGCTAGATCAGTTATGGGGTCCATAGAAATAGATGATAAAACCTGCATGAGTTTCCCTGTATGTTTTCTGCTGGTGGCTGCCTCCTTTTTGTTGGGCCATGTAGTTAGCAAAACATCATTTTAGGGGACTCGGTAGCAGGGGTAGCTCGGGTACAATACCGAGAATGTTGTGCTCATGCATCTATAGAGTTCTCATCTGGGTTAACAAGTCCTTTAGACTTCCTCTGTTGTGGTGTTTCCAGCAGTTAGGGAGCAGCATAGCTGCATTCATCAGCTCCTCTGAGCCAACACTACAGCTGTGGAGCGTAGCATGTGCTGGACTGTATTCTCTTCCTTTTTTACTGATCTTGATGAGCTAGAAAACGATTTTTTTTTTTTGGTAAATGAAGAATGTCATTGTCATCTCATTTTGAGGAGCTCAAAAGTAAACATGGAAAGTATCCCTGTAGTTAACAGAGGTTCTTGGAAAAATACAATAGTTGTCAGTGCAATATGGATTAGTTAACAACGACGCTTTGCGAGAAGCCAAAGTGAGGGTGCAAATGATTTCTCAACGGGTAACAAACCCATGCATATCCAAGGAGGAACTGATGGAGCCAATAAACAGGAGCTTGTTTTTGGCATGGTATCATGCTAAAGCATGCTTTGGTAGGAACTGTATTTTTCTGAAGGTTTTTTTGGTGTGTATTTGGTTTAAAGTTTCCCTGGAAACCTCTTCATCAGAAGGCAGAAGAGGGAAGAAAAAACAATGAGTATTTTTTGCACTTTGGTAGAAATAATTTCCTTAAACGACCATAGTGAGCTATGTGGAACTTCAGAACAAAGAAAATCCTCTCAGTTGAAACTTGTTTATAACGAGGCGATTGTCCCTTAAAATAGGCAGTGCAATGTGAATTTGACATCTAATGCCCTGCGTTGAAATATTCCACATGTGATTGATCTACCTTTCAGATGAGATTTATGATTCAGCTGAAATAATGCAGTACTGCCGAAAGCATCTTTTTACTTTGATGTATTTCTGTGGTCTTTTTATAGCTAGAGGCCTTGGATGTCTGAGTGAGAGTTTAACCAAGAACGTATTTCTGAAAGGAATTTCATCTTGCTTGGGATAAGCACTTGAAGAACATTTTGCTTTATTGTCCTGGAGTACACCCATCACACTTCTCCAACATTTCATCAGCATTCTTCAGAGTCAGAAGCACTCTCTATTTCTTAGTTGTGTGGAATGGGCATCTCACTTTTTAAAATATAATTGTCCGTGTCCTCTTAAATGCTTTACATTTAAACCATAAAGAAAAGAAATAATCTGTGGGAGGACTAATTATCAACATCTGGATCAGTATTTGAAGAGATCTCATTATAATTGGAATTTTTATCAGAAAGTCTTCTTATGCATTCACCTTAGGAAGAGATTGGATTCTTTTTTTTTTTCCGGGGAAAAAAAAGCCACCAAAGCATAAAATAGTGTTCTTATTGCATGTGTACTCATTGAAATTATCATGATCAGGTGCTGAGATACTGGCACAGAACACCATTAAGCGTGCTTCTAGTGATCATTGCATTAGAAATCAGAGTTAAACTTATGTATAACAGTTACAAGAATAAAACCCATGTGACTGGCTGCTTCAGTTTAGTTTTAGCAACTTCGTTTGTAAACTGGAATGCTAAGTAATGCACTGTCGTTGGTAAATGTAAGATTTTTGATGGCTGTTGCATTTAAAGTGTTTATTCATCTATATACAGGCTTTTTTTTTTTTTTAATTTCTATCCTACTGCTTTTTCCTATCGCTGTTTGACTCAAGTGTAGGTGCAGTGGGCTGCTTTTGCTCTTCTCTGAGTAGAAGCTACTGGTCCAGGATCTCCTGGTAACAGAAAGAAAGATTTAATCCTTGCTGCTCTGTGCTGCCTGCAGTTCCTCTATGGATTGCTTTAAAAATCTTAACAATGTTGTCACTAATTTAGAAAACAAATGCTATATGCCAACAAGCTTGAGCAATTCTTTGGGGGCACTTAGATTCTTTCAGAATTTTAACTCCACTGTATCAAAAGGAATTTGAAGGCAGTATGTAGTTTGTGGATGATCTTGGGCAGTTCATTGGGAGCACATGAGATAAGGCAGGGTCGTAGGGATGGTGATGATCTCATGCATAACACAATGAACATTCTCCCTCTTTATTGAGGGAGGGAGAAAGGGGTGGAGATCGGCTGTCCGACAAAAAGATCTTTTTCGGTGCTCTACAAATATAGCAGAGAGCTGGAAAATAAGTTCTATTTGTTTGAAAGGTGCTTTGTTTCATGCCTCTTGCTGTATATCTGAATTGTCATCAGGTTCTGTAGTGTGTTGCTACACGTCTGTCTCTAGAGTGGTACCCTTTCCTGCTTCTTCCTTTTCCTCCCTCCTCTCGTCCCTGCTCCAGTGGGTTAGAGGAAGAAACAGAGAGGCAGCCTAAGCTTGGAAAAGCAAGAAAGTAATAAACGGTAGTTGAGAATTAACTAAACCTCACCGATATCTGTATCAAACCTAGCTATGGTTGTGTTTTGTTTTTTGTTTTTTTTTTTCCTGGCTGATACGTGATCACGTTCTTAGGAGCAGCACTATCAACTAGTAGGCAATTCACTAAATGCTCTTTTGCGGTCTAAACTTTTCACTGCATGCAGAAGTATGCTAGATAGTACCTTTGTGGATTTTTGATTCTTCTTGTCAGATGATCAGGTACCAGCTACCTTGGATCGTTAAATTTTGAGAACAGATGGTGTTCTAATTATACATTGATGTAGAATCCAAAGAATTAAAGGACACGCATTTCTTGTGATACTTTTTTGTCACTTGTTTCTAGGATGACTAATGGTCTGGTTTTTAGTGGAAACGTGTCTCAGATGACAAATACTTATTTTTAACTGAGGAGAGGGAGAAGCTTTCGGAAGGTACACTTGTGTTGTAACATATCTTTGAGGACCTGTAAGTGCAAGAATGCTCGTCTCAGGTTTAACCCATTGGTAGACTTGAGTTATCTTGGACCAGGAAGAAGTCGTAATGCTGAAGGCAGTGGTGTGTCCTATGGTAGACATCCCATCTTGCTGTGAGAAAATGAAGGTGTTTTGTTGTTGGTTGGTTTTGCTGTCTTGCTTTTAGAAAACAAAGCTGGTTTTTTTTACTGTTGGTAGAATTGATTAGACTTGCCACATTGTAAGTGGATATCAGTTCTCAGCTGAACAAAACCAAACTGTGAAGCGACAGAAGTAACTTGAGATAACCAGAGCTTTCCTTAGGAGAGAGGCAAGATACCCATGCAGCCTATTCCAGCATTTGACCTCAGAGCTGTAAGCCTCCACAAGACTTATTCTTACGGCTTCACCTCTTTTGAAAGATAGAAACATTTGATACTAAACATTTGATTTGCTAAAGGCGTCGTACCAAAGCGCTTAAGCTCTTGCTGGAAATGTTCTAAATGCCAAAAGCAACACAGCAACGAAACGCCCACCTGGTGGAAAATAAAGCTTTACTCTTTACTGTAGAAGATGCTAAAGCTACATAGTCGATTCGTGCTTTGGATCTGATCTAAAGAAGCTGGAGATTGATGAGAAATACAATGTCTTAAAGATTGACCATACTTCTACAACCTAGGGTAGATCCCTTCAGTGGAGCTAGATATTATGAGTGAAGGTTTCTGTATCGTATCTACGCTGAACACGTTCTTGCCGGTGTGCTACACAATGAAATTACTTTTTCTGCTTTTGTGGAGCTGGAAGGTGAATCTCATGCACACAAATGAAAAGCAATTGTGAGATTTTTCTCTTCCACGTAAGAAAAAGGTGATCTTAGTTGGATTGTATGTTTAAAAAGATTGAAGAAGTGTGTAGGGTAAGATTTGCTCGTTTCTCTTTTTAGGTTAATGTTTATTTCATGAAAGTCTTATAGGGCATGGTTGGTTGAGCCACAAGAGATCCCTCAGTTCAGTAAGACTCAGTTATTTGTCTGGATTTTGCATCACTAAAAATGTATGTATGAATTTCATGAAAGCGGCTTTGGCTGCTATGGCAAGAGGCTTCAGTATTTCTTTGCTAAATGAAATACATCCACCCATGAAGAGGATGGCAAAAGCTTTAGGCTGAGAATTAGTGCTAATAGGTGAAACAATGAATCCCAGAATAATCCCAGAAAAAGAATAACGTATATGCTTCAGATCATTCAATGATTCATTACTCATATCAGCTCAGTTTAGGAGTACAAATGGCAGTGTTGTCGTTACTAGTTAGAACATAATTAAACACCAAAATGTCAGTGTTTTCCTGATTCTGCTGCTCAGTAGTTCTGATGAGGAAGGAGAGAAGAACTTTGGGAGAGGACAGAGATAAAAGTCTAGATAATTCTTTGATCTGACCAAGTATGGCAAGCTTCATGTGTTTTACATCAGCATAACAAATAAATGTAATTTTTTGAAATCTTCCTTTAGTGTGTGCGTATGTTAAAATTAAGATGCAGTTGCTTGTGGAGTTCAACAGTTTATCCAGAGCAATTGTACAAAAAGCCTAAAACCCTATATGTGCTGCTTTTTTTTTTTTTGAGAGTAGAGGATTTTCCCTGTATTCATCAGCCTGTGAATCAGTTGAGTTAAAACATTCTATCTATGGAATTTTTGATTCAGAGGACAATTTTTAAGGCTTTCTCTGTCAGCCGGTGTCTGATGGGTCAGATTTGACCATATGGTTGTGAGCCCGTTAATGTGTAACCAGTTTAATAGATCTGTCAGCCTAGTTACTCAAAGGAGGGACTTTTCTAAGGAAGCATAGGTATACTTCCATATGAGACAGTAAATAGTGGTGCTATACAAGTGCACTAAACAGCATTTTATACAGGTGAAGAAAAATGAAGAGCTCAACCATTTTATGATCCTCTTTGCGGAGTGTTTGGACCTTCTGATCAATTAACCATGTCGGGGACGTTCCAAAGAATGGAATTATCTGCAGGAACTTATTTGGTCCAGTCAGGGTGGTGCAAACACAGAAATCCCCCTTGTAATAAAGTTGGTTCATCCAAACTTTTCTTAGCGCTGAATTAATTTTGGCTTGAACTAGCAGATGATTTTGACAGTAAGACAACTTTTCATAAATATACCTTGGCCAAGATTCAAGAGAAGCGCTTTGCACGTACTTGACCCAAACAGCTGAAGTAACCTGAGCACACACAGTAGTATCCACACTTAGCATTTGTAAGACTTTTTGCAGTTGTGTAGCATGCTAGTGAGATCCTACTGGTAGTTCCACAATTAATTCTTTATAAGCCATTCTAGTTGGAAATGGTACACCTTCTAACTACCATTAGAAAAACCATCTTGCTTTTTTTTGAGCCTTTTGGGTTGAAGTCACTAAATATGTTTAAAATTTGACTTTAAAATTGAGCTTTGCACTTAACATATAACAGCTGAACAGATTTGGTCGTGATGCTGTTATGTTCTCTCTTCCCCGTCCTCCTAAAAATAAGATCAAAATTCAACGCTTGCCATTTAAAGAAGGCTCCAAGTTTTCATTTCTATCCAGGAAAAGCTTTTACTTTTTTTTTTGCTGAGGCTGGGAGTGCATTCAAGACTAGCCTTCTAAAACTGCATGCTGTGTTTTCTCAAAGCAGAATCAATTTAGTGTGTACTTATTCAGAAATGATTCCTCTCCTCCTTTCCAGTTGGCTGAATCAGCTCAAATCTGAATGCCTTTAAGAGATCTGAGGTCTATCTCTTTTTTTTTGACTGTGTGAGAATTGTTGTTCATTCATATTTAGCATCACTTTTTTTGTAAATTAACTGTTCATAGTGTGTTATGTTAGGCTTCTTTAATGTGAAAGACTGGGAACTTGTGAAGGAAAACATTAATTCACTTTCTTTTATACTTAAATACAGTTGTTAATGTTTCTTTGAGCTGCTGAATGTCAGAGAGTCTTTGAAGACTGATCTGGAAAAAGTAGCTCTGTACTTCACAAGCTCAACTTGTTAGCAAGTTATTTGGTGCAGTAAGACCTGATTGTAGATAGACAGTAGATTCTGGGACTCCTTCGTATATGCTGCATATAGTTCGTTTAACTCTTGACTACGTTTATTCTAGTCTGTTGAACCAAACATTCCCCTTCACGTGTGGTTTTGTGCTATCCAAAGGAGTAATACTTGATTCGCTGCTTTATTTCTCCAGTAGGGATTGGGGTGTGTTTGGGGTGTGCCTGAAGCAGAGCTTCTCTTTTAGCTTCTTCTATCTAGTTCACACACATCAAAACTGTTTTGTGAAACCAGCTAACCTATGACAAGTAGGAACTATCTGAGGATCTTCCAAACGGCGCTCCTGCTGCAGAATAAAAGGCTGTTGGGTATGTAGTCATGTTTGCACACCTTCTAATGCTTGAGCCTCTGAAGGAGTTTTATATATTGATGAATTAAACATTTAAAGACTCAGGAAGGTTGTGTGTTATTTCGATCAATGAATGCGTATTGTAAAGTGTTTCCAAGCCAGTAAATTGGGCTAGAGATAATGTGATTATTCAAAGTCATGCAGTTAGCTGTTGCTGTAGTTTGAGATGTTGGAGAATTTTTGTCCTCTGTGTTAACCTTTGGAAGGCAAAATCACCTCCTAATTTAGAAAGTAATTGGATGTATGAAGTGGTGTGTGCTCTTCAGACGTGTATTCATAAGAGCTCTGCAGCATGCTTAGGTTAGGCTTGAAGCCAAGGTATCTTTTAGTTTTACCACCTTTTCTTTGAAGGTGGTTGAGCTTCAGCTGTCCTGCACAGTTGACATGTATTTCTCTGCGACTAAACAACTCTGTCTGGTAATTGTGTTAACCGTGAGTGAAGGTACTGATTTTAGTAGTGCACAATAAAAAGAAGGGTTAATATGCCATATGGACTTCTATAGAACCAAAATGATGAGATGAGGTTTTACTGCTGAACACCTTAATTTTATGGACTTCTGCTTAATTAGAACTTCATGAATTAGCAATCTTTACTACAAAAATGCAGAAGTAATATTTTTTTTTTCTAGGAACATGGGTCATTTTAACTTGATATTTTTGTGTTGTCACTGCTTTTTCACTTTAAGAGACAATATACCTTGTTTTTCTTAATATTGTTCTTTAATATTCATTGAATGGACAATATTTCTGCCCCTAATCTTCCATTTGGTTAGGCTTCTTTTATTGTTCTTTAAGCTATGAAAATCAGTGGTTTCAACTTTTTTATTCGTATTTATGTACCTTGCAAACAAAAATGGTGATTAACTTGCAAAACTTTTTACCATGTCAATGATTTCTTATAAATCTTCATGGTTTTGGAGCGGTGGGAGGCCTGATAAAAAGCCCACCTTTAATTTATGGAAGTCACTTCGTTGCCTGAATTCGGCAACATTTTTGCACACAGTAGAGTAACTGATGAGACATTTTGTAATTAAAAAGGCAAAACACGATTACTTCAATTTGGTAATTTATAATACCTCTTAACCTAAAGTAACTGGTTGGGGTTCTGCCAGGGATAACTGATACTTTGCATCCCTTGTACAATTACATCATAAACCTGAATTACAAGTACTGAGTCACACCGTGTTAGTGCTTCATCGAGTTACAGAACTGCTATGACCACCGTAAACAGGTTCAGTTTCTAGTAGGAAACTTCTTCCCTTTTAACTTGTTGACTGGCATAATTGTTCTTACGTCCCTCTCGATATTGGAATCGTTTAAATTGCCTAAGTTCAATTTTGTGCAACAAGCAGGTTATGCCCGAAGGCAAATACGCCCTTGTATCCAAGCTGTGAATCCACATGGCTAACACAGAAACGAGAAGGGCTTTGGTTTTCCTGGAGTTCTTATCCTACCTAATGTTCAAAGCACAGGTTATCTTGATTTGATAGTTGCAGATGATTTGTGCATCTTCTGAATGGCCAGCAGTCAGGGCAACAACGGAAGAGTGTGGACATCATAAATTGTAGGGAAACGTTTAACAAGCTTGATAATCAACACCTGACAAAAACTCTCTGGAAAAATACATACAGTTGTCTTAATTGTATTTCTCCACTCAGCTCCATCTTCTGCTCACTCTTGGTGCATCTTTAATTCCTGCAATAAAAGTCTAGATCCATTGGACAGTATCAGTAAGTACTCTCACTGTGAGGTTTTTTTTCCTCATCTAATACCTGTCAATCTCTGCAACAAATGAAGCACAGTTAGTGTTGTAATAATGCGAGCACATTCTGTGCTATGCCAGTCTGCTCAGGTAGTTGAGAAGATCTCCTAGGCCTCTGAGATCAGAGGCAGGGTTCAAGGAGAAGAACTACTAGCAGTGAATTGAATGAGAGTTGACTCGGGGATTACTTGAAAGAACTCGATCCATACAAGACCACAGGATGAATCTGAGGGTGCTGAGACTGCAGTTTGATGACACTGGAAGGATTATTTCCATCATCTTTAAAAGGCAAGAGGAATTGTGTGTGTGTCAAACCAGGGAAAGGCAAATGTTCCACAATCTTCAAAAGAGGCTAAAGGATGAGCCATGAAATTACAGACTCCTCACTTTAGTCCCTGGAAGTGGGATTGTGCATGTCAGTGATGGGCTGATGATTGGGCACAGTCACCATGGATTATTCATGAATAAATCATGCCTAATCTCATTACCTTCTGTGATAAAATGTCTGGATTTGTGGATGAGGAAGGAGCAGCGGATGTAATTGAAATTGCCATGAGTAAGGCTTTCATCGCTGTATCCCACAGTATCCTTGTCATTCTAGTTAGAATGCTATGGTCTGAGTGGTTGGGCAGCCAGGTGGATAAAAAGCTAGGTACACAATTGGGTGCAGAGGGTAATTGCTGCCCAGTTGCCTTTAACAAGTTGAGTCCTGTTTAACATCTTTGTCAGTGACCGGAATGGAGGTGACATGGTCCATTCATTCAGTTGGAAGAAGACACCAACCTAAGGGGACCAATTGATTTGCTCAACGGCATAGCTGCCATGCAGAGGGCCCTAGCCTGCAAGAAAGAGCAGGCAGGAGTCTTATGAGATTCCATCAGGATGAATGGGAATAAAGGGCCCCTTGGGAAGATAAAGTCAAGGTTCTGACTAGTTAAAGAGCATCTCTGCAGGAAAGGATTTGGGGAGCCTTGATGGACAAGGGTGCACGTTGGCAGTAGAGAAGTTTACTGTGAAGCCATTATTTCCGTCAGCTTGGAACTTGCTAAACCACATTTACAATAACCTATCCAGCTTTTGGATGCCCAATATCGATAAGCAAACAAGTTCTTTGGCAGGATACCAAAGTGGTTAGCGGTCTGGGGCACAAGCCCTGTGAGAAGATGCTGAGGGAATAGAATGGGCCTTGTTTAGCTTAGAGGAGGTTTTGGCGGCAACCTAATAGCAGCCTTCCCATACCATGAGGCAGTTGTTGAAAGGTGCATGATGGGAGGATGAGAAATAATGGATATAAATAGAAATGGAAGGTTCTGATACAATGTAAGAAGAAACTTGGAAGTTTTCAAGATCCGACTGGATAAAGTCCTGAACAAGTTGGCTTAATATCATAGATGGCCATGCCTTGAGTAGGAGGTTAAACTCAATGACCTCCTGCTGTTCTTTCCAACCTGAATTGCCTCTCACTACAGTAGGGACACTGAGGTACTGGAGCGTGTCCAGAGATGGGCAACAAAGCTGGTGAAGGGTCTATAGAACAAGTCTTACAAGTAGTGGCTGAGGGAACTGGGATTGTTTAGCCTGGAGCAAAAAGGAGGCTCAGGGGAGACCTTATCACAAGCTGAAAGGAGGTTGTAGTGAGATGAGTGTCAAATCTCTTCTCCCAAGGAGCAAGTGACAGGACAAGTAGTGGTGTCAAATTGTTCCATGGGAGGCTTAAATTGGAGATTAAGAAACATTTCTTCACTTAAAGGATTCTAAAGGCCTGGAACAGGCTTCCCAGGGAAGCGGTGAAGTCATCATCCTTGGAAGGATTTAAAAGACCTGTAGGTGTGGTGCTAAGGAACACAGTGTAGTGGTGACCTGGCAGTACTGGGTTGACTGTTGGACTTGGTGATTTTAAAGGTCTCCTCCAACCAAAATGATTCTGTGATTCTGTAAATTTTGCTCTTTGGAAGCCCTGATTGGCATAATACATTGTGCATACTTAGATTTCTAACCTAAATCATGACTTAAGTCTTCCAGTTATCTAAGCCTTGATAGCAACCCGAGAGTGACCGGGTTTCCCGTGTACATTTAGTTTCCAAAGTGCTGCATAAAACGTAGGAGTCCTGAGTGGATTTTCAGATGACCAAAGCACTGCACCCCAAACCCACGTTGAGTACATTGACAATGCTGAAACTGAAACCTATCTGCTTTTCTTTCCAGTAGGACTGATGTGTTCTTGCTGGATATGGCAGCACTGAGAGAGCATCAGCTGCCTGGGCTTATGCTCTTTGCAAGTCAACGACTAGGCTGTTCCCTTCTGGCCTGACAATCAATGACATCGATACTCACGTTGTCTGTTAAAACTAAACTGAAAAAAAAGTCAGATATGGCAATTGCTGTTGCACTGTTTTTAGCATTCTTCGTTTCCTTCACCGAGCATGCAGGATTTGCAGGGAGGAGTTGCAGTCCAAATGCATTAGATCCAGATGGACTTCAAGGTTTAGGACCTCTAAGGCTCACATTTGACAGTGTTGCCACAAATCCAAGGTTATTTATTAAAAGTATAACTATTATCTTTCTAAATCCTAGATTCAGGGCACAGATCTCTATTGATATATTTTTTTTTCTTGTCTCCCACCTTTTCACCGGCTTTGATTCTATTGCAGATTTAAATGTTGATTAGTTTCTTTACTAACTGCATTTTTCTCAAAATCTTGATAATTTTGCTGTTAACACATATATACGAAGTTTTTGTGTTTCAAAGCACTGAACTAACACTCAGGACTATCATTTATTTTTAAATGCGGCTCTGAGGGAGGAAGTTATGTTACAGATGGGAACGATACATTTCAAATATTAATCAACATGTAGGCATATCTCTATGAGAGTTTGTGGTGAGCCTTATGTTGTCACTTGATCTTTTTTTAACTTGAAAAAGAGTGTTCAGTCTGCATGACAGTTCTGTAGCTGCTCTGCCTTTGGCTCACTGTTCAATTTCAATTCAGGTCAGACCATTTTCGTGTTTGCTCTTTCAACATCCAGCTTGCCATCCAAGTTTCCTGAGGGTTTTCTCTAGTCTTACAGTTTAATTTTTCAAAGTATAGTTAGCCATTTTATTTTGATCTACACTGAGTAGGTCTTCATGCGCTGTTTGTTTAACCAATTTATAAAATGCATGTCTATGATCAGATTTTAAAAGTTAAACTCCTGATTTCTTTAAAAAAAAACCCCTTTTTTATATCAGATATAAATTTTACATGCTAAAAAAACCCAACCCATTACATCTTGTTTAAAATTCTGATTTTTAAATCTAAGTTTAACTCAGATTTTTTGTTTTTTAGTGAACTCTTCTAGCTGAGTTATCACTACATTCTTTTTGGATGTCAGGAAATAAATGTTTCTCAGCACCCCTGAATGCACACAAATGCGTTCAAGATGATAGCTTGTCTAACACCGCCATCAATATTCCATTCTAAAGGATCTCATTTTTCCACTTACTTTCAGCAAATTTTATGTCCTTCTTTCTCATTTCACAGGCCTCCTTCATTGTATTTTGCTGTCTCTAGACAGCGTGAAAAAGATGAACTGTGTTTAACTTGTAGCAGGTGGGAAACCACACTGAGTCTGACTCACTTTTTAAGTTCTAATCAATTTTTCTCATTTCGTCTTCATACTACTAGAGCAAGGATCGTGAAAAAAGCTCTTTTTTCACAACCTCTTGTGGTGGGCTGACTTTGGTCAGCTGCCAGACGCTCACCAAGCTGCTCTCTTGTTCTCTGTCCTCAGCAGGACAAGGGGGAGAAAATAAGATTATGATTCTATTATCTCATGGTTGAAATAAAGACAGAGAGGTTGCTTACCAATTACTGCCACGGTCAAAAAAGACTCAGCTTAGGGAAAATTAAATTAATTTTTTTGCCGGTTAAAAATAGACTAAGCTGGTGAAACAGAGACAAAACTAAAAAACACCTTCCTGCTCCCCTTCTTCCCAGGCTTGACTTCACTCTTTCCTTTCTGGCTCTTCTACCTGTGCTGAACTCCTGTCACAGAAGCCAGCCTTGCTGCCCCCCGTGACCACAACCTTGCCACATAAACCCAGAACGCCTCAGCGTGCCTGATAGTGAGTGCTGTCGTGGACTTTGCAGTATTCAAATTTATTACAGAAGACTCATTCATTAATAGGTCGTTACAGATTTCAGCAATCTCCCATTGCTTTCCAGATAATTAAGGTACTCATGCTATCATAAACACTTTCAAAGTCTGTAAAGTAAACAGCAAGCAATCTGATTTTTTTTTTTTTATTTGGAGTTCCCATTGATTCACTTTTGTTATGACAATCTTGTAAAATATTAGTTTGTGTAAGTACCTTGCAAGTATTATGCCTTTCCTGATTTTATGCTGTGAAAGATCTTTATTTTGTCACTCAATCTTCAGCTTCCCAAATCTAGCATTCAGCTGGATCTGGAAATCCTGGTGTTGATCGGGAACTGCTGTCCTGAGAATCTTTTTTTTTTTTTTTTTGCCTCCTCTTATTTTCAGGCTTTAAAATACAGACCCTCCCATGGAAGAATTGTTTCATCTCTGTTAGCTTGCAGGATATTTATTCCTGCATGATGATCAAAGTTATGCTAAGACAGTATCTGCAGTTATTTGTTGTTTAGGATTTACGCTTATCAATTCAAAGTGTTTTCCTCCAGCTGCTCTGTAGCACCAGAATCTTTACTGGGATTGCTGCGTTGCCAACGTGTCTTCGAAGAGGGCGATACTGTTAATGGGATTTCTTCCTAAAAGGGAAACTGCGGATTTTATTCTGCCTTTTGTGTTGCTTTACTGTTGTTTTATTCTCCAGGGCCTCACACTCAAAAGTCAATAACATCAGATCAATAAACTTCTGCATATCATTTGTGCTTGGCTATTACTATAAGTACACCTATCTGATGGCAGACACAACCACCACTGCCACCGTGTTTTATGTCAACAAATAAAGTGTAGAATCCCAGTCGTCGTCTTTGTGAAGGGAGAATCAATATTTGAACTAGCATTTCTGACGTTCTGTTTAAAAGGCAGACATCCTATCTGTCAAGATTTCTAAGTCTCTTACCTGATGTATCTTATTCTACAGTAAAGGGTCAGTGCCACAGGAAAGCCAATGGTGACTGTTTTGACAGAAATGCTTATTTAATCAGTGTGAATGTGTGTGGGCTCTCATTCAAAGCAGAAGAGAGATTCGCTCATCTCTAAGTAGGTGTTGTGTACGTAGACGTGAGCTTCCCTTTGATCTTGGTTCAGCACCTTAAAATTTCGAGGTTTGGAATTGAGGTATGTGGTATGTTGTACCCTATACCACTTTCTGAATAATTTGTATCTCATTTGCATACCTGTATTCTATCCATTTGCATCCTACCTCGCTATCACCTCTTTTGTACTTTGAAATGAATAAGGAGGATGATTGGAAAAAGGCAAATACCAGGCCCAGGAGGTACCACGAGCTATAGGTCAGTCAGCATGATCTCAGTCTCTGGAAAGGTTGCTTCGCAGATTCTTGTGGCAGCCACATAAAAGCGTGTGAAGAAAAGAAGGTGATCGGGAGCAGCTTGCGTAGTTTTACCAAGAGCAGATCCTGCCTGACCAACCCAATGACGTTCTGTGGAGATGACTGGCCTAGGGGATGAAGAGACTGGAGTGGACATTTACCTGAACTCTAGTAAGGCCTTTGACAAAAAAGATACTACGGGAGATCATGTCAAATTGGCAAGATATGCGCTAGATAAGTGCACTGCATGGCTGAATGGCCAGCTCAAAAGGGTGGGCAGCAGCACAAAATCTATCTGATGTCTGGTTACTAACAGGGTTCTTCATGGGCCATACTTGGGTCAGTATTGTTCCTTGTCAACTTTAATGACCTGGACGACAGGATGGAGCGTGCTTTCAGCAGATTAGCGGATATCACGTTATGGGTTCGCTAGTGGGCAGGTGTCTTGAAGGATTCTTGAGATGTTTACTGTATGTGCTTTTCCACATGCATACGTTTTCTGGAAGCTTATGTTCTGTGTTCGTTGTGAAGAAATTAAAATTTAAATGTTCAGGCCCTTGGAGTCATGGCTGAGGGAAATAAAGATTTCTTACTAAGTGAGTACAAGTGTGCCTGATTATCCAGTATTCAGTTTTCCCCCTGAAGAATATCTCCTCTTTAACGACAATTCTTTTGGTAATAAATTAACACTGTTTTAACAATAGTGTGAAAATGGGTCAAATATAACGATGTTACTGTTCCATTTTATCATTATAATGTTATCATGTCCCTCTGGTGGGCTGGCCCTGGCTGGCAGCCAGGAACCCCAACAGCTGCTCCCCTGTTCCCTGCCCCGGTGGGATGGGGAACAAATAGGGGAAGAAAGCTCCAGGGTTAAAATAAAGACAGGGAAATCACTAACCAGTTACTGTCATGGGTAAAGCAGGCTCGACTTGGGGAATTTAACTTAATTTATTGCAAATTAACATAAATATTTAATTACTGGGAAACAAAAAAAGCAAACATTAAAACACTTGGGGAAAATCATCCCTCCTACTTTCCCAGGCTCAGCTTCACTCAGGACACATCTCTTCCTCTTTTGTTGCCACCACGGGGCACACATAGTCTCTTCAGCGAGGCAGATGGCAGTGCAAAGGGTTGGAGTCGGGTCATAGCAGTTTTTCCGCTGCTCCTTGGTTTTCTTTTCCTTTGCTGTGGCGCAAGTCCACCACAGGCTGCCATCCCTTTGGCAGTGTGCCTTCTCCGGTGTGAAGTATCTTCTCTTCTTCTGACCTCCTTGTTCTCTTGTTCCTTCTGTTGTGCCCTCCTCTTCTGGTGTTTTTTGCCCTTTCTTCGATATGTTTTCACGAACATGCCCCACGTGTGAAGGAGGGGTTCAGATGTGTCCTGCGGTGGGTCTGTTGTGGAGCTGCTGGAGCTTGGTGTTTGGCATATGGCAACCCCTGGCTTCCTCCTGCAGAGACCCTTGCAGCATCATGCTGCTAACAAACACCTGGACACCTGCACCCAGTGCAATTTTAACAAAATTCATGTATTTCTCATTAGCTAATAATATTCTGGAATTGTGGAAAAGGGAGTGCTGGGCTAAATACTACTACTGACTGATGATGAGTTCCTTATTGCTAGAAGCTAATGTTGCCTTCTACAATTCCATGTAAGCCTGGATTGGTTCCTCAGTCTAATAGGTGGCTAAGCTCGTGCAAGTTCTATTTCTAAAATACTTCTGATGCTTTTAGTCTGCCTGACTCAAGCTACATAGGAGTGATTTTCCTGCAAGCAATACTGTTGTGATGAAGTTATGGAATAAGGTGATGTGATCGAGCAAATGTGGAAAGGCAGAGTTTGGAACTGTATAAAGAATACTGAATTAGCCTCTATAAAGCATCCCAGTACCTCCCTGCCCTAGAAAATAAACTAGTAATTAATTTAATTATTATCAATTAATGTAATGGAAATTTTATTTTTTTTTAAATAAATACATTACAATAAGATGGAAATAAGTTGCGTTAAGCCTGGTCTGGATTTCTGTGTACCTTTCATATTCATGTTTAATGAAACCTTTGGTGCTTTAGTAAGAAACTAATTCATTATTTGTGATTGAACAACCAATATTCTTCTTTTTTTAGTGCTAATGTCTTCTATAGTTGATTTTAGTTAATGGCCATATCCCAACAAATGAAATACATTTCACTGTCATCATTGGTCTTTTTCTTCTCATATGCTGTTAAACATTTAGGTGATTCATTATGACCTTTAAATTAAAGAAGAAGCTTTAGATAATCAGGCTGGCAGATACCATCTGTGTACTGGAGTTACTTTATCTTAGAAATTTTTCCTTTCCTATTACTGATGTAGCTTTTATTCTTCTAAAGTTCTTCTGTGAGTTACCCTGGCAATAGGTAGAAATATTTATATGTAGCTTAAAAATGTTGACTTATTTTATCTTCATTTTGTATATATTATTTTTAGGTAGATATTGCTGTTCCTGATTGTCATGAAAGAATTTGAGTAAATTTCTGATAGCATCTTGTGACAATGCGTACTACAGTTTTTATTTCACCTGATTTGCTATTTTTTATTACTTACTAGTTAAGAATTTTGTATGATAAAAAGAAAACCCAAACAACAAAAAGAGTGAATGTTCTCTATTCATGTTCTCAGTTCCATTGTGATTTTATTGAGCCTGTATAGAAAAAAGGAAAAGATTTGAGAAGCCGTTGTGGATCTTGTTGTAAACTAATGTTAACCCCAAGTGAAATATTTACTTTGTCAGTAGTTAATTGTCCGGTTTGTAACAGCAAAATTAAACATTTTCTAAGGGATGACGCATCTGTGCTGAGAAACTGCTCTACAACATCTTGTGATGTAGATGTTGTATTCTAGAGTAATAGTAATTTTATTTTAGTTACTTTCATTTTTGACAGTTTATCAGATAAAATGTTATTGTTAGGTAGACTGGGCAGCTTTGTGGTTTCAATTCAGAGGTTATGTGTGAAATTTTAAAAGAGAAATAAAACTTGTTGGTAGAAATCAACCATCCTGAAAATAAACAGTATGCTACTGAATATTACAAGAAGAAAATCTTATTTAGCAAATAGTGTTGAGGTATTTTAATTCTCAAATGTACAGAGAACTTGGTTCCTTATTTAATCTTCTCAAAGGCATATATGAGCTCTTAAAAGTGACATCTTGTTTAATAAATGTTTCACAGCATTGAGGATACTGATTAAAAATTTGAGGCTAAATGTATATTCTCTGCTATATTTGCAGTATTAGGTACTTCTAAGGAGATCAATCAGAGGTAACTTTGTGGATATACATTTCCCTTTGTCTACCTCCCGTGGACTTATTAATTCTCTATTTTTTATCTGTAGGTATGATTTTTGCTGTTCAAGACTTTTAAATCTTAAAGATCCTCCTATATTAAGTTTATCAGCAATGAAAAATTCCTGACCTGTGTGTCTCTATTGTATAAGGACAGCAAACTTAAAGGCGTAAAATATTGTGGCAATTTATGCTCAAAAGTGGCAGAAAAAGTCAATGTGTGAGCTTCGAATGCCATTAAGTGTTTACCAGGCAGTTCACAAAGCAACAATAAAACGTCAATGACTGCAGAGTCAGAGCAGAGCCTTTTCTAAGGATATTTGTTCAGTATAGTCTAGAAAATGGATTGATCTGTTAGCTTGGTGGTTGTATTTAATTGAGAAGGAGTGCTGCTTTCAGCAGTTGCCTCTGTGACACGTTTCATTGCTTCCAAAGGATGTTGCATCTCGAAGCTCTACTTGGATTTTTAGGAATGTCTTTCTGTGGGAAGAACTTACGGCGGTCGAGGGATAGAATGAAAGTCTTCATAACCACTTAAGCATTGTGCTCCATGGATGTGGGTGAGTCTGAGTGCTTTTTGGGTCTTGATAAATGCAAGTATCCACTGAAAACGGGCAGGGGCACACCGTTAAGTCTTACTGGTGTTTCAGGGGCCTGACTGTTGTTTTTGATTCTTAGTGTTCGTATCATTACTTTTAACTGCTAAATATGACTGACTTAATGTTTCTTCCCTGTCACCCTTGCTCTGCCAACTTGGTAGAAAAGGAGAGAAGGAAGAGGGACGTGTTTATGAACAGCAGTTATTTACAGAAAACCAGCAAAAACTTAACGATTAATGGACACATAGGTAATTATAAATGTTTACACTGAAGCCTGGATTTCATATGCTAGATACAACGCACAAAGCTCTACAGATTTCAGAATATCCATGTGAATTTTAAATATATGTATGATCTCATTAGTGATCTGCAGTTCCAATTACCGAACTGAAAACCAAAATGTACAAAGTTCTCGGCTGTTACCTTCTTTCTCCGGTAAGTTAGAGATAAACTAACTGCATATTAAAGATTAGCTGCTGATGGGCAAGTGATCAAAAACTTTCTTTCTGTTCTGACTTATGTGTGTCTCTAACCCAGTTAGACAACAGGAGAGAAATAGAGAGATGTGTTGAGTTGAGTGGCTTTTGAATGAGGTCTTCAGGACATGCGGTCTCCACTGAATTTGTGTGAGTTGGCTGTGAATGGCGTTTTTAATTCATGAACAAACTAAATTTTGTTCCGCTTTTTAATGTACGGGCGTTTTCCTGGCTTACCACTGAGTGGTAGTCTGAGTGGTTTGCTTTTCAGCTGGCACCTGCAAACCCAGGCAGCCTCAGTAGCTGAGTGTTTCAGAAGATTTGTAGGCAAAGAAACTGATAATGTCCTTTTTTTGGTTTTGTAGGTAGGGAACATGCAGCTGCTGAAATTCAGGCACTAACTTGCTGGGGTTAGAATTGAAGCTATGAGGTGTGGGTGTTTTAAAACATAAAAAAATCGTGCTAAAAAAAATTAATCCGTCATCCAAGTACTTAATCTCACAGAATAATTTTTACTCGAAAATACCGCAGGCAGTAATTCTAAGTTAGTGCTTATAAGCGAATGAGTTCCAGCAGAGTCCTCTTGTCGTTTCTGTTGGTGGGAAAATAGAATATTTCTTTAACTGCCACTTCCTTTGCATAAGCTGTGGAAGAAATAAAGCCTCATGTCTCGTGGATGAGGTTAGGAGAAATTCAGGTTTTTGATTTCTGTCTCGGCTTAGAGAAAACGCCTGAGGTATATCTGTCTAATAGAAGCACTGGAAATGTAAGATGTGTCGGAACATAGTTTTCTTAGAGATAAAATTTCTCAAACAATATCGTTAATCTGCATTTTTTAAATTTTTTTAATCACATATATATGTGATTTTGTTCTTAGGTGTGTGAGAAGCAAGTGAAGAGTTATTGAACCCTTAGAAGGGATATATGAGAAAAGCAATAGACAGTGTAAAAATACTAAGGAAACAATACCAAGTGCCTTATCTCCATGGCATTAGTCATAGCCATTCCTGCTGGGAATGCACATACTGGGTAGATCAGCTTCCTTGGGTACAAAGTGTCTCAGAAGAAATGTTCTGAACTTTTCAAAGGCAGTGATTTTCATCAGGGTCACAGCGATGGTGGAAGTCAGACCCTTCACAGGATGCAACAGCGTTTTATATGTGCTTTTAATTGCTTATTGCTTGCTAATTAGCTTCTTCCTGATGGGATTTGTACAGAATATTCACCTTTGATTAGTAAGCAGATGACTTGAGACAAATTTCATCCTATTCGCACTCTTAGTCTGGGCTGCCAGATTTTTTAAAAAGTTAGTGATATGGAGTCTGATGTCCTCAATAGCTTCTGTAAGTAGTTGCATGTAGCCTGGCCTGCTAGATTTCATGGCAGTTAGTCTACCGTGCCACGATACAAACTCGGTTAGTCCACTGACCATATGGAAGGATTTTTGAAAAGCAGTTTGGGAGAAGAGAGAAGGAGCAGCAAGGTCTTAGGTACCTCATATTAATCTGGAACCAGAAACTTAAAATGTTAGTTGAAGGAAAGCAAAGATCTTTTCTGATTTCTTTAAAAATGATTCAGTACTCTGTATTGAAGCTTGTATAACTTTCCTTTTGCATCACCTTGTTTATGGACACGTACATTCCTACAAATCTGAACATTGCTGATTATTATTCTAGTAAACTAATGATTTTTTTTGTTGTTGTTTTTCCTTTTCAGTTCTTGCCTGGTAGATTGTTTAAACCTGTCTTTTGCTAAGCTGGTTTCTGTTTTCCATTGCACAGATGTTGGCCGGTGTTCTGAACAGATAAAGAGAGAAGAACTGAGATTGCCTGAGGGAGTGTAGAGGCCTTTGCAAAAGTAGGAGATGATGCACTGAAAGATGTGGTACTATTGATCTTTCGTGAAAAGTGCAGCATTGTTGTGGTCTTAGAAAGCATAAATCTTTATTAACTTTTTTTCCCCCCTTGCCTTTTTGGACTCAGATACTGTTCTTGATAGGGCTTTATGAATGTTTTTACATGTAGTATCTTCCTTTTTCTTGCATTGGTGTAGTTTTAATCAAGATAAATTATGAAAAACACTGAGGTAGAAAAGTAACTGAATCCGAATACTCAGTATTCGAATGTTTTGCTGCTTTCGTACTCTTTATGATCTTTGAGAAGTCTTGCTTTTTTAAGATGGAGGCAGTTCTGCTATGTTCTAGACTTTTGTATTGTAATACAGGCCTCTAGAATAAAGCTCTAATTTATTACAATTACCTTGAACAGTTCTTGTTGAATAGAAATGCACTCTGGTTAATATTATTACATATGTGCAGTACATACAGGATTGGGAATTCTAGCTTGAATTACTGCATGTGTATATATTAGCGACCCTGATTTTTTTTTTGATTTTTTTTTTTTTGGTCTGTCTTTGTGCAAATGCCATGCAAGTTATTTTCTATTTAACCAAATTAAAAGAAAAATTCTGTTGGTGTATGTCAAGGCTTGAAATATGTATGAAGTTGCTAATTCCCAGGTTATGGCATAAGGATAAATATATGAAAGTAGTCGACCTGATCTAGTGTTGCTATTGGCGCTGCTTTAAGTGGCGAGTTGGGCTAGGTTCTGACCGAATTTTTTTATAGATCTAGGTATAAAAAATAGTAGATAGTGCATCTCTCAGGCACAGAGCTGACACGATATCTTTAGTGACACAGGGCTGAGCAACAGCCTGCATTAGATAGACTTTGGGTTTATGCCTCCTAGCTGGTTTTAAGTAATTCTTTCCTTTCATGTGTCTGTCTCATTTCCTGAAGCTGACATATTTGAAATGGCATCCATTATGCCCTCGCCCAGCAGGAGTGCCAAATACTTGTATTTTCTTGGAGGACCAGATCCCTGAGGAAATGTCTGGTTTACAAAGGCTTCAAGTCTAATGCCTTTCAAAGGAGAGACTACTTAATTATTTGCTGGACGCATCCATCAGCTTTGGCCTCGAATCAAAGTGATCTTAAATGTTTGAGATCTACATAAACATTAAACTCTGATTTGTCCTCCAACTTGTAGACAAGTCTAGCATGAAGTTAGTCATTTGACAGTTTATCCATCTGGTCTCGTTTCCAGGACTTGCTCGCTCCTAGGGCATCAAGAGAAGATCCCTTCCATCTTGAAAGACTTCAGCTCCACTTAGGCCTGCTACAGAGGAGGGATGATAGAAAGCACAAAGCTGCTGCTTTTGCCAAATAGTGGCTTCTCATTGCATGTGAGCTGCCTTTTATTTCCAGACTCAATCAATGGCTGAACCTTCTACTCCCTCCATAGTGCTCATTTTCTGCATGTTTTCTTTAAATTGTGTGCTTTACCATACAGTGCTGAAATGGCTTTTTCCCCGTGGAATAGTCTTGCTTCCACATGGCCTTGAATACATCGGTGTGTTTAAATCTTGACACAGAAGCAAAATTTCAATCTTCATATCTGTCTTTGAATTATTTTGCTGTAGTGGTGAAATTAGCGGGAGTTCCAGGTTTACAAGTCTTGTCAGTATGGCTCACAAGAGATGTGGGAGAATAGAATCATAGAATTGTCACAGTTGGAAAAGAGCTGTAAGATCACCACGTGATGTGTAAGGGGTGGAGGGGGAACACTATCTTCTAGCATTGTCCTGTGTAGGGTTGTTAAACATAGGAAGCTCTTCATGTGCTCTTCATAAGCTCCGCTTATGCTTACTTTCAGTTGCATCAACTCAAAGCACTCCTCGATGATTCCTCTGCTGAGAAGGCCCAGAAATAAGCCCAAGCCTGAAAGGCATTCTCTTGTTTGTGAAACAGTTTTAGATGGGGCAAATATTGCTATGCACCCTACTGCATGGAGAAGCCAACCTTGCCTCCTACTTTAACCTCTTAAGTGTTGGGCAGATGTCACACTTTAAATGTCATCTTTTGATGATCTTTGTGTGCAGGCTACCAGTTACAACTCAGTCGCTTGCACAGTTTGTGTTCTCTCATCGGCGTGTTTTGAGAGTTTATTGAGAAGCGTATGACTCATTTTGCCTCAGTCTCTGCCCCTCTTGAGTAGTCACTTTTGGTTAGTAATGTTTCTGGCTTAAGTGCCTTTATCTTGGATTCCTGTCTGCTGGATACTAAGAGTCATATCTAACATGACTATGCAGGAGATGCTCATAACATCCTGCTTCTTTCTCACCCTCCCTTTTAGTGGACCCCTCCTAGCAGTCACCAGAAGTGCCATACAGTCAGAATCATTTTGTACATCCTGTGAAAGGATATTACTCTTTATTGATGTCAAAGAAACAGGCAGTTTGACCTCCTGCCAGGTCAGGTCATATTACTTGGAACTTTTGGTCTGCTGAAGATGCTTATCTTTTGTAAATGTTCTCAAGGCACGAGGAGTTTGGAAAACATGCTGTGGTCTTCTCTCTGTCATAAGGCATCAGTTGCAGGTGATGACTTCACATGACTAAAACAGTTTCACTAAACAAAGACAATTAATATTCCCCCTCTTAGAACACTTGGAGGTTCGCTAGCTCCTGACATATCTATCATTGGAACTAGTGGTTGGCAATTTGCTTGCAGAGAACACTGTCTATCCCAGTGTGTCTGGTGTGATTTCAGCTGTATTGGTATGGCTGAGGTACTCATGGATTTGGAACGTTCATCTCTGCATGCGGATGCCTTGACTACTGCTTTTATGAACAGCTTTCCTTTTCAGGAACTTGGAGTGCAGGAAATCTGGCCAGAGGTGGAACGTTTGTATCTCATAGTGTGCTCACTCAAGATTAGAGTAGGATTGTCTCAGAATTCCAGAGAGGCTGCTTCTTTCTTCTTTACGAATGACATGAAAGCATATATACCTGAGGGGTAACATGAAGTGGGAAGGTTTTCTCTGGGTTTCTGGACAGTTCTGTTGTTACTCAGGAAGTCCTTTTCTGTGCTTTACAGTGTCAAGAACATTAGCTTGTTAGCTTCATTCAGATTCTTTTAACAAACAGTCACTTTAGGACTTCAGTTTCTTTCATTCTGATGTAAAAGCGTTCTTTCACAGTCTTTCTGACCAGCTCTCAGGAAATTTCAGTGTCTATTTAGGTAGGGTCTTCAGTACTTTGTTGCGTGTTGGAGAGTCTTCATCATTATCGCTGCTCATTGGAAGATTTTTTTCTTCCAGCCCTCTACCTTGTCCATGCATGTTCTCTGAGAGTAGTTCTCATTTGGATGCTCAGAGCAGTTTGCTAAGGGCTGAACGCACCTTCGATTCCTACATAAAATAGTGTTCTGTTTGCCAGTTGGTTGCAGCCTTAAAAGTGAGGAATGACCTGTAAATAAGCTACCTCTAAGACACACTTCAAAACTGCTTTGTTAGAATTAAACAAATGTTGTGTATAAATACGAAATTGGCTTATGAAAAAACAATGCACAGAATTAGAAGAGAAACCTTCTGAATTTGTTTATACCAAAACTGGATCTCAATTCTGCTTTGCCAAGACACCCAGCTGGTACACTGAAGACCTAGCCCTTGGTGAGATGTGCTGCTTCGGGTAGTTTGTCTCTGCAGACCTGATGCCTCGCTTTGCACGTGCTGAAGAGGCATCATCTTGGTGTGGCATTAGTTTTTGTACTTGACTGCCTTGTTGAAGTCTTCTGTGCTGTCCAGACAGATTGAAGTTTTCCCTTTGCTGATTCTTTCATTCAGAAATTTATTTAGAACTTCTAAAGAACTAATAGTGCTGTAATAAAAATAAGCACCATTCATTTTCCTGAAGATGTAAGTGTTGCTTTTTAGGCCAGATGTTGTCCCTTGTTCTGGATCGGTTGATCAGTTGATTGACTCAGTAAGAGGCACTCATCCCTACATGTATTTTGGAGATTTAGCACCTGGTAAATGTCGCCATGCTCTGAGCATTTATTTATTTATTTTTTTTTTAATTCAATCTATTCATTAGCAAATGTATTTGATACAAATGTCTAAAATGTGCTAAATGAATGTGGCTGATTACTGACTCTTGATTACCATCCAGCTGGAATTCAGCTATGAAATATCAGTAGGCTTCAAATAAATAATCTTTGATATTTTTCTCCTAAAGGAGTTGTCATCTTGTACTGTTAATTTGTGGATACCACAAGTCAGTGACACAAACCTGCAATGGATCATGAAACAAGCATTGACATGACTGTTTGAGGTTATGGTATTCCTCTTGTTGTCTGTCCACAGGAGTGGATATCTTAATAGCTCTTAGCAGGCGAGACTGTAGAAATTCAGGTACTTGAGAACTGATCCTCCTTTCCCCACTGCCTCATTTCTTCAGTATACAGTTGAACTTTGTACATATCTGAAGCCTGAAGCTCGTGTGTTTTGAGTTGCATTTTTTTGTGCAGGATTGTCCTTTGCCTGTTTGCAAAATATCTCATTCATCCTTACCAGAGACAGCATCACATAGACCACCTTCTAAAGAGCTTCATCATCTTATTTATGTATAACCTGGCCTCTTTGAAAACATGCCTATTCTTTTGTTGTTGTTGATTGGCTAATGGGAAGGTTCTGGGTTTGACGGTTTCATCTCCGAGTCTTTTCTTTAGGGTCACTAGGGCATGTTGTAATAGAGTAGAGCGGGAAATTTCTACTTTCGGTACAAACTCTCTAGCGTTTCGGAGAGATTATCCTTTGAGAGACCCACAGAGCTGCAAGTAGACTTCCATTCGTACATTTGTTAAGCATGATACTAATTAAGTGTCCATCCAAGAGAAAAGCTTTAACTATCCACCGTGTTTAGGTTTTCTGATAATCGCTTCGATATGCAGGTACTGCAAATAGTTGCCTATAGTGTGATGATACATATAAACAATCATATAAAAACCCCAGGAATGTTATGAATGGAGATTATTTGAATATTTAGTCTGCATTTATGTTCACTTCCTATATGTCTTACCTGCGTCTATGGAGCCCTGATCTTATTTTTACAGTATCTCTTCAAAATAGCATATTCATGTGGTTGAGGAGAAAATGGTGGCTGGGAGGACTGTGGAGGTTCTTCATAAAACATGTGTGGATATGGAGATATTTGGCACGTACTTATGAGGTTCTGTTAGGGTTAAAAGTCTCTGCCTTGAGCGCTTCAGTGCAAAAAAAATTGCTAATAGTTATTAGTCATCTCTTAGACTTTACATGCAGAACTGTGTTGGCAAGGAGCATAAGAAAGTAAGTAGCAAAAAGGCATAGCTATTAAATAAAATTAAATATGAAAATTAAATTAAAAAAAAAAATTAAAAATTTTAATATTGATACCATTTTCCTGGCAAGGAGCGACAGGGTATTTTAGCCTTTACCTCTTTCCTGACAAAAGACTATCAGGTAGAGGGATGTTGAACTCTTTGTGTCTTTATGCTCATCAAACATTCGACTAGGGGTTCAGCTCTAAGAATGATGGTGTTTCTTCCCTTAAACTGCCTATAGGCAGCTTTCTTGGACCGTTCTCCTGTAAACAAATGGAAACGTGATCTGGCTGTCTCTGTTCTTAACCGTCCTCATTGTGGAGTTACTAGACTCATTGTAAGTAGAAGAGGGGTTACTGAAATCTCCCGTGCGAGAGTGGTAAGGCCTAAGGCTGAGGGGATTGCTTCAGGGAAACTTGTACACCAGCCAGAACTGGCAAGTCCAGTGTGAGGCTACTGGTTCCTGTTGATTTGCCTGCATAATCGAGATCCTTGAAAAAAGAAGTAAGTTGAAAATACTGGTTTCATCCTTTCTGGACCTATGTCGGAACTTCTTTCAGTACTTCCCGTAAAAGAATCCTTCTGTTCTTTAAGGAGCTTTATCTATGGTTTCTGTAGTTGATTTTGATACTGAAATCAAGAAACTGGCTTCTAAAACTTTGCCTTTTTCCTCTACTTTTTTTGTTGCTTTGAGTTATAACCAGTCTTGCCCCTGAGGAATACTGCTTTGTGCATGGACAATGTGTTCATATTACAAATGCTTCTAAAATATATGATAAGACTGCAACATACGTGTGTAGGACTTTGGTTCTTAAGGTTTGGTATGCAAGCAGGAGCGGAGGAGATTGAAGTACCTTTTCTCATGTTGGGCAACTGCTGCCAAAGTTTCACATTTGTGTCAAATGCATCTTTTAAGTTTTAAATTTTTGAAACTTTGGGGTTTTGTAATTAGATCATTATTTGACAATGTATTTTTTTCCCTACATTGATTTATAGGAAATGGTTTTCTTTTTAAGTTATTTCTAGGTCTATTATTTGTATCTTGGGAAAAGAAATGCTTTTTTTTTAATGAATTTTTAGTATTACATTCTGAGCTCTACTATGTGAGTGAATAAATGGCTTCAGTGGACCAGTGGAGTCGTTGGTTCATCTTTGGATTCATTACTCAACTGGTATCTATTTATTTTGCATAATTAAATCAACCATCTTTTGGCTATGAGGGAGTCAAGGTTCTCATGTTACTTTTTCATAAGAAGTAAAGGGAGTTTTTCTCTCAAACTAATTTTGGATAATTGGTGGGTTGTTTTTTTTTCTCTCCTAAAATCACTTTCCAAGAATATTTCCTTTTTCATTTAAGACGCTGTAGCAGCATAGTTGTTTGATTTTATTGCTCAGGATATATTCCTATCACTGAAAATGTCTTTAGAGCAGACAAACCAATACAATGCTGAAACTCCTTGAAACTTTTCATTGAAAACCTTAAATGCAGTGAAGACATTTTGAACGATGGTCCCTAGTACGATTTTGCTGTGGGGAAGGGGAGAAATAATAGAACCCATAAAAGTCTTAGTCTTTTTTGAAGATTTGAATCACTTTTTTTCCATTTATTTTAATAGTATTAGAATGTAGCCAAAGCTTTTGTTTAGGTTGAATAAATACAGTTGCTTTTATGTAGTAGAGGCAAGATACGGGGTATCATCTTTATTTCTTGCCGGTGAACGTTGGGTGTGCGAGACCGAGAGCTACTGTAGGCAAGGCTGCGGAAGAAGTGGTGTGCGCAGAAGTCTGCCTGGCGGGAAATCTTGGCCTGAGTGAAGTTGCCGGTGAGTCACTGCCAGTCCTAGCACTTGAGAAGCACGGGAAGGTTATGGTGTCATGCCCTGCCTGGTGTCAACAGTGAGTCATGAGTACTTCTGCTACAAAGATGGTGCAGATAGATTTCGAGGGTTAAATTCTTCCTCAAAATAAATCAGCAAATGTTCTGGTAAGGTGTTGGACTGTCTTCTGGGAAAATCAAGGTATGTGTAGTGTCTAGATGCCATTAATGCCTATTGCTTTGTTATTATATCAGTAGTGTAAGATTAGTTTTAAGGAATTTTTTATTTATTTATTTTTTTTAGAATAGAATTGATGCCATTATTATATCAGTAGTATAAGATTTGTTTTAAGGAAATTTTTTATTTTTCAGAATAGAATTGGTGCCATTATGCCTGTTACTTCATTATTGTATCAGTAGTACAAGATTTATTTCAAGGATTTGTGTTTTTTATTTTTCAGAATAGAATTCTGAAAGAAACCTCCATTAGCAATAGCCTTGAACTATTGACTTTACTTTCAAATAGATACTGCAGATTGTCATAAAGTTGTACTACCCATGCCTGTGTTATCATAGTACAACGTTTTCTGTGGCACAATAAACTATTCCTGTGATCTGTACTACAATGCCTTCTCTTTTTTCGAGACCAAAAAACATCTCCAAGGAGAGACCGATTACTACAGCAAGGCTTATAGAGAAATAAAACATCTTGTTAGATTAAATGATTAGATTAAATTAGATTAAATGAGGTAGCCAAGAGAAGAGCAAACGAAAAAAAAACTTTTGGACTCAAAACCTTTTTTTTTTTTTTTTTTCTTCTTTTCATGGGAGGAAAGTTACAGAAGCAGCAAAACTGAGAAATTTTATGTTGAGTAATGCTACTCAGTTTCAGCAGAAAAAATATCTGGCTGGTAGCTGTAGATAAGGTTGGAAGGGTGGTATTATGGAGGCAGTTCATTACAGTAACAAGCTCCTGTGAGAAAGAATTGTCTGTGGGATAGTGAGGAGGTAGCTATGGGCATGACATGGAAAAAATATAATATGTAGTAAACTGATGCTGAATTTTAAAAATCATAGACTAGTTAAATTATTGTTTTTAAAGTACAAAGTCAAGATTAGTTAATGGTGTTTGTTATTTGCTTCTATATAATTTCAGAATATTCATATAAAAGCAGCAAAGCCTAAAGGACTGTTGTGCTGAAAGCTGTTTTTTGTTTATCGGCTGGCGGAGTTAACATCTCTCCGTACAAATCTTGGCCTCAGACCTTTAGACCATGCGAGCAGCGGGAATGCTTTCATGAAATTATTATTGATTGCGCTCAATCCTTTTCTGATTTAACGGTTTGATTCACTATTTATATGGTAGTTGTGTTTAAGGGTTGGTGTTATTCTGGGTGTTATACCAGAGCATACATCAAAATGACAGTTGCTGCCTGAAGGATTGATAATCTAGATTCGAGGAGAGCGATGGTGGGAAAGTGGTATGAGCATCAGTTTTGACTAATAGAAACGGGATTGCGTCATTGCTTAGCTGTTCTCCAGAGCTTTTCAAAAATTTCCATTCTTCTTACAGTAGCTGCGGTTTGAGTTGATAAATCACTCTTCTCTAGTTCAAGTAGTGATTTTTAGTATTTTTTTTTAGCTTTGTTTTAACCTGTTCTGTATGTTATGGTATGATATGATATACCCTTTGAAGCCATTTAATAACTGCCTGTTTTTTCAACTGTTATCGCTTCAATTAAAACTGTTGTATTGCCATGAATTTTTTTTTTTTTAATTGTTCATGGTAGGTTAATTCAGAGGATCTGCTCTGTATTTTTTTTTTTTAAAAACTAAGCAAATAATGAGGGTTTGGTTTTTGAATAATATATCATACTACTAGGTATCCTTTTACATTTATCAAACGTTGTATATCAAGATTCTTAATAAACTCTTTCTCAAAACGATCAGAATAAAAAGATTAACAAATTGCTAACTAAAAAAAACCCCAATCCCAAACCCTTGCCTGCAGTGGAATGCTGAACTGTAGAAGTAGCTTTTATTTTATGGTGCAGGGATGCAGATGAGTGATAGAGAATGATGTAAGTAAGGTACTTGATCTGTGACATTTCAAGTGCAGACGTAAGAAATGTTCCTTTTTGAAAATTGGGGAAGTTGAAATAAATGTTAGAGAAAGATAAAATGGTAGAAATCTTTTGTAGGTATAGCTAGAAACAGAGACAGATTTGGGAGCATGATGGGTTTCAGCTTTCCGTTGTTGGACTAATGTGTAGTTCCCGCTTTTCTGAGAATGATACCTGGGGATTTCATCTTAGACACCAAAGGGAAATTTTCCAAGGTCAGCACTGCCTTCTCTACAGCGCTATCCTTGCTCCTCTGGAAACTGGTGAAAGAAACATGTTTTCTGAGGACAAATTTTCGATCCAGCTTTACCGCCTATGTAATGGCTAGGAACTGATGGAGATGATCCTAAACCTAAAGATCAGCTTTTCACCTTGCTGTCATTTGGAGTTTGTCACTGATGCTGGCTGTTAGGTATGCGGGTTAGAAAGATAGTCTGAATTTGTTTTGTTTGGACGTACAGATGTAAACAGGCTGCCCAGGGAGGTTGTGGAGTCTCCTTCTCTGGAGACATTCAAGACCCTCCTGGACGCCTTTCTGTGTGATGTCATTTAGGTTCCTGTTCTGGCAGGAGGATTGGACTAGATGATCTTTCAAGGTCCCTTCCAATCCCTAACATTCTGTGATTCTGTGAATTAGTCTGTGGCCGAACAAGGTGACAAATCGTTTTCTGCTTTCAGTAGCAAAGTGCATAAAGCAAACCAGAGGTTTATTACAATGAACTCAGATCTCCTCTGTGTTCTCCTATCTAGTCCCTTGATTCCTAGAGTGATGTGCAAGGTTAGACAGAATGATATTAAAGCTTTTCAGTGACCAAAATCATTCTAGCTGTCGGCCCTATTGCAGACACCCGTTTTAGCTTGTCTGATTGACATTCTGATCAGATGCAATTCTGATGCATACTAAGAATCCAATTTACTGCACCGGATGGCTTGAATGCAGGGTGATTGAGCACTGCTGCCAGGAGGAGTTGCCTCTTGCTTTGAAAATTCTCATACCTAGCAAAAAGATATCCGGGGGGAAGAGCCGCCCTTCTGAATAGAAAAACTTTTTCATTTAGGTATTTTAATCACAATTCTAGGATCCAGTAAATATTTTTCACAATGAAAATCCTTTCCTTTGTACTTCCAAAGCAGCATGTGAGCCTAGCATCTTATCATTGTAATGGTACATCCAGCAGAAATTTGAATGCCTCCTATTCAGGTAGGTTATGCTAGGCCTCCTCATTTCCAGAGCTATCCAAGTTCCTTTTCATGCTTTCCTGTCACTTACCTCTTGAACTTCCTCAACAGGGTGTTGTGCTGCCTCTTAAAGGTCACAGAAAGCTCCTTTAGAACTTAGTGTAGTGTGTTTTCTGCTTTGCCATCGAAGGTGCTGCTGTCATTTCAGCACAAGGCTAAGTGCCAGAACATTTTGATCAGAGGTTTTTTGTATGTTCTTTCACAGGGACAGTGATTACTGCAGCCATATTCTAAATTTATCCTGGAATTCCAGTAACGCATTTGATCTGCCTGTCTTCCCAAAACTATACTCGGCATAAGAGACTTGACGTATCCAGAAAAAACCCCACGTTTTCAAGTCTGTTCCTTTATGAGCGCAGCCAGTATTTTGTAGCAGAAAGCTGAGAAGATAACATGCTATCGTGTCAAAAAGCCACGGGTTTGAAAAGGTTTAGCTGAGTCTTCCTGATGGTTGCTGCTATTGCAGATTTTGTTTAAAATGTATTTCTATTTTCTTCCTCTCGTTTCAAAGAAAATGAGAAAAGTTATGAAGATGAAAGGAATGCATATCATCTATTTGGCAAGAACTTAATTTGCTTGTGAGAACTTCAAGACATAATCTTGCAAGATAGACAAAATGGTTGCTGCCGTTGTGGCTGACTGCTGTGCTGTAAGAAATCTAAAAAAGCCCCTACTTCTTACTTCAAGAAAGGACAGTGAGTGGGTGGGTTTGTTTTTATTTTGGTGCTTTGTCGTTTTTTTTCTGTATATAGCAGTGCACAAATTATAGTCCTCTACAGGGGCCGATGATGTACCTGGGGACCACTCTTGGTTCAGATATCAAGTTAGACCTTTTGGATTTTGAGCCAGTTGAGTATCATCGTCTGCAGTTGTTCTCTTTTTGTGTCTTTACAACAGGAAAGCTGTGTCCAAATGCTTTTCCAGGAAACTTGTTTTACTTTCCCTGAAGAACTGCTGATACGGCTACTGTGAGAAGATGCAACGCTTACGTTTGTAGATGAGCTAGAAAGCAGTTAGGAAGGCACATTGGAGGGACTATGAACAAGTAAAGCAAGGATGAAAGTATTGCCGTGAGATAGGCAAATTGATCCCATCTTCTTGTGAAACAGTGGGATGAGTTGCCGGGCTTATCTGTACCTTGGCGCTCTGTGGTCATCTCCCTAAGGTGACTTTTGCCTTGCAAGGTTGTCATCTGGTCAGCAGAAGTAAAAGTATAAGCAGGCTGGCAAAGCCTCGTTCTACACGTGATCTGTGCAGCTGAGAGGCAGCAGCTAGATTTTGCTGTTGGTTACCTTCCTGTCTTGATTAGCATTGCACAAAGACTCCACTGGCAAGAACTTTCCGTGTGTGGCAGTACAGCCGTATGTTTATGAGATCCTGAATGTCACATGCTCTGTTACTTGACAGGATCAAGTCCTTCATGCGGTCTGCTCACGTTTATGGCCATATCTGATGCTTTTCTTGCTCAAGAAAATGTCTTTGAAAAGCCAGCAAATAAAATCCCAGTAAATTTCTAGTATTTTCGGATTGCTGGCGACCTACTGTCCAGGTTTTATAGTTGAGTCTGATGAGGCTAACAAATATTTCTTCGGCTGAGAAGCTGATATTGGGCTCTTCATATCTTATCTGGACAGTACCTCAATTTCTGGAGGTAGAAATTTGGAAAGAATACTTATTGCTGTGGTCATCGATCCATAGTCTCTGATCATTGGGTAGCTTATGAGATCTTCCACCATTGCTTGCAGGTGAGGGACGCCACCGTGCTGCGTGCCAGATTGGCAGGGAGAGCAAACGATTCTATTACGGTGGACAAGCACAAGTTGAAAAGCTTACTGGGTTATCTTTGAAGTATTATAAATTTATTTATCATGGCCTTTGTTGTAATTGATTCTTCAGCCCTCGGTAGTCACAACCTCAGAAGTATTCAAAAACCTTTAATGATCAAGCCTACTTGGTATTTTATACCCTTACATGAGAGGTGTAGAGTTTATGCGTACAGATGCAGTTATTCAAAATGTTCTGGTGGAAACATTCTTGTGGGACTCGTGCGTGTGTGCATTGAGATTTATGTGTGAGCTCTTCAACTAGTATGGAAGGAGGTTTAAATTTTTTAATTTGGGAGGTGGAGGTGGATGGGTTGGCAAGGGGAGAATGATGTGGATAAAGCAGTCAGCGGCTTTCTTGTGCTCTAGTACTCTTCCACTATAAATCATCAGCTGTTTTTCCTCTTTAGAGCATAGTATTAATGTCAGCTCTATCTTGGAAAATACTGAGCATGAGATCAAAGGTTGTGTAGCAGAGCACCTTTTATCTCTGATTGATTCTTTGCACAGGCTAATGGACAGGTTTATTTACTGACCTCCCGAACAGCAGTGACTAAGAAGAATGTGTTTGTGCAGAAAAGCTCCTCATCTAGTAACAAAATGAGTCATGTTTCATATAGATGCTAGTGATTTGAAAATATTAGGTGCTTATATATATGTAAATGTTAATATTTGTCCCTTAAGTACCGTAATAATTTCTAATTATTTCCATGGGAGGAGAGTTTGGTAGAAGCTGAATTTGGCACTTAAGCACCTATTTGACAGATGCAATATTTAGAAGTAATCTATACCATCGATGAAATTGGGTGTGTTGTATACACATGCCAGATAGCATAAAATTGAGTTCTACAACTTCTGTTGTGGCTGGCCTGATTCTAGATCATTCTGATGTTTGTGTCTTGGCTTTTTTTTTTTTTTCTTTTTACAGAAACCTCTCAGCATGAAGATTCTTTTTATCAACGCAGTTTGTGACAAAATAAGTTTGTGTTTGCCAGGCAGGGGAGACAGAAACTGTAAAGATTTATCTTACTGAAATGTATGAAACTGCGTATATGCAAGGGCTCTTGTTTCTTTAGCAGCAAGAGAACAAGTAATCAAAGCTCCTATTTGTATATAAATAAAACATGATATTTAAGTAGTGTAATGCTAACCCAATTTGGACAGCCTAGTGGGAAATAGAGGTTAGAATCAGTACAGAAATTGTTGATTCCTGTGAGAAATTCTAACCTAAATGTTTTCCCTAATCCCAAAATGCCTGTTCTCAAGAAAAAAGACTGAGGGGCACTTAAAAGAATCCGGTTTCTTCTCTGTAGGATGATAGCCTGCTGACACTTAGAGCCTGTGAAATGTAGATGCTAGGAAAATTTGCGTGAGAAAAAGCTTTTGAACCAAACTAAAGGGCTAATGTAGATGTACCTTTGGAAATGTAAACACATGGTAGCTGGGACTTGCTTGTATGGCTTCAGAAATATTTTTCCTTTGATTTTGATTGTCTGCTAGGACGTTTCTGGTAATTGCCACAGAGTTCAGAGTCCCTTAGGAAGCCAGAGAACTGTCAGAATCATATTCATAGTTCAAAAACTATTAGATAAACTCATGTTTTTCAAAAGTTTATTAGGTTTGCCTATGCTTAATCAGAATTTTTATTCTTTTCACACAGGTATGTGCATAAATTTCTTCAGAATAAGCTCTGTTTTTACTGTTTTTACACAGGTATGCTATAGAAGCTGCCCACATATATGCTTTATCCCTTGAAAATAGGAAAAGCTTAACTTTTCACTTTGTAAGATAAGCTGCTTCGTGTTTACCATTGGTAAAATCGTTTCTATGGCCATTTCCTGCGGAATAGCTGGTGTGTACTCCATCCATTCTGTTTTACCTTGCAGCCTTTGTAGGGATGTACCTGTACACTTAGCATGAGGTGATTGCGTTGCCGTTTTGGTTCTTCCGTGGCTACAGATTTATTAGGTTAGAGACTTAACACTTCTGATCTGCTTGCTTTAGGAGTTTAATTTCATTCCTGTTGATTTGCTTGTGTGTTTGGCTTTTTTTTTTGTACAGACAGGAGCGAAGGCAGCGTGCAGCAATCCAATTCCCCCTTAAACCAAATGACTCATTTTGTGTGAGGCTAGTTCAGCTGACAAGTGTACTACCCACATCTTAAGCTCTTTATCTATCACACTCTTTTGTTTTTTTTACCGTCTTGCCATTATGCTGTCTCTGAGATAATGCAGTGTATGGTTGTCTTTAAAATACAAACCTCCTCCTTTGACTCTCACAAATTAAATCCTATTAAAATCATAGCTGTATTTTTCTATCTAAGCTAAACATTATAAAAATCACCCGTTCGTTTCCATTTAAATAAGGGGTTTGAAGCTGCCGGTCCATCATCCAGGGAATCTGTAGCATTTCTGGAATCGGCAAGTTCTATTTCATCACAGCCCTGCTGGACACCTGACATTAGCCCTTTTTTTCAGTTTCTTTGCGTGGGCTGCAGCTGAATGTCAGCAGGGACTCCCTCAGACAGCCAGGCTTTGGCTTCTGCAGGGCATTCAGCGGAATCTATTTCCCAGAAACGCCGCCAAAACGTTAACTCTTTGAGAATGGGAGAGAATGATTTCCCATAGCGACCAAATCCTCTTCTAGCGTTTGGCAGGTGATTTCTTTTGAGCTTAATGTAGTTCATCCTCTTATAAATCTTTGAAATCCTTTTGCTGTAAAGGATATGAGAGGAATCGACATAAGGCAGAAGTTTATGATGGTGCGTGTGGATTTGCTGACAAGAAAACCCCTCTAAGTTCGGTCATTTTCTGGTGATGTACTTTTGAAGATAGACCTCACTGGATTAGCCTTCGACATAAAATGCATTGTTATTGTACCTTTACTTTCCAGAGTAGTAACGCTGTAGCCGTGGTGAGCTAAAGACAAAAATAAGCCGGTGTTTATAGGTTCTACATGTACATCTATTTCAGACATGGAAGGGCTTTTGTGGCTGAAAGCTCGTCTCTTTTTCCCAACTTCAAAAGTAGTTGGCTGAATAAGAGGTTAGCTGTAAACTGGCATATTCAGAAACTTAGTTTTTGGTAAATTAGCACATTATATCTGTCGCTTTTTAAATTTTTTTTGGTTTTATTCCTCAGTTGGATCCTGAAAAACAGACAGAAATATGAGATATGTTATAAAATATGTAAACCTGGCCTGTGTCTTTCCAAGCACTTACTGTTTTCTACATGAATAACAGCTTGATCACTGAGCAGATTTGCAGAAAACTGCCAAATACGTGTAGGTAATAAAGTTGTTGTTTGCTAGAGGATGTACTGGTGTTGTGGGTTAACAGTAGAAGTAATCAGGAAATCCAAAGTATCTAAATTTGTGAATAATGTTCTTATTAGAAACTTTTATTGAATCTGCTGATTTTAGCAAAACTTTTGTTCGGTAAAAATTACTTCCCTGTGGAGTAGAATTTCTGATTAAAAATTTGAGAAGAGTGAGATGAGATCAACCCCTGAGCAGGAAATAGGCTTGGTCTGGATGTTGACTGGGAAATGCTAGCCTCTTGGCTAATTCAGACAAAGACCTTAAACCGAAATTCATCTTCCCTTTGTGGCACTGAGATGTGAGAGGTGTAGGTTTACATTCCCATGTCAGTCAATATTCAGGTATTTATGCAAAGTAGAATCTCTCTCAGTCCCGTCTGCAAGAATATCTTGTTAGAGATCCACCCAAGAACAGTTTATTGTCTGCTGACTAGAACCTCATTTGAGATGTATGAAGATGATGAGCAAGAGCTTGAATCTTTATCTCCCAGACTGGAGCTTTTCTTACACAAGACGAAGTGTTCTAGTAGTACCTCTCTTTCCATCACCCATATTCTCTTGCTTGTGAATATGAGAATCTTCAATGTTCTCCCAGTATAAATGGAGAAATTCTGTAAGTTGTTGAGTTTTGCAGAATGTAACAGCGCTTCCCACCTCATTGTGACACATTTCTGTGTCATAGAATTCCATGTTACGTTTTCCCTTGTTGCTGGCAAAGAGCAGGCTCTTCTTATTTTGTTCATTGTTGATGGGATTCTCTTGAACATACTGATTTTTTTCTTTGGAATTCCAAAAATTAAATTAACTTCCCTGGTTAACCTACTTAGAATTGAAATTCAGGAGATTAAGGAAAACTTAACTACAGAAGTATTTAGTGCCTGGGTGCCTTGCCTCTCTTGCAGAAGTCACAGTTCTAATTTAGGCTTTTAGACTTTTCAGCTAAAGTACAGGATGAGTTATGTGTCTGAACACAGTACTTACAAAGACATATCCAAAGTGTGAATAGCCCAAATTGGGCAACTAAAACCAGACAGACAAATGCATATTGGAATCCTAAACACCATAGCTTGGTAGGTCAAATTCTGTCTTGCAAAAATGATTGTGGAAATCCTTTCTTTAAAAAACATGTCACAACTTAATCCTTTCTTTCAAAATCATGCAGGTAGCAGTGGCTGCCTCCTTCTGATCTAAAAAGCAGGGTTAGAGTACAGATCTTGGCTGTAGACGATCAATTATATTCCCTTTTCTGTCTGAGTATGTTAAAATGCACAACCCCCGCTTCCTTTGGGATGCTAAGATGATGAACATTTAAATTAATTGTGAGTATTGCTATTCAGGTCTTTCTGTTCTTATGTGTTCTACCAATTGGAATAAGAAGCTGTTCTCTTTTTAATGTTGGGTTTTTTTTGTCAGGCCTACTGAATCTTTAAATATTTCATGCAAAATGGAAAATCTTGAACAGAGAGAGATGAAAAGAGCTGCCTGCAGCAAGGTTCCCAAACTCACCGCTATAGCAATGCGTACATTGTGTTATCCTGGGACTGCAACAGGACTATTTTGTGAACCAAATACAAGGAACTCCTATATCATTGGCTGTAGTGATACTGTAGGTTGGAAACTCATGTAACCAATCTGCCAAGGTGTGGGAAACGTGAATTTAAATCCTGTTGGGTGGAGGCGAAGCTTGAATCGTGTTCTGCTACTTACAGATGTAAATTTTGTGCTGCTGGATGAAAGGCAAATTCTATCCCTGCGTAGAGCCTGGTGAACAAACTTGAGCTGCCCCGCAAAAGTAATACAGGCAGAGAAACACTTGGTAAGAGGTTCTGTTTGCATCTTGCCCTGTTAGGATTTACATTAGATGTGGCCTTGAAGGGGCTTAACTCTGTGAAAGGAAAAGTACATTGGGCGTAACCAGCAAGAGACTTACTAGAGAGCTGTGCTCACAAAATTATCTTTGTGATTTACAGGTGGAGTTGTAATTTTGTAGTGAGGCTTAAGACCAACTTTCATTACTTGGAGCGAAAAAAAAAAAAGCAACAAGGAATCCTCAAAGTCTGAAATAAGATCAGTGAGTTTCAAGCACTGTACAGGTTCAACGTAATTGCTTTGACTTTAATTATGTTACCCTTATTAGACTATTTAAGAAAAGCATGACTGGTACTTACTCAGCAGAGTAGGATGTAACCAAGCTCAGTGGTATTAGAAGTATTTTTACTGGTTTATTTTTACATAAGACATTTTGAACAGTGTTTTTCAAGTTTGAGTGAGGTCTCTAGTCAGATCCTAGACATAGGATTAAGTATCAGTGTCTAGTATTGCATGAACTTCGAAAATATTTTGCCTTTTTGTGATAGTCGCTGATTTTAAAGTGAAGTCTAAGAAATGGCTGGGAAATCTGTAAGGCTTGCTTGCTCCTCCAGAGGGAAAAGCATATTTTCTTTGACACTATATAGAATATGAGCTGTGTTAACTGAAAAAGTTTGTAATTCTAACTAATAAAGGGTATTGTTCCATTATTCTGAAAATCATAAAAAAGTTTTGGAAAGCAGAGAAAGGAACTCATTTTGACTACATCTTTCGTGTTGGAAAGGAGTGGGTGTCCAAAGCATAGAATAATTTTCTGTAGTGTATTTTCCAGTTACCTTGCACATAATGGAGCTTGTTCTCAGCTAAGTAGTTCAGAGAACAGTGATAGTAATTCATAAACTCAGTGCTAATCTTTCCTCTCACCCCGCCTCTTCGTTTTTCCTGGGAAACTGAAGTCAAGGCCGTTGCTGACCATTTATGTTGAGTGTTCCAAACTCTCTTGTCCTTATTCAGTAGGCTGGTGGATACCAATGAATACTGGTTTTCAGTGGTATTAATTTTTTTTTTTTTTGCATGTTTCTGAATCATGTAACAGATTCTGGTTATTTGACCAAGAAGTTGCACGACGGCAACTTGAGGTAACTTCAGGTAACCTAAAATGAGATTTCACAGCAGATAAAATGGTAAAAATGTGGGAGTTTAGTTGCAGTGATTAGTCTATTGATGTTTATAAATAGCCCAAGTTTGATTCTGAGACAGCACTGAGTAGAGGAAGTAATTTCATTTAGTAGATTATGTGGTTGTTCAGAAGAATCTCTCTTCTTGCCTGGGAGAAAGGAAATGCTGAAGTGGCAGTCTGTGGAGAGGCAGGTGGAAGCATGTGGAAATTTGTTTGTTAGCTGGAGGAACAACACGCAGCTGGGCTGTGGATAAGTAGGGCTTCGCAAATACAAATGGAATTAACTCATGTTTGGAATTGTAAAGTTATATCTAGTGAGGCTATTGTTTAAGTTCGATGAAATTTCAGGATATTCTCTTCCTACTGCCCTTGGGGTCCTGCTGACTTTATTGGTGTTGTATCGGTATAGATGAGGCAAACCTTTTTGTAATCACAGTATCTCTTCTTTTACAGCTTGGTCAACGTACGTTAAGTGAACAGATGTAGTAGTTTTGATTGCCCACCCGCACACTGCTATGTATGTTTGTGGTCGTACCTTAGTTTTAAGTCTTGGAGATTGTCTGACGTTCTCACTTTGACCGTTATTTGGAGACGTGGCAATAATTGAAAATTGAAATCTTTAATTAAAAAAGAAAAAAAAAAGGTGGTTTTCTAATAACATTTTGGAAATTTATTGTCGATTCCTTTGAGATACTTCTTTTCTTCTACTACCGAATGCTGACTTGAATATAAAGCTGACCATCCACCAGTATGTAAACGCAATGTACATTTTAGAACAGAGAAATTAATTATACCCTCATCTAATATACCTGTGCTACATTATCACACAGGTTCCGTAACCTACAGTGTAGTTTTAGATTAACAGAATTAGTCACTGCCAAGTATTGTGTTATTGAAATAGAAGAAAAGACAATTACGGCATTTTAAATCAATCATGAAGCTATGAATTTAAGCTAATTTCAGTTTATTATCACTAGTATTTCAGTCCTAGTGAATACCGGAAGTAGCTATATTGCAAACCCTTGTTTTTGTGATACAAAGGTAGAACCCAAGAATCGGTCCGTCTGACTTGTCCATATTCAAACTAAATTGTGAGCGTGTCTGCTGCTCTAAAGGTGGAAAAGGCATATCACTCGGGGCATTGCTCATCCCTGGTAATTACATCTTTGTTCAGTGTGTAAGTTATTGTCTTAATACTCGTACCTTGCAGAGAAAAAAACCAAATGGTTATGTAAATATGAAGTGAGGACCTTTTTTTTTTCTAGGCCAACTGTGCTGCTGCTTTATTATCCCTCTGTAGTAACCCACTTTAGTCACAGTCATCGAGAGAGGAGTTACTGCCTTGCACAACCACAAGTTACTGCTGATCATTTGATTGACTTCCCATTCCTCTTTCTACGGTGATAATTTCTGTTCTGTGCTACAATCCCCATGCATAAAACAGTATGATTTGACCCTTCTCCCCAGCCAGCATATATCCCGTTCTCTGTAGCTGTAGTTCTTCCTGACATGCTGAAGTTTCTTCTGTAAGTCAACTGGGAAATCTGTGCTACGTGTAATGTTAGTACTGAAGACCTTGGCAGCCTTCATGACTGATTACATTTTATTAGATGATATGTAAAATCTAGTAGTTAACACATCCCTCTGCTTTGTCAAGATAGTAATTCTAGTCTAGGACTCCTAATGCAGAATTCTTCTGCAGGGTAGGCAAACATTTGGAAAAAAAAAATTATGTTAAGCTCTCAGCTTGGGAACAGATGCCTACTGACATTTTCCCGTTTGAAATAGTGACTCACTCAAGTTGATGAAAGTGGGAGAGTCATCGAAAGAAGTTTCTAGCGCTAAGCAACCTCTACCAGGCATAGAAGGAGGGACTTGAAATTTTTGTCGTATAGCCCAGTTCCGCCTCTATTCTGCATTCAAGAAATGGTGTTGGTCTGTTGGTACTGTGGTTTCCGCTTGATTGGTACTTCAGAAAGACTGATGTGGCTCATACCGTTCTCTTTCTTTCTCTGGTGGAGAGAATCCTCTGATTGCATTTATTTATTTATTCTTTCAGCATATGCAGATGACTATCCAGGCTCTCCAAGACGAGCTTCGGATCCAGAGGGACCTAAACCAGCTGTTCCAGCAGGATAGCAGTACTAGAACCAGCGAACCCTTTGTGGCAGAGCTGACAGAGGAAAACTTCCAACGACTTCATGCAGAGCACGAACGCCAGGCCAAGGAACTCTTCCTGCTACGTAAAACCTTAGAAGAGATGGAACTGCGTATTGAGACTCAGAAACAGACCTTAAATGCACGTGACGAGTCCATCAAAAAGCTGCTGGAGATGCTGCAGAGTAAAGGTCTGTCAGCAAAAGCCACTGAGGAAGATCATGAGCGAACAAGGCGGTTGGCCGAGGCCGAGATGCACGTGCACCACTTGGAGAGCCTTCTTGAACAGAAGGAAAAAGAAAACAACTTGCTGAGAGAGGTAAGTGACCAGGCTCTGGGTTCATCTCCAATCTTAAGCTCTCCTCTGTCTCCTCTCCGTTTCACACCTGTAAGGAAATGATCTTCCATCTTCTCCGTAAGCTGTATTTTACGTTGCAGACTTGACAGGATTTGTCCCCGTTCTAGAACTTCTGACTTCCTTGCTTGTGCTTTCTGGGGTTTTGTGCTTTAGGCCCCACTTTCCCCATAGTCTCCATATGAAGCTCTGGAGGTGAATTGTCACACAGACTGTCAGATTCATTCTTGCATTCTATTGTAGGTTGAGAGAGAGTACCTGTATTTAGGAGAGAGCTGAGAGAAATCTTTGCAGGAGTAATGGATGATTGCTCTACGGTTTCCATGGAAACAGTCATCTTGCTGTGAAGGGTATTTGATAAAACTATTAGTTGCCCTGGATGCACAGCCAAAAAAAAGATTACTTAAAGGGACACTGCTGCACACATAGTAACCCCTTCTCCCCATCCCTCTGAAAACAGAAAAGCAAAGCGATTGTTACATCTGTGTTGTACCGTAGAGGAGGACAGTGGCAGGCAGTCTTCTCTATTCATCATCCTAAGCTCATCACATTAAAATAGACATATAAGTATTTTAGAAAAAGAAAGGAAAGTTGTGTAACCAGTGCCATTAAATTTCCTGTTATTGTTAAATGTATTTTCCTCATTAACCAGACTCCTAAAGTATTCAAATACTGACTTCTAAAAGGCAAGTAATGCAGCACCCGTTGTGTACTTCGCAAGTACGTATATATCTGCACCTCTTCACGTATGATAAGATTTTCTGTAAAGATTATTTTGCATACATCTGGAGATTGAATGCCTGAATTGATAGCTATACATGTATGTGCAACATGTGTGTGTGAATCTAATGACCTATTTTAGGCATTGTTTGTCTTTCTAGTTCAGCTTTTTTTTTTTTTTTTTTTGAAAGCCTGATGAGGGTTTAAGTGCCCTCTCTAAGAAGCCAAGGAATCAAGGTCTGGCACAGAGGTCTTTGATATGAGTGTTTGCAGCAAATAAATACTATTTAGTATCTCTTATTCATATGTTTTCCATGGTCTCGCTCATTGTACTTGTACTCTTGCAAACATTTATATAAGAAAGCTAGAGCCCGTTGCATTTCTGAGCCAGATTTAGGCCAGATTTATTTTTTTAGAGCAGTAATCTCTTGAGTGTCTGGAGTGAAGATAATATGATTCCAGAGTTTCTACACTACAGTTTTTCCTTTATTTAGCAACCAATGATAATTCTGTTCCAATTCTTGTATCTATTTCAGGAAGAGCCCCAAATGGCTTCCATTTGTTTCTGCTTTAAGTCCAGCAATATAAATGAAGAGCTGGCAGGAACTGTGTAATTTTTTAGGAATGCGGTTACGTTTGTTTCTGCTACTGATGAGTAGATATTGAGAGCTAAAAATTCTCATTTCATTCACACATATCTGAAAATCATCAATCATTTATATCCGAGCCTTTACGATAAGAGATTTCTTGAAGGCAGCAATGACTTACTGGCTTTGAAAATGCAAATACTGTTTCTCTAATATTTTTAAATTACTCCTTGATGCTCACTCAGCTCTAATACATTGAGAAGAGTAAGCTGGGTATGCTACAATCTGTAGCTTGGTCTGTTGATCTGGTGTGGGATCCAGCCTTGAAACTGAGCCACCCTAGTAGCCTTGGCAACATGGTGCCCAGCGCAAGGATGCCATTACCTCCTTATGGAGCTGGGACACAGCAGGAGGGGTTTTGTTAGTACCCGTGTATTATCCTTGAGCTCTGAGCTAACTGAACTCAGGGCTGTCTGCATGAAACTCAGGTCTTGTGCTTGGCGCTCCAGGAGGCTGGAGAAAATGAGGGAATGTTGCTGAACTGTGGCTGCCTGCATCTGACTTCCTGAGCACCAGGTTGCTGTTCTCTGAAGGGAGGATCTGGGTTCAGAGTTTCTAGCACTGTTCCACACTTGGAAGTTGTCTCTGTACAGAACCATCTCTTAGGTGTGTCTGCACCACCCTTCTCAGCTCATCTTCAACGATGTGTTGATCTGCATTTCCATAGTTTTATGTTATTTTAGCCCTTTGCTACCCCAGATACTAACTATGGAATTTTTGAGCTGCCTTGCAAGAAATCGGTATAGTTTCTTGGTCCTTTATATCTAGCATTCCCAGTATCTGGAAAGACATGCTAAACTCTTCTTATCTGTAATGCTGCCCTATCTTCCCAACTGTTTACAGATGAGGATTTCCTTGCACTTTTGGGGACTTATCAGTTTAGTGTCCTCCAGGGATCTAACATCCAAGTACAGTGGTCAATGAGCCCATGCAAACTTTTGCAGCTGTAGCATCAGTTGGTGAGTGGTTTTGCAGGCCTCCTCTCTGTTGCAGGAAGAACCTACCTCATTTCTTTTGAGTTTGAACCTGTCTCCTAGTAGCTTCATTGACAGCCTCTTGCTCTTGCACTAGAAGACGCAATGAATGAGTGATTGCTACCGAGACTCCGTGCGACTCACAGATTTAGATTTTTTGTATCCCTTCCAAGTTCTCTCTTTTTCCAGGCTGAAGAGTTCAACACTACTTAATTTTTCCTCATATAGAAGATATTGCCTATCTCTGATCATCTCCCAGAGCGCTGTCTCAGTCTCTCATATCCAGGTTATGAAGTGGATTCTTCTGCAGATAGAGAGAGAGGTATCTCCAGAAGCGTTTGGCTCTCTTGGGCTTTTCACAAATGTCCTGAATTTCACAGAACTGAAGAAATCCTTCCATACAAGTCCATAGGAAAGTTCATATATCCAGCGTGGAATGTATTTGGTAACTCGCTGATAGGAGAGTCTCTTAACACAAAATAATGGAAAATTAAATGTCTCATTGAACATTTGAACACGGACATTGATCTGGATGCCCTGACTTCACCAGATGACAGTGTGGCTGCATCACATTCCTCTACCATGGAAAACAAGCCTAAGCTTCATAGCTTATAAAAAGATGGCTGCTATTTTCAATACTCCTTCTTAAGTCTTACTGAAAATTATTCATATTATTGTTGGTATTCTAGACTTCACTTTCAGAAACAAGATTATTATCATACCAGCAAGAAATACTTGATGAAATCGAACAGCTGGACTACAGCTTTCTTAATAGCTCCCAAGTTACGTCAACTGCCACCTCACTCTTCTAGACTCTCCTGTAGCGGAATTATCAGTGCGGGCAGTGACAGCACATAGCTCTAAAGAGAACAAAACTTCTCGTGCTCTTTCTGTCAACTTCCTTACTCCCCCCCCCCAACCCCCCCAGATGCACTATGTGGAACTATGTTTATTCTCAGCAACAGAGAGTAATAGTTACACCAACTATCAGTGCAACCTGCCACAGAATTTGGTATGATTATATCCACACCTGATGTCCTAGACACTTGGAGTGCTTTGGGCAAACTATGGTTACACCTTTTCTCTTTTGAATTGTTCGTTACTCTCTGTCTTTAGAAATACATATCTGAAGCAAGAACTGAAATCCTATACTTCCAGCATCACAGTCAATAAAGAGGTTACTTTGTGAGAGGTTTTGAAGAAAAGAATTTAGGCCAAATTCTTATCTACCTAGAAGAAAGGATAAAGCCAAAAGTCTCTGTGTTGGTTCTACCCAGGGGGAACAAAAAGAAGCTGCTATTGTGTATTATTGTCAGATATTTGCCAAACAACTTTGGCAATGTTGTCCCATTTTCTTACCCCTTCACTGGGGATATCAGCAGACTTTATAACAGTAGTTACTCTGATCTGGGTTGCTACTGGACATACGTACTCTGCAAGCCAAATACATCTTTGTTCGCAGCAATACTATGGCATATACTAATCACAGTCTCCAAGATATATTGACATATAGCTGCATTTCTCCTGCTTAGGTAGGGATATCCTTTGATGTCTCAAATCATAAGAACTAAGGAAGATGTATGAGGCAAAGTTCCCAAATGTATTCTCTTCTTTTTATTGGCTGCTGTGCTTATTGGTATTTACATGATACACCTATGAAGCTGTCAATCCCATCGTGCCTTGTGTAATATATATTCAGAGTCCTGATAATATACATGGCTCTAACCATTGGTATTTCCTGAACAAATGGCATAGAAGTTGTGGACAGTGGTAGTTCATCTTCCATCATAACAGTTTGCCACGTATTTATAAGGAAGTATCAATACCTAAGTCCTGCCAGTGACTTGTGATGGGCTGTACGTGGCTGTTGTCAGTACCCTCAGCAACAGGTCTCCCTTTAACTCAGACTGTGATCTCTTGTAGCTACAGCATTCTCTGGGGAAAAGGGAGTGGTTGACTCAAACTTGGAGGCTAGGCAGGTATTTGAAGGTGGGGTGAGGTGTTCAGTGAAATACCAGTGTACTTATGAAGAGTGAAACAGTCACTGGATTTGATAGACAAAAATTAGACAGTTATTCCCTGAACTGTGAATCCACGTGTGGGACAGACAGCCGGTTACAGCCTTTTATTCAGCAACAGAAAGAAGGCCCTTTATCTAGAAGGTTTCTTCAGGAGAGAGTTCTAGGTTCAAGGTTTGCATGTTACAGTGATGTGCAACAAGGAAACGGACAGTAGCTTTGCAGTTTGTGTCACAAAAACTGGGGTAGTAAATTACGGTTTTGATTTTATTTACTTATTTTTTAATAATTGGGCTCATTCAAACAAGGTGAATTTTTAAGACAACGGAGTACAAAACTGAATTCAGGACTTAAGGGCATAGTGCTTAACAAATAAAAGGTGGTTTTGTATGTAAAGCAGTCGCTGGAACGGATCGTTCGTAAGGATGCTCATTTACAATGAGCTTAAGGAAAGAGGCTGTGGCAGAAAAAGCTATTATTTCTTTTCATCTTCAGTGTTTGTTGAGATGGCAACCCCACAAAGTCCTGTTTGTGAAGTGTGTTACAGTTATCTAGTATGATCCTATTACAAGAAGCAATCCCTGTTTGTAGCTATCTTGAGTTGAACAGTGCTCACTTCATTCTAGGAAGTAACACTAAATTCCTGTGAGCGCTCTTTATCTTGTCTCCGCTTTGGGTAGATGTCTGTCAGAGCAGCAAGCTCTAGGCTGTAACATGTGTAGGCTTGACTTACCTCTAGATTGTTGAACTTTTTATTGTTGTGACCAAAAAGCAGCAGCAAGGAGCTTAGTGAGAGGACAAAGATGTACCGAGTAGATGTACCATCGGAGCGCTGCTGAACAACGCTCCGTGGAGAGAAAGGTTGTTTGTCTTATCTGAACAGATTTTAATTAACTCTGACAAGTTTTGCAAAGAAGTTATTTTTCCATGTGCATGTTAAAATTCTTACCCTTTTCTGCTCCAGGCTCAGAGAAAGATTTACAAATTTTAATTGGAGCAATTAGAGTTATCTCAAAGAACACTTTTGTCCTGATCCAAGATTTTGCAACAGAAATGACACGCTTGTAGAGAGAATTTTTGGTTTGGTGGGGTTGACAGGTTGGTTCAGTAACCAGAACTCTTACTACGATTGTACTAGGGGACATACTTCTGATGAGTTAAAATAAGTTTCTGCTTTTTCTGCTGCTGCTTTATTCTTCATTCTTTTGACCTTTCAGAAGAGGATAGGAGAGAGAAGTGATTTGCATCAAGATAAGTTAACTATTTATATCTTTATTAGAATCACTCGATTTGTCTAGAAGTAGTTCTAAAAGATGTGGAGCTTTTGTAGAACAAAATTTGAGAAACAAGGGTATTGCACCTTGAAAGTATGCATAATTTATTCTGTATACATTTTGGGTTTTTAATACCATTGCAGTTTGGAATGCCTTACGTGTCACTTTATAAAAGAATGACAGTAAGGTCTGGTCTACGTGTTGGAGAATAAAACCAAATATTTTTTAGTTAACTAAAACTATCCAGTCCACTGAATGATGCAAAGATCCTGCACAGAACATCGTATTTAATCATATAAAGACATGGATAGACCAGTTAACATTTAAAAAAAAAAAAGTCAGAATTACAGCTGCGTTTTTAATTGCACATCGTTTATATTTTTTTCCAATTTTTAAAAAAGAAATTAATGTATGAAAGAGCATATTTTTCTTATTCTGTATGTGATACACGCTGTCTGATAACGGAGCTTCTGCAGGAAATGGAAGACGTTCTTTTTTGCTCTGGAAAGCGTTCTCTGGTGGTGCTATTGAAAGACAAGTAGCTGTATTTTTAAGCAGCCAGCCTTCTTCACTCTAGAAACATCATCACTTCACATTTATTCCAAATCCTAATCAGAGACGAGAGTAACTGAGGGAATAACAATGAATGATATAGCCAGGTTATGAAGGAAGAAAAGGATCTGATTAAATGCCTTCCTTCACTATTTGAATTTCTGTTGCCAGTGAAGTAATTTAAAGTTGTGATCAATTTGTGCAAGAATTTTTGGTTTGTTTTTTTTTTCCCTAAAGAAGAATTATGCTTCTGCAGTCATTCTTTGAACTCTCTTCATTATATCAATATTATTTTTAAAACATAGACACACAAAGTGGTCGTTGTATACACGTAGTTGCCAAAGAGGTAGTAAGGTGTCCCTCCACCTAAAGCTTTTCTCGTTTATATGAAAGAATTGTAGAAACTCTACTAGCTTGTAATAATGGGGTATTAAACAGGAAACTTGGAACAGAAATTGGATAATAGAGCATTCTTCAATGTTCTTGGCAATGTTATGATGATATCTGGTGGCGAGAAGTTCCCACTGGCTAAACTGAAAAAGAAGTATGGTGCACATTTTTAATAGTAATAGTAACAGTGAAAAGCATGCATGTTGCATAAAACTTGGGAATAAGTAGCTTTTCCCCCCTTTTTATTATCCTTTTGAAAATATAGGAATCATTGAGCATATAAAAAAAAAAAGAACATAAAACATATATAAGAGCCCCCCCTTGTTATAATAATTCAACTTGCATTCAAAGGTAAGAAGGTGTTCAAGTCACTAGTCTGTTATGGCACGATACCAGTTACACGTGAAAGATTTTTTTCTGTATGAAAGTAGGACAAAGGTATCAGAATGTATAACTTGCAAAGAATGAAGGATTAGTTTTGTGTTTTTTCTGATCGTGATATCTTTTGGGTAGCCCTATGCTTTTAATTATTGTGCAGAGTCCTGTTTATAAGATGAAAAGACTCATTTTCATTCATCTGTGTGGTGCGTGTCCACAATGGAATCTGAATACATCAGAGAGAGGTTATATTAATATTTCTCCATTCTGGCACTGGAAGATAATAGATGTAACCTGTATTTCCCAATTAACAATGTCTACGCACAACCTTCCTTTAGCAGTCACACTTACACCTCTGTTCTAGGGAGGCTGAGCCTGCCGGTTGCCCTGTTTCCAGGCCCTTTAGAATTGTAGGCATGTTGCCAAAGTTAAGTCCTTGCTACGCAGCTGAGAGGTGGGAGGTGGTGTTTTTCAGCAGGTTGTGTCATCCAAATCCCAGTGGAATTACTTAGGATGATAGAAGTAGGACATTTCCTTTGCTGAAATGTGATGCAAAGCGTCTCTTCAGACAGTGGAGATACAGGCATTTCTAAAGGAAAAGCTTAAAAAAGTTACCTATTTGGGAAAATGCTGTGCAATGTAAAAAGCATGCACCAGTTGTCAGCATCCTTTTCATGACATGCTGTTCTCCTACTGTGTATTTTATCTATTCCATTTCCATAGTAGTACTTGCTTCTGTGTTCTCAGGTCAGAGACCATGTTGCTGCACAACTGGAAATTACCTAGTATGTAATTGCCCTACTAAAATTATAATAGTATCTTGTTAGACTTTTGACATACTCTTTTTTTACCTTCCCTTTTGTTTTCTCAGTTTCTAAAAGTTCACAAGAATTTATTTTAATTTATTTTCTATTATTAAGCTGTTTAATTTTATTCTTCCATAACAGTCCCTAGATGATCGTACAACTGATGTGATAGGAACAGCTGGAGATAGAACTTTCTGCACTAAGTGAAAGCCCATGCAATTCAGAATATGCCACTTTTCACTCCTGGATCTTTCTTTACCTTTGTAAGCTTAAAGAATCATCTTCAGAATTATTTCCTTATCCCCATGCAAGAGTTCTGAAGTTGGGAAAAGCAGCTTCTTTTTAATTCTAAATTTGGGGAATTCAAACCGTGTTTTCTTCCCCTCCCTTATAACTTTTTTTTTTTGTTAAGTGGACATGAATTTGAGCGTGCCACCAAGATGTGACTGGAGTGTCTTCCACTGTGGACTGTTTTTACTAGTTTCCTCTCAAAAGAGTTAAATGGCATTCCTAGAGTTGTGTTGTTTATAAGTAGGTGCTCTTACAGCCGAGCAGAGATTAAAGATTCATTTGGTATTAAAGCAATATAGAATGTATGCTACAGTGAGTGTTCTCAAATACCACCTCACTTAACATGCCACACGTGAATTTGCAAAAAGGACACTGTGTGTCTTACCCTCTCGTTTGCTTTCAGCCTGGTAATCACAGGAAAAGACTTGAGAATTATGAGAAGGGACTGGAGGATGTGGGGCATGTATGAGTCCCTCCAGAGGCATAGTCAGAATTCACGTTTCTTTCTTATTCAGATGTTTGTGTACTTGTACAACACATCGCTCCCAGTAGCGCTGTTCACTTCAGCCAAAGAGAAACAGGCCTTCTCATCCAGAGCAGTAAAGTATCTGGATGCCTCTCCAGCATCATGTCTGCTGACACCTTCTTTCTTCTTCTGATGGTGGGCACAGCAAATGGTAGAAAAATTCAGTTGATTGGGCTGACTGCTGTCTGCTTCGAAAGAACTTACAGCTCTGCTATGGAGATGATGCCTGAAGTCTTTAGGTGATCCAATGATGAAGCTGCTGGAAAGAGCATCTCAGTGTAGTATGTTCCCCTCCTTAGATTTAATGTCAGCGTAGTCACAATAAAGTGGCTGCCTCAATATAAAACCTGTTGAATAGGGAGAAGCCTTCTCAGTTTAACTGTAGACAAAAAGAAGCGTTCTAACATGGAAAAGTGAAAGAGTGCTAGAGACCGGGAGTGCGGAAGGCTACTGATGAGAGATTACTGATTATGCTGTGCTTCAGGCATCACTTGAGAAGAACAGCAGAGAGAACTCCACACTGCCCTTTCTTTGGGCATGTATGTTACAGGCAGATAGAGGGCATCTCAGGCCAAAAGAAAAATCTGGCTAGACTGTTTAGATTTGAGTAAATCCGCTATGTAAATGTAGGTCCAGGTAAGTAGAAGAACAATAATAGTATTGCACCACTCTGGTTATGGTGTCAGTGATACATGAGCAGAGCCCCTCAAGTCATCTGTTGACAGTGGGGAAAAGCAAATATATTTAGAGGGGCTTTCTGGTTTATTTTTTCAGGAGTTGTTGTGTGTGTTTGGTTTGTTTTTTCTTTGGAAAATACCACCCTACATTACGAACAACCTTGTAAAAATAGCTTCTCAGGAAATATGCAAGTATAGTATTTAAAGACAAACTTTCTACTGGATTTTCTTGTTATTACCATTCACAAGCACCTTAAACAACTGGCCTTGTGGCAAACTTACACAAAAGTCTTCTGTGCCCTTGTCATATCACTGCACATTTCTATCTTGCTCGCTTCACAGCTGTGTAAGAACACTTTATAATCTTACCAGATAAGTAATGTTTTCAGTATTTTGAAAAGCACTGTACAACTTGACATTTCGCATTCAAAGAATTGATCGTATGGAGCAAGTTACAGGTATGACTGCCATGCAGAATGTGATTCCTTCACGATGTCTGTTGAAAATACGAGTTTGTGGATGGCTTTTTTGATTTGTCTTTGAGGGGAGCGAGTAACTAAACTGTGTGTATGTGTGCACGTACACAATTTGTTGTTAAGTTACCTGATATCACAGTTGGTGCGCTGTGGGCACCAGAGTAGTTTTATGTCATACAGTATTCACATTCTGAAATTTAACATTAGTGTGTGATGTAAGAGTAGCACTATTTTAAGACAAATAGTAAAAAACTGAAATAGATACTATATTGTTTCCCCTGTATTCCCACTTGTTCTAGTTAGGGCTTTCAAACCAACAAGTTCTTTCAGCTTTCTGTCATTTTATTCCTTAGTGAGCAGTGTGAGGTATGCTAGTTCTGTGGATTCACATCAACAGAAAAAAACACTTGAACTTTCGTGTCCTCTTGTTTGAGTAGTTTGAGCTTCTCGAGCAACGTGCATCCATTCTTTCAGCTAGTTCAAGGCCCAATGGAGAAAGGTTTTAATCATTAAACATTGCCACTCTGGGGTAAAAAGACTGGAAAAAGAGAGTTATTGACACAACTGCACCCTATAGCTTGTTGAAACAAAACCCAGAGCGTTATCGTTTTCAGTAAACATCTAGTCAAATAAATGATGTGTACGTCTTCTATGAGAAGCTAGTCGTAGTTTAGATTAGTTTTGCAGGCAAATAAGAGGGGTTTTTAGTAGAGTGAGCTGTCATTTCAGCAGTTTATTTTCAATAAATAGACAGCCAAAAATGCAGTTTCTGCTGTGCCTTTTAAACCAAGGCTGTGATTCTGTTAAACAAACTTTTACCTGTCCATTCTTTGATACAAGAAATGATAAAACAATGTATGAACTGGTGACATCAGCAAGCAGCATTGAATTATTCTATGTATTAGAAAGAGAAGATTCGAGTACTTTTATTGGTATTTGGTAAGTAGGTGGAACAAAATGGAATGAGGCTAACTCTTGCTTTCTTTTTTGCCCGTACAGGAGATCCATCGTCGATTTGAAAATGCTCCTGACACAGCCAAGACAAAGGCTCTGCAAACTGTTATTGAGATGAAGGTAAATGATTGCATACAGACAGCAGTAGAGTTTGCCCTCTGGAAAATGGGGTTACTTTACCAAATACCACATACTTCTGTCAGTCTTCTAATTTAAAATAAATATATTGAGTTTATATTGTTTTACTATATTATTATTCTTTTTTTTAAATTATCAATCAGTGAAGAGACACGGCTGCTGCGTGACACAACAGAAACGTTTCTGTCTGCCAGGAGCAACGTACACAGATTTCTTTTGGTTAACCAAGAAGTCCGTTATATGGGGTGGGAGTGATGGATTAGTAGGTTTTGACGATGATACGGGCTATTTTCTTTTTACAGTATGAACGTTTGAAATGCTGCTTTGCATTCTGTGTGTCAACAAAGCAATTTGCAAACTCAGAACCCACTTAAAGAATGGGTCACACAGCTAGAAAGACATTTGCATGTCCTCGTAAACCTAACTTTTCGAGATGAACTTGCGATTGAATTCCTAAACCATCAAGAGCTCGGGAGCCACATGTGGAGTGTGCGGTTTACCCAGCTTAATACAATCATATTTCATATTGTATGGTCCATAAAGTACATCAGAAAGGGGTTGGATAAACACAGTTTAAAAATTGGATACTGTCTTTGCAAACTATTCTCTTCCATTTTTGTATCCTCCCTTTCTCTTTGCCTTTTTTCTTTAATTTTCCTTCTTTTTTTTTTTTTTCCCTTCCAACTCTTTCCATTCCATCCCAATATTTTCTATAGACATTTCCCCTCTATCTACTCTGCAGCTTTTAGTTTACCATCTTTCTTTTATTAGTCATCTCTGTAATCCCTGGTAATGAAAACTAATTGGCCATCTGGTAACAATAAGCCACCTTTACTGTCAGAAGAGAAACACCAGTATTTCTGGGAAATTGTATGAGTGCTGAAACAAAATACTGGTGCTAATTGCAACATATCACTTCACCTTAATGCCTCTCTAATTTTTTTTGTTGCAAACGTCCACTTTACTGATTTTTAACTTCAGCATCAAAAATTAAGCAGGAGGTCCAACTAGATCTTCATAACGGTCCTTCAGAAAAATGTATCTTATGAATGAAAACCTATATATGAAAATTTTTCATGGTATTTTCAGCTGTGCTTTGATTATCAAACCAAAAAGAAAAATAGATTGGTCCATGAAAGGATGGAGGATAATTTCAAATCCTACCTATATTTCAGAAAAGCAAAAATAATTTTGAGAAATTAAATAAAAAAATATAGATTATGAGATTATAATTCATAAATATATATCTGTGCTCATGAGTATGCATGAAGCTCTGTGTGCTGCGTGAATCTGTTCTTGCTCTTCCTAACACATAAGACTTCTAAAGAAACAGTAAACCAGGTAGATTGAAAACCTCTGATCATCCTGTAAAACTATGAGGCTAAGAGTGGTAGATTGACACTTTTATTTTTCCAGATGTGTATTTTTTAATCATGGAAATACTTTATTTGTTGTATATATGAGCCGCAGTACTCGAAGGATCCTTTACTGCTTGATATACTGAGAATTAGATCGTCCTCTCAACACTAGATTGTTGCATCTTTTCCTTGCTTATGGTGCTTTTTATGTTCTGCGTTTGTGACTTCACTTAAATTACAAATAGCACACATCTGGGTTTTTTTTGCCATTCTTGCAGTCACCTTTGGCTGTCCATTCAATTAGAATTAAATTTCTCTGTTTGATGCTCGCTTTGCATTCCAAGGCAATCTTTTTTCCCTTCATTTTCCTCATATACTATGTTGCTGCCCCTAGCCATGTTTTCTTTCAGTACTTGAGCACTCAGCCAGATGCTACGTAAAGAGATGTAGCCTGAGTTCTGTAGGAACTTCAGGAGTAAATTTCAAGGGCAAGTGTGTGTCCAACAAATTTTTTTTTGTTTGTTTTTTACTCCAATGATATGTTATCAAATCATCTAACTGTGTATCTTTATCTGTCTCTCCTAATAATTTTTCAGGATTCCAAAATTTCTTCCATGGAGCGTGGCCTCCGGGATTTGGAAGAGGAGATTCAGATGTTGAAGTCAAATGGTGCTCTGAGCACAGAGGAACGTGAAGAGGAAATGAAGCAAATGGAGGTGTACCGTAGTCATTCCAAATTCATGAAAAATAAGGTATTGAGAAAACAAATGACAGTAGTAAGATAAACTGATCTCAGTGAACAGATGAGAGAAATTTTCATACTTCACTAAGGAGTTATGATGTAGGTTCCCATTCAAGTGCTGGGAAACAATTTATTTGCATTCTGCCACAAAGCCACTAAAATAACTTAAAAATATTTAAAAGAATTTTGAATTGAAATTTGAAAATATTTGAAAATATTATAATGGTGATTTAGTAAGGTCAGTGGCCCGAATTCTGGTTTTACTGTCACTTTCTTTATTGGAGAAGAATTTTGTATTTATCTTTAGACTGTTGTTAATTCATTATAGTTTTAGACTTTATTTGGTCTAGAATCTTTTCCCATATAGTCTGTTGAAAACAGAGTTTCTTTTTGCAACTTCTGTGCTATAATTAGTAGATCTTTCAATTATACAAACGCTGAAAAGAGCAGGAACTGTCACTATGATGGCTTTCTGTGACACTGTTCTTCCAGCAGTGGAGTCAGAACGAGAGTAGATTCTAAAGCAGTGGTGATGCCAACGTTGATTTGCACCATTGGGAACACAGGACAAATATAGCGGTGAGACATATTGATCCTCCGGTATAAAGGTGGACACTGACTCCTAAATGGTCTGTAACCAAAAGTCAGTTCATTTCTTGTTTCTTCCAAAGAAAGAAGGGCCCGAACATCTTCTGCTGAAGATTCAGGCCACCTTGTACACTAAATTTAAGTATATTGTGAACAGTGCTGCTTTCCTTAGCTATTGGGTGCTCCCTCCAGGCAGCATACGGATCCCTGGAACAGAGGTTGAAAAATTACTTTACTAGTTCCTAAACAACTATAACCTACTGCATTTGTTCTGGTTGAAATTATTGGTCAAAAAAACAGAATTCTGGAGACAGTTTCTTGGAGAAGTGTTACTTGGCCTAAAGCAGAAACACGTAGTATGTGTGTGTTCCACTTCCCTCATGCCGACTCACTGATTGGCCTCTCGATAACTGTATCTCTTCTTTTATACTTTTGTCCTTTAATCGACTGAGTTTCTCCTAGGAATTGAAGCATACCCCCTGCAAATTTGGAACGGAGAGATGGTTTTAACACCTATTCCTTGCTTCCTTTCTTCTTTCCTTCTTCCCTCGTTAGCAACTCTTTGATTTCCCCTTCTCCTTTCCCTCTGTGAGCCTGTAGATCGGTTCAGCTACTCAGTTTTTGGATCTCTTCTATTTTGTCCGCTCATTTATTTTCCTGCAGAAACTTTGCTTCTTTTAGTCATGTAACTGTTCACTCCCGACTCCTAGCCACCTCCAATCTTGTTATCTTGCTGTCCTACCTTGTTTTGTATTTGCACAATGTTTTGAGTTGTTTGTTGTTTGTTTTTCTCAGTATTGTATTGTATAGTCACCTGTGGCTGTATCTTGATGATTAACTTTATTTCTCTTAAACTGAAAAATACCCCTTTTCCTGTCCTAATTTCCTCAGGAATTCCAGTTTCAAAACCATTGAGTGAAGTGCCCCATATTTGACCAATATAAACATAACCATAATTATACATCTTTTGTTTCGTAATCAAGTTCTTGTCTGGCAGCCTATACGAAATTCCAGAGCCATTAAACTTTGGAGAAGACTTAATGAAGAATGGAAGAGAAAATGAGTGACCAGTGTTGATCCTTCTGTCAGTTCTTTGTCACTTTTAGTTACTTGAAAGAGGCTAACTAAAAGCTGACAAATGGTAAATATTTAAAAGCATAACAATGTCGTGACAGGTAGAGCAACTGAAGGAAGAGCTAAGTGCCAAAGAGGCTCAAGGGGAGGACCTGAAAAAAAGAGTGGCTGGTCTCCAGGCCGAGGTCTCTGCAGTAAGATTTATCTTTTGCGTGCAGTGGCCATTCACTGGGGCTTGCTAGTTCTCTGGCTTTCCGGGTAGTTTTTCTTCTCTTACCCTCTTTGTGACTTGGTATAACAGTAGAACTAACAGCCTGCTCAGCCTTTTTGTTCACGTGGTTTTGGTGTCCGTAACATCACTCTCTAACTGAACATCTGCATTTGTTATGTTACTGGTTTATTTTAATGGTATGAGCTATTTTAGCAGTAACCTCTTCTTCTCTACTGAAGCAGATTTTCAAAAGTACTCAGCACCCATTTTGGGGCTAGACTTTCAAAGAGGTTTGCTTTGCCCAGTAGAACAAAAATAAATTGAAAATATGCACCGAACCTCTTAAAGTTCTTTCACAAAAAAAAGAAAAACCAACACCCAAAAGCTGGATGCTGAACACTTTTAAGATTTGATTGTTTAATTTTAGCAGCATGAAATCAGGTTATTCCTTTGCTGTGAAATTAGTACATTTGCTGAGTGATCATGGTGTCTCACCAAGAGGAGAGATGTGAGCGCTTGATACTGTTTTAACTTCTTTTGCAGCTTGGAATGGTACACGCTGTGTTCTTCCTAAAGAGCTTTAGCACATTGGCAGTGTGGGCTCACAGCTCTGAAATGGGGATTTCTAGAGAGAATGACCTTAGGGTGCTTCTGGGGAATTTTCATGTAATGAAATGTGGTTCTGTTTAGATGAGAACGTTTCACCAAAATATAAATATTTAGGGTAAACATTTCTTCTGAGATGACCCACAAAAGAATTAATCTTTTCAAAGAAAGACCAAACTGATTTGAGAAAGTTTTACTATAATTCAGGCTACCTACTAGTTGAAAAACTTTGTCATCTGAAATTTTTAAGGAAGCCTTTTTGTTTAGACACTCCAGAAGACATAACTACCTGTAAATAATTCATCTCTTCCCAGCTCTTCCACTGTCCCTAGCAGTATTGTGCACCTGGTTGTATTGCCTGGTAACTGACAGCAGAACTAGTGCTGCTAACATCTGGACTTTTGTATCTAGTTTCAATAGGTGCTGAAATCATTCTGTGGACATAGTTGGTTTTAGTAAAAATATGAAAAACCTCGCCCCTAGTATATTTGAATTAAGTAAACAATAAACTATTGAACACTTCTATAAATTAAATTCTCTTTTTTTTTTTTTCCTTCCCATTATTCCATTTTTTAAAAATAGTTTGTGAGAGGTTTGTTGAGATAATATGTCCTTCCCTCTTCCAGTCCCCTTCTTCCTTATCTCCTGCTGTATGCTGTTTCACACTGGAACATGGGAGCCCTTGATGGCATCTTTTGATGCTATTTTAATGCTCTTCAGTAAAGAATTTCATTATTGAAACAGTGTTGTCAACATAAAACCACATTTACCCAAGCTTTTTCTCTCAGGTATTTCTACTAGTATGTGAATTTATTCTAATTAAAGATAAAATTTAAAAAAATATATAATTTATAGCATCAATGAATTTATTTTTGTTCTTGACATATTCCCAAAATTGGAGGATGACCTAGACGTCTTTTTTTTAGCTTGTGGTGTCGTTTAACTTCTGTTTTGAAACACTGGACAACATACTTTTGTGATTGAGGGATTATTTTTTTTAATGTAACTAACAAAATGGTTTGAGATAAAATAGGGAAAATTATTTAGCTTTTAGAGACATGTCCACCTCTGCTATATAATATGCAAAAGTAAAATATTGCTATTGTATTCCGTGAGATGTATCAGAGCCAAACCAGAAAGCTGATTATAAACTTGGACATAAGCCTACATTTAGAGTTCCCTGTCCTCTTTAGTTAAAAAAGAATATTCTTCAGATTTACATCAAAATTGTCATGTGTGATGACCACACTTAGAATGAGATTTCATCTCATTTCAGTAGTTCGCTTTTAACTTTTCTTACTGTTTGTCTTTTTAAATGATAATACAGCCTCCATTTGTTAAAGTAAATTGGAATTTCCACGCTGATTTAATTCACTAGATTAGATGTAGCAAACTGCTCTCAACAAAGCGCAGCTCCACAAACAGTCTTCGTGTTGTTTTGGTGTGTATTTGCATCTGCTTGAAGGAGTTTCCTTACATTAAAAGGTATTTCTTAGGAGATAAAAATGGTGAGTTTATAAATCATGGGAAAAGTAAAGGTGTCTTTACAAACTCTGTAAACATGAGGTTGGCTGGGTTGATGGATGGAGAGACAGCTGAGAAATCTCTGATTTGACATTTCAAAGCAAACATCACATTTCTGCGAGACACCTGTAGGTATTGCATCTTTTCTGATATTACAAGGTAAATGTACTTTCTCATTACAGTTCATCTCCATTAAAACCTTGTCCTTAGTAAGTAACTAACTGGTTTTAGCCAATCCTTTGAAAGATGGCTAAGAACAGACTGACTGTTCAAAAGAACCTTCCCTGAAAAGTTGATGCTCTCCCCTCTTTTTCATTGTATCTTTTACTCATGACAAATTTTTGCTGGCCTTACATTCAAGATAACCGAAGGCTTTACAATTCCATGGGATAAATTTAGAGTATCATATTGTTTGTTGGTAGGTATGTTAATTTATAGTTACTTTTGTAAGGAAGGTATAAATTATTTTTTCCCTCGCCCATCTTTTCTTTCCTTTTCAGATCGGTCAGGTGAAACAGGAGCTGTCACGCAAAGACACCGAGTTGCTGGCCTTGCAGACAAAGCTGGAGACCCTCACGAATCAGTTCTCTGACAGCAAGCAGCATATTGAAGTTCTGAAAGAGTCTCTTACAGCTAAAGAGCAAAGAGCTGCCATCCTGCAGACAGAGGTGAGTTGGACAGTTCTGTACTTACTGACTTTTCACAGAGAGAGACAAAAAACATTAGTTTCTTCTTGCTTAGGTGGCACCCAGTCCCAGAGACATTCAATGCTACTTGTTCTGAGCACGGTGTGGTTTTGATTATAAGTTTGATTCTTTAGGCCAGGCAGTTGCAGTGACTGAGCTGGGGGGATTTCTTGTCACTGACCTTGTAGCTGAAAGAGAGCAGGGAAAGGAAGAGCGTTCCAGTAGTATACAGCTCACTGAGGCTCCACTACCGCTATCAGCATGTACAGGACCTCTTGCGTGTAAGCCTGTGCTTACACCTGAAAGACGAGCTTTCACGTTTTAGCATGTACATTCCAAGATAGAGGAAAAACGTTTTCAAAACGGTTTTGCTAACAAATGTGTAGTAAATTCCCATTTTATATAAGACACAAGTGTATATCTGAGCGTTAGACGGGTGGTAAGTATAGCAGAAATGTATTGCTTCTGGACATTCTTGAAGAGCAAGCGTGAAATAGGGGAAGACGTGTCTCCTTTCATCCCCTGGCGTGGAAAATTGTAGTGTTAGTAGAAGTCCAAAAGGTGGCGGTCATGCATCAGAAAATACTTGGGTTGTTACCTCTCAAACGGTAAAAAAGTCGAAAGAGCTGTGAAATAGGCAGGAAGAACATTTCTGGGTAACACTGGTGGAAAGATTCCGTATTGCAAGACTGTCAGAGAATCTATTTGAACTTTTTACCCTTAGGTGGCTTTCCTTTAGCTATGTTCAGTGACTCTCTGGGTGCACGTGGCTTTCTCCACGTGCAGAAATCAAGTTCCATAGGAAATACCTTTTGATGTTTTAAGATAGCGCTTCTGAATAATTCTCAGGTTTATGTAGAAATTTAAATGTCATTGGTTGGTGTAACTTCAAAAGTGTACTGTTTACAATCGTAAATTTCTTGTGACTTTTTTTCTTTTTTTCTAGTCAGGAATGTATCCTAGGTTCATACATGTTTGTTTTTTAAAAAAAATATTTACATTTCAAAATATCATTGGAAGTAGGTATTGGGAAAATAAACACTTTAAAATGTAAATTGCAGGGTTTGCTCCATTGCAGAGATTGAAATGAATATAGCCGTATTAAATCCCTGTGCACTATTGTGACAAACCTAAAAAGCTACATACACATTTCCTTTTTTTGCTTTTAAATGATTAAAAAGCAGTACTTTTCTGCTCATGAGAGATAAAGTTTTTGAAAGAATGTACTTTATTAACAAGTTCAGCAGATGGTCATAATTTCACCTGTTATGATAGGTAAACATATTTATTCAAATAAATAAAATGTACGTAATTTAAACAAAATATTTGAAACCAAAAAGACTTGGTTATATATACTGTTGGTGGATGGTCTTGATAGTTATTCAGAACATCTTTGATTTTATTTTAGCTGAAGGCCAAAGTAGTTTTTTAATATCAAAATTTTTCTAATCTCTAATTTGTAATATTATTAATCATTGCGAATACTTGTTCATCTCTGAGTTCTCTCAAATGAAATTCTCTTGTAGCACCACAATACAAAACCAAACTGGACTCTTCTTCTGAAGCATGCAAACGCGTTTTTTACTGAGAAGTGGCTGAAAGGCAAGAGGTGGGGAGAGAGGGAGGGAGAGAGATTTTCCCCTTACTGCTTTTAGGTTGTTTATATAGTTTTCTTCCAGATCTCCTACAGTAACAGATTTTCTTTCTGCCTATCTTTCAGTAAGGAGTTGCTGTGGAACTAAAATCCTAACAATACTGTTTTAGAGTGGTGTTATTGTGGTAGATTTAATGGATTCAATAGACTCTAGCACGTTCTCCACAGTAAAATGTAGCCACCTGGTATGGATTTAACACGTACAAAGTGTTGATTGCCAGGCTATTCCACTGTATCACGTCAGATCCATATATGTCCCTGAGAATTTTTATGTAATTCCAAGAAGATAGATGTGAATTTTGAAAGATAATCATATCTTTTTAATCCCTGCTGATGCTCTTGACAGAAAGCTCAACAATTAAATCATCATAGACAGATACCTTTCTTCTGACTTCACAAGTGATCCTCTCAAGTATAAGGCTGAAGCACGTTCATAAAAGACAGCGTTGAGATGTTTGTCGTTGCATTCTATGATGTATTTGGGTTTGTTTTTTTTAAGGAAATGGTATCTGCCGTACAAGAATTTTCACAGGGAATAGGGTAGGAATGTGAGATTCTGCCTGGCCTCACTTGTTGACAACACTGGTCAACGTTCTAACATAACTAGTTTCTCTCAGGATACAGACAGCTGTGAGGAAGAAGAGAGGTGCATTTTCTGTCATATATTGGCAGAGGTCTTCATAGGAGATTGGTATTTTAGAGCCATATTTAAATAAACATTTTGAGAAAAAAGAGAATACCTTCCAAAGCCTCTGCCTCTTTATTCTTCTCTTAAAGAAAACTACTGATAGGTGGAGAAAAGGTGTTGGTATAATATCTCAAAAAATATTTGCCCTGTGCCACACTAGAACTACAAAGAACAGTGAGTTGTTTGTTGGGTGTTTACCTGAGGGCTATTGGGTGGAGAGGATATTGCGGTTAACTTTTCAATTTGTGAAGGAACTTTAAAAATAACTCTAAAATGTACGATCTCTTCATAAACAAAACAAAAAAAAAATAAATATTTATTTTGGAATCAAGACTTCAACCATATAAAGTTTGCATTTTGCCCAATGACCCCTTTAGCTTAGGTCAGTGCTACAAGTTATGTGGCTTCAGTGGGAGCTTAAATTAATCAGTGAGAAAATTTCCCTTTATTTTGTAGATTGCCCAAGCTGACATGGTTCTGTATTGGTCTTTTGCATAGGATAAATTCAGATTGATATGCAGTAGAAAAATTAATCTAGTCCTCTCAAAGTATTTTATTTGCTCTGAATGCCTCAGTAGAACATAAAACTCTTATTGGAGCTGATAGTGGCATTTTGAAACTACAGTTGACTCTCCCAAATCAGAGGCAGTGAGGGAGTGGATCAGGTTTAGTGAGGAACGTGCAAATGGGAGCTGGGCGTCTCTAACAAGACTTATTAGCACCAGCCACATGAAGACCTATGCTAACACCTGTAAACGTGAAGCTCAGCTCACAGAACTGAGTTCGCTGTGATTAGGTATTTAATACCTTGCGCTAGAGATGGCGGAACGACAGCCGAACTGGTTTCTGAGCTGAGCAGGCCCTGGGAGCAGCACGTCTGTCCTGCATTGAATTTATAACCCTTGCAAGAACCAAACAGCCACTGCACAAAGCCAGGTGTGTGCACCTCTGCCCCGTGGCGTAGTCGGCGCGTCTGACTCGGTTGCCCACTTAACTCAGAGCTGTATGGTCATAAAGAATTCACTCTCCATTCTTCTGCAGACTGTGCTGAATATTGCTGCAATTTGTATAAGAAGGTGAAGAGTCAACTCCGACCTCATTAATGAGGTCGATGTCAAAAATAGAGAATTAAGTCTTGTGAGCTACCATAGCATTCAAAATCAGCCAGCAAGCATAGCTTTTAAGTCTTAATTATAGACCATGCTATCAGGAAAACAGCCTAACTCTGCTTTGTGTTTATATGATATGTTTGCAAGGCAGTAATAGAATGTCACAAACCTGATACTTTTTAAAATGTGCTCCTATCAAGTACGGGAAGGCTTCACATAGTGTCTACAGTAGGATGAAAGCAACTTTCACCTTGCATAACAGATATGATTTTATGTCTTCTGTGCATTTCTCAATTCTTTTTGAGTTCTGAGTGCTGATATAGATAGAATTACATCAACATCTACTTGAAAAAGTAGCTGGCCCTTGTTAGAAGCCATAGCAAGCTCTAAACACACATTTCTGGATTGGCACTCTGTTCCTTTTGCTGCCATTAACGTAGTCATACCAACAGATAATAAAAATTTTGAATTTTGCCATTAGAGAGAAATCAGGGCTTGGGTGTAACACGGGGGAGATGATAGATTCTGATATAACTGGAGTATGGCATGATTCACTGATCTAAATCAGTGGATGGTTTGAACAGATGGCAGATAGATGAGAAGAATCGCCTTGTCTCAGGAAAAGAGTAGAGCACCGTTTCTTTTCTAGGCATCAGTGACACCTTCTTAAACCTGAGTGGGAATCACCAGTGTCATACGTCCCTTATTGCTGCCGTACAGTGACGATGGTGTTTAAAATGAGAAAAAAATATGTGTGCAACCTAAGTGCTATTGACTCAAGCTCCTGAATCAGTTCTGAAACTCACTATGGGCTTCTGAAAATTTTAGTAATTTCCCTAAGCTGCAAATTGGGAATATTCTGGAAGCTACAACTGTAATTACAGAATCCAAGATTGTAAAAAAAGACTTAAGAATAAATTTAAATTAAATATTATGTAATTTATTGTGTTTATTCTGATAGTCATTGAAGCTACTAATGCACCATTTTTTCTTAGAAATTTGGGATTCTCCATTCTTAATATATGGCTATACATACTAGAGCCCTAGAGTATTATTTACTGCTACTGCAAAATTCTGTGAAGACACATCAACGGTTCCCAAAACAGTTTTTCATAGATCATTCTTACAGTGAGAAATTTAAGTCTTATGTGTGGTACCCACCATATCTTTTGTACCTGTATGTGGGAAGGCTCTTTGTCGAAGGTGGCAACAAATGTGTTTATTTTGCTAAATCTTGATGGGAAATTGTATGGTACGTGCAGGTCGAGTTAGCAAGCCCGTTGTTATACAAAGGACCAGAAATTGCCTGAGCTCAACTGTAAGATTTGACTTGCTGTGCATAATTAAAGAGACAGCCGTCAATTACTGTGAAAGCAGTTTGGTGAACCTAGGGTTAAGACAGCACCAGCCAAGATGCAGAAGTCAGGAGAAGGGGCGTCAGCACCTCAGTAGCTGTTTGCCTAGTCGTTTCCATGCGCCGAGAAAATCTTAAGCTGACTTTGTTGAAGTTGGCATCACCTGACTCCCACAGACCTCCATTCTTGTCACTGTGGGAGGATGCCATACATAAACTGAGCTGACATGAATAAACAAGTGCAGTGTTCTGCCAGGAATAGTGCTAAGGTGATGATTGTGTGTCCTGCCAGCCTTTGAAAATACTCCTGAAAGTGTTTTTCTGTGGTTTCCTAGGCAGGGACCTCACACAAATAAAACCAGGAATGCAATTTACCCCAAACCGTAAGCTCATATAGAGTTCAAAGAGAATAATCAATCAGAAAATGGAAAGGACTTTGTGGGTAAATTTCTGTTTGCAGATGTTCTCTTTTCCCTTAATACTGTGCTGTAGGCAGCTGGACCGTCTCACGTTTTTTGCAACACAACTGCTAAGGGTATGTGGATTTTTTGCGGGGGAGATTTTCAGTTTCTCTACAAGAATTAAAAAAAAAGTGACTCTTAGCTTTAATATTAGAGATATCCAGAGAAGAGCATAGCTAATCAATCTATGAAACTCCATGTTTTTCAAAAGAAGACAAAGCCTGATCCACCTGCTAAACTTCTCATTGCAAACACTAGCAGTCCTATAAATCAGGTTGGGATAGTACCTGGTACTCTAATATCACTGCAGAATACAGTCCATGCCCCACTTGCTGGGTGAGAGGTCAGGAATGTGATTTTAATAACGTATGTGTAAGTGAGAAGGCTCCAGACGTAGAGGTGGCGGCAGGATTGCAGTGCTGATGGGGAGAGCAGGGCAGCTCTTTTCCCCACTGACAGGAGCTTATTGCTCTGTGTAGAAGGAATCGGACAAAATAGCAAAGGATTTTGTGGGCGTAACGTACTGTAAATGGAGAGCCTTAGGGGCAAATTTTCCATTAGCAAATCAATAAAGTGGAATTAGAATAACACATTAAAATGAAATGCTGATCAAAATACCATAAAGCATAGTGACTCCCCACGTTCTTTCCCTAGCTGGAGTTGTTCAAGTCATCTTTTCACTTCATGTCTCTGCTTGCCTGCGCTGTGCAGAAGGACCAAGAAATTCATTGATCGTTCTGTTTACTCTGTGTGACTGATGTTCTGTAATGGATTCAGCTAACAGGAACCAAATCTGATACTGTCAAGCTGGCCGACTTGAGCTTTGTCCGAATACTGAGTGGATAGGGGTCAGTGGGTTTCTTTGGTATCTTGAGCAGGTTGGTGATGTTGGATTTCGTATTCCGCAATGCTCTTTGAGATTAGTCTGTGCTCTGTGGTGACCTTATTCTTCTAATCAAATTTATATGCAGATAGGTCTGATTCCTACTCCCATTTTCTTTTGTCTTGTGAGTTCAGCATTGTGTTTAAGAGAAATGCAGAAGGAAAAGCAAAAGCTTCTCAACACAGAATTTTGAAGTTTGAGGATACCATAGGATTCCCAGAGTGCGTTTCCAAATTTATTTGGGCCATGAGAGCTCCAAGTATGTTTATGTGTCCAAATATTGGCAATAATCCTGCTGAAAATGCATGTTACATTTAAAATATTATGTTGCTATTTAAGCCAAAATATTCTTAGCCCTTCTAGGGTAACCCTCTTTCTGTGTTTTGATCTACAGTGGCTGCAAAGACCTCTGCTTTCATTACCTCCAGGCTCAGCTAGTACTCTGCTTTAAACCTAGAATATAAAGGAGCTGTTGGTACTAAAAGTCAGTGTTTCAAATAAAGGGGTCAGTTTTTCTACATAGGAGAGGACTTCTCACCAACTCATTGTGTTGGCTTCTACTTTGAGGGAAAAAAAAGTCCAGGCTTGTATCTTAGAAGACTGAGCTGTGTCAGAAGTATGATTTGAGATTTTTCCAAGAGGGGATATCAGTCTGATATAATTTGGGAATAAAATATTTGATTATTTTTACTGTTTAGTCTCCTACTGTTCGTGATACTGTTTTATCACAAGCTTGTGTATGTCGAAGCCTTCAAGTAAGAGATGTTCATTTTATGAATCTATTTGTACTTGACAGCACTCAGTTCTTTGTGGAAAAGTAGTTTAACCTTTGGAAAATTTCTCTCCTTCAGTGCTAAACGAACCCTGTTTCTGCATGTCTGAATCTAGGTAGATGCATTACGGTTACGTCTGGAAGAGAAGGAGACCATGCTAAACAAGAAGACAAAGCAGATTCAGGAGATGGCAGAGGAGAAGGGGACTCAAGCAGGAGAGATCCATGACCTCAAAGACATGTTAGAGGTGAAGGAACGCAAAGTTAACGTTCTTCAGAAGAAGGTAAGATTGTAGAGGTCTAAGTCAGATACATGTCTCTGATGCACCTCAATTTCTAAGTCTGAACTAGAATTTGCGTTTTGCAGATTAACGATTGAGCCCATTCATGTCACAGGAAGACAGCTAATGATGCATTTCAGGTTGAAGCTTTGAAGACAAAAAATAGAAAGAATTCAAAGCAGAGGCTACTACCTTTCAGTGGTTGTGTGTATTTCTTCTGCTTCACTGTTAAAAATGTCTCAAGTATTTGTAGGAGGGCACATCATCTGAAAAAATCAGTCCTTTCACACCCACCACCTTAACAGAGCCACACTGATTTGAAGCCTAGGAGGTTGAGTGACTGACTCCAGTATGTGCCTAAATGAATGAGGGATTGTAGCAGTTGAGGCAATTAGGATAGTTCCTCTGTAACTTACTAAGAAAAGTTCAAGAAGAACTTTGTATAACTTTAATTAGAAATGCTGTTTTATCATATTTAATACTTTTTGGAAACTGCTAGAATAGGATAATCAGGGTTCAGACTATCCTGCATATCTTTCTGGATAAGAAAATGTAGCTCTTTTTGGTGAAATGGGGGGAAGTCTGGACAAGAAGAAGTGTAGACCCTGTCAAGAAATTAGAGAGGTTTCCCAAAGGGCATTGAGTCCTAGGGCAATGAATGTCATTGTGGATGATTGTTTGCAAACTGCACACAATCTACTTCAAATCGCTGTTACAAAGAGAGAAAAACATGTGTCATAATAAATATTAATTTACAGAATGTTTTTTCCTGTATATCTTTAGAGAGGCTGCTCTGGGAGCTTTTATTCAATGTATTAGGCTGTAAATGTGTGGGGGGGAGGTTCTAGACCTTTAAGCAATTCTATGGAATTCTTCTGATTTTAATAGTTTAGAATATTGATTCATTTCTGATGCCTGGCCGGTGCCTTTTCTTCTGTGAATCATGAGGGTTTAGGTCATGTTCAGTTCTGTTAGAGCAAACATCATGCAGGAATGGCAATTCAGGCGTGGAGTTTAGCCATAAATAAGTCATTAATAATACTAGAACAGAGCCCTCATTCCCGGTCTTCAAGGTCTCATGTTTTAGCTGTTTATCATTTTAGAAACACTTCCAGATTTCTAGTTTTTGTACTGTGCTTTCTTTTTGTTTTCAAAATTGGTCATGCGCACTCCAAACATTGATTGAGATCCCAGATGAATATTTAACCAAGAAGTGGGGAATCTGACATTTGTGTAAATGTTAAATGTCAGTGAGGTTGGTTTACTTCCATTTACTCATACACTTTTTTTTTTTTTATATTTTCTTATTTGCTCTCCTTAACTTTTTAGAATGATCTTTCATTGCTTCATTTTTAGGCAGTGCTTAAGGTTCACTTTTGATTCATTTTTTTGTTCTTGTTTTCTTGAGACTGCTGTAATCCTTATTTTTTTGTGTAGCCTAGAGTAAACGGATACAAATTCAGTCCTTGAAAGTTTTAAGATTGATGTCTTTAACTGAATTTTTTAATTGATTCTCCAGACCTGGAATCTAAGACTAGGTTGGGGCTTTTCTATAGATTGGGTTTTGCATTTTCTTGTTCTCCTAGCATTTTTGACAGAAAAGCAGAGCATGAGAAAATATCTAAGGAAGGACAGGTCTGATTTTCTCTATGTACTATGGAAGCCATGAGAAGTTGCATAAAATCTGTTTCAGATGCTAGAGAAAATGCTGAAGTCTCATTTTAGCTGATATTTATGCCTGTCATTTTTTTGACTGTGTAGACAGCTATTTCTGCCATCTGCCTGGAACTTTAAAAGCCTGTAGCTCCTCTCATGTAAATGTTTTTCTCTTATAGCTTACAAACTGTGATTTACTCGTTTGTTTGTTTTTTTTTTTTCATTTTTAGAGCATACCTTCCTACTCAAGTGCATCGCCTGTTCTATGCTTTATCCAAGTGCTGTCTTTCAGACAGGTAGTCAAATAGAAAATAAACTTTCTGGTCATACTAAAATCCAGACGAAGAAAGTAATAAAAGTTTACTGGCTGATTAGAGATCAAATAAAATATACAGAAGAAGATTATAAGCAACAAAGATCTGAAAAATGAACATAACAGTTGATATCACTACTGATACCCAGTAGGCACCAACATACATTTTCCAGGTTGCTGGGGAAACCACATGCTTCACATTTTAAATTCTGGAACCTTTCCAGTTCTAAGCTCCTACAGTGATGCTGGTTGGTAGAACCTTTATTTGAGACAATAGAAGTTGGGCAAATGCTAGAAATTTGGAGACTACAGCAATGAGTTTTAGCTTTACGTCTGAAAATTTGATGCAAACCCTTTTTTTTTTTTTTTTTCCTCAGTTCATTGAGAATAAGTCTTGCGTAAAATCTCATTTTAAGTTGTTAGAACTCCAGGCAAGGGGAGAATGTCAGAAAATAAAGTAGGGACCAACATTAAAATGCGCTTCGTTATTTTCTTTGTCACATCCGTCAATGTATGCTGGTAGACCAGGATATAGAGGGGAAAAAAAAAAAATCGATACTTTGCAATTGGAGCATTTTAGAGAAATAGCATTTAGGATGAAATATAAGTAACAGTTACCCTGAAAGAAAAAAAAAAAAAGCCAAACAAACCAAAATTAAACAGCCGTGAATCCATCACTTCTTGCTTCAAGGGGAGGTCATGTTTTGTCTTGGGGAGTGGGGGTTAACACTCCCTTCATTGTGCAGTGCAGCTGTAGGCAAATAAAATGCAAGTTTTAGTGTCTGAATGTAGTGTTTTTTTGCAGCTCCCCATGCACTATGTGATAATTGACCTGTGATAAAGGAAAAACACAAAGTTTTTGTGGTTTTGTTTCATTTTTTTTTTGGTGGCTGTGCTGACTTGTTTAGCTGGTATTCACGAAGACTCCAAAAATAATTTTCCTGCTTTATCGAATAAGAAGCATTATCTTTTTCTGGAGGAAATAACTTCCCTCTGCTTAGGAATCAAAAGAAGTATCTTGTGCTTAATAATAAGAAATACTTCATGAACATTTAAGGAGGAGCTTCTGCAGGGAGGTGCAAGGAAGGTGTGCTGGGCTTTCTACTCAGATAGGCGTGATGAAATAGTTACTTCTCCTCAGAAACTCTGTGGCTTGACGAGCAGTGCAAATATGACAATATTTCTGTAACTGTCTCTCGATGTCAGGAAAGGCCATACTTGGGCTCCTTTTATTCTAAGTCTCGAGACGTGTCACTCAACTGGTTTCAAACCCAGTTCAGAGATTTCAAACGCCACAAAAAAGACCTAACATCCCTACCGGCTTGTGCCGGCTTATTTATTAAAGCTGACGGACGCCACCTCAAAGAAGTGTCCTTGAGGGTCGTGGGGGACTTGTTCTTCTGTGTCCCTGAAGGGATATCAGACCTCTCTCTTCTGCTGCTGCTTTTTCTTTCATTGAGGCCTTTCTGTTACAAGCTTGCTGTCTACTGCTGAACATAACAACAAAGTCAAAATTTGAGGCTTTTAGAAATTTCCAGAAGCTGTTCTCATTTGTTAACCTATGTCTCTAAGATGCCAGAGTCCCTTCTCTTTTCAGGAATATCCTCTCAGAATTGCTTTACTGTAGGCCTGGATTTTTAGATGAGAGGTAATATCTTTAGTTATGGTAATAATAGAAAAAATTAGACAAGCTTTTAGTCCTTCATCTCTATTAACACCACCACTGGATAAAATCCTGTGGTAGCAGTGAAAGTGCCAAAGACGACTGAAGAGGCTTCGTAATGTGAGTTCAAATTCAGCATAATTATCCTGTGAGATTTTTTCATTTCTGCCATTCAGGAAGGAGATTGATTCGTTGGTTTCTTTCTGCATGGGAAATGAGGACACAACACAGAATTTATTTTCATTTTACAGTGAGCCATGACCACTTTGAAAAGAGGATCCTTACACTTCCATTTTTGTTTTCCAGTTCTCTGAGAATCCATCGAGACTTTTTAGAGCAGTTGCAGCCCAGCTCACGTCTCATCTTTTTTTTTAATTTTTTTTTTATTCTATGAATGTATGGCTAATAAGACGTTTTTTTGCTACTTTAATTAATTTTAAAGGTAACTGAAGTGCTGGGGTCTGAACCTTGAGCCCTGAAGTGAACTTGACACCTGGATGAATTTCCCAACCAGGTGAAAGGGAGGGGCTAAGGCTGCCCAGGTGCCTCCTGTTGGAATCAAGGGCAAGACTGGCTTCTTGGCCTCTGTCTTTGCCACCAAGAAGATCTTTTAGTGCCGCTGCTGGCTGCAAACCAGTAGGTGTGGAGTGGTGGGGACACATGCCATGCCAGACCTTGATGTGAGGGATGGGCCCCCTCTGTTGTGAGAGGGCCCTCCAGGAGGGGAGGCCAGGCCAAGCACACCCTGAAATGATGAGAAACAGCTGCCACTTAGGTGGTGATTAGAGGTGGAGATAAAAGGCCAATAGAGCTCTTGATTGGGATCTGCTGCTGTTGGGAGCTGTTGCTGCTGGGAGCTGCTGCAGGTAGGGGTTTGTGAGAAGTTTTGTGGAGTCAAGGATAATGGATTGGGTAATGTAGCTTTCTGGTATTTGTTGGGTTGGTTTGTGCCTGGCTATGTTATGGGGCATGGTTGATATCTCCTTATGCTATTGTGTTTTTGGCCCAGTGTGCCTTTTCTTCTGTTGTGTCACCTGCAGTGAGTGGGTTTATTACTTCTTTTGTTCCCCCTGTGGTTGGCCAGGCTAGATCGGTTATGGGGTCCATAGAAATAGATGATAAAACCTGCATGAGTTTCCCTGTGTGTTTTCTGCTGGTGGCTGCCTCCTTTTTGTTGGGCTATGTAGTTAGCAAAACAGTAACTGACGACCACACAGATCTTAGAGTTTATTACAGCAACTTCAGGCTCAGTGTCAGAAGATCTCTTCCCTTTCAGGAGAGGCTTTAGCTTGTGAGATTTGATCTTTTTTTTATTTTTTCCGAGCCACATAATAACATACATTTTACTAATTTGGAGTATGGATCCTAAAAGGTCCCCAAGCTTAGCTTTGGATGGTATTTGCAATGGCAGATGGTCCATAGTTAACAAGTGCTGATAAAATTGACAGTGTGTTCTCCAGGGACTGATCCAAGGCATATACTTTTGATCTTCTTGTCTAATTCTGATCAGTCATGGCAGATGCCTTGTAGCTTGAAGAGCACCCCAGCATTCTCACTGTAAGGGTTTTTGGCTTCCAAAGGAACATTCATTTCACAGCTCTATGTTGGGTGCTGTTATGACCCTCGCTAGTGAGTTCATAGCCTGTCTTCTTTAGGTTGTAGTAATCAGTACTTGATCACCTGTATTAATTAGTGAAAGTCCTTTTTGTCTCTTGGATACTTCATACTTAGTTATTGAAAACAATAAATTGTCTCCTGGGCGTTCTTGGCACTACAGTAAAGCGTTTTAATTGCTTTATGTCATTAAACCAGGAGTCAGAGCCTTAGTACGGTTATCCTAAGCGCAGACTTCTACTGCCAAAGAACATTGTAAGGTGGTTCTGCATTGAACATCAACAGAGGAAGCACTGGACTTGCTATTCCTAAGGGTCTTTGTTCAGTGCCTTTATAGTTTTATGGCAAATTGTCTTCACAGAATCGTGGAGTGGTTAAGATTGAAAAAGACCCCTGGAGGGCTACCCATAGTTAGTTGCCTAGGACCGTGTCCAGACAGCTTCTGAATAGGGATATGTGAGGATCACTTTTATTAAACTCCAGAGCAGGGAAATCTGTGAGGGAATTTACTCATAGGTGCCTAACATGCGCTTGAAGGTTGTTTAGTAAATTATTTGGGACATCTAAACTAGTGGAGGACGCATAAGTTAAATTTGAAAAATTGGTTTTACGCAAAAGAAATTCTATGCTATTACCGTAATTTTTAGTGCACAGTTATGGCTACCAGCACAGCAACTGTGTTGGAGAATCCGTCTGGATTCAAAATAAATTTTTATGCCTTACTGTAATATAAATAAGAATTTGCAAATGAAGAATATACTACTTTATTTTTATACAGCTCTGTCCTTTGGCTTCAAGCATTTTGTGATAGCACAAAGGAAATAAGAACATCTGGATCATATGTAGCATATGTACCTATATTCCCACATGCATGGTAATATTCTTTTAAAAAATCAAATGTTGTTGTGATATGTGCAAAAGATAGCAAGCCAATTTCTTATTTTGAGATCTAATAATATGAGGAACATTCTCTCAATTTATACGGATTGTTATTAATACATCTTACGTGTTCCCTTTAGTAACTAAAGTACTTGATTTTGGTTTTGATTTTTTTTTTTTTTTTCTGAACTAACGAATATCCACTCCTCCTTTTAGGTAAGTAGGCTCAAACGAGGAAGGAAAACAGAACTGCAAGGTCAATGATGTTAGTTCTGTAGTTCAGCTATTGTAGCTGGCTAATGTATGGTTTTAAACTTATATGCATTGCTGTAATACTGTCACATAAGATTGATAGCAAAAGTGAAGCTACAAGAAAACTCCACTGGAGTTTCTGGTATTATCTCTGCTCCAGAAAACTGAAACCACAATTCATCAAATTTGTCATGTATGGAAGGAATCCGCTTTTTTAGTATCTCTCAAAGAGAAGCCGTCATTTTAATATGTCCTTCTTGTGCCTTGAGATAACCTCTTGATTGGCAAGATGGAGCATTAGTCTTAGGTAGTAGGACTGACAAACTCTGGTTTCTTGAAGGGATCTGGGAAGATGGCCAACTGTGAGGCCGCTTGGCTTCGTTATAAATTAAACGTATAGTTTTTCTGGCAAGATAAAGCTAATAAGCTTTGTTGGTGTGTTCTCTGTCGTATTAGACCAAAGACAAAGTTCCCCGTGATTGAAGAGGCAGGAAAAGCGAGGGCGTATGCCATTTCTGAGGTTGCTTACATCAGTCTTCCTCACGTGGCTTTTCATTGCCCTCTGGGTTGCAAGACTTCACAGTTTCCAATGCTTTGGTCACCAGGGGTCCAGGCGTTTTCTGCCCCTGAGGGGATTGTCTGAGCCGTGTCTGGAATAGACATTAGTGATTGCATTAGCCAACCTACAGATCTTCCTTACAACAAGGAAGGAGTAATTTTTCAGTTTAAATCAATAATTTCCTGGATTCAGGAGTGCATTTTGAGTCCACTGGGCTAGACAGTCTCCTAAGCAGGGTCTCTATGCAATATTTATCGGTCATTAGGACTGTTGTAAGGCACAAGTACATGAATAGCTTTCAAGCCTGTGATTTCACTTATCTGAAGGCTAAGAAAACTGATCAGTATGGGGTGGTGTCATGAGGAAAAAATAAGATCACCTTGTCCCAGAATAGCATGCATTTGGTAATTAAGATGCTCCTCTGCGTGATGAAGGGCTTGCATACCTTCTGGCAAAGGTGAGTGGAGGACAATTTTAAACACAGAACTTCTGAATAAAGAGGGTTGCTCTCTGTCCCTTACAGCCTTTTCAGTGAAGATTGGAGTGTTGATTTGCCTAAAGCAGTTTATGGTATAAAATGGGAAAAAAAAATATAACCAGATGGTGGTAATAATTTAATATATTGGGTCCTTAAGTTTCGGGTTGTTTTTTTTTAAGCATGAGCCACAAAAGAATTTTATTTGCGAGCTTGATGTTTTGTCACCTATCATTGTGTATTCTGAAGTCATTCTCTAGGAGCAGTGATAGCTAAATGCTGAAGAATACACACACACTCTTGTATTTAGTATTTACAGTATGACTTCCTAATCCCATCCTATTCATCACTCTGTGTCCTTTCAAGGAGAATGAAACATGACAATTGCAACTGACTGGGCATGTTTTACTCTGGGATTAGAAGCACCCCTCCTTTCCAGAGCTCTCCTCTCTGCTTTAGGGCAATTTTACTTTACAGTATCTCTTTGATCATTTTCATAAATCAGTGATTTGGACAAAGTAATTCAGTGTCTGAATCCAAATCTCATTTAAAATCTTTGTTCCAGTTGTACAGCCTTCTGCTTGAGTGGTCCTAAATGATAATGTAAATGGAGTTTAGTTTGCTGGGAGGATTTCCTTTATAGTCAACGTTAAATCCCATGTTCCCATAGTCTGCCTCAATGTTTGGTCTTTTCTGCTTCCTGATTTACATTCTTGGGTAGTGCTGTGATGAGTTAAGTCCTTCCTTTCTTCATGTCTTTTCTCATCATCTTTTTCTTTTCTGTAAAGAGAGTGTGATACGTAGCACTGTCCTGCGTACGTGTCTAAGCTGGGATGTGTCAGTAGTTACAGTGTCGTTACTCTGTGTAGAACAACAATCAAAATCTAAAGCAAGTCAGGAAAATAGCTTCAGTATTCCTAAGTATATGAGATCAGGTTGCCATAGAACGAAGAGCATTGTTTCACAATAATAATCAAGGAAACACTGGTTTATCCAAGTAAAGTACTTTATCCATATTATAGTATGGTTTTCACTTGACACTTTTAAAATGTTATATAACGTAGTGAAACTGGAGTAATTCTAAAAGCAACGTCACAACGTTGTTATTTTATTCTGCTTCTTACAAAACCACACTAGATCTAAGTAAACATTCACTCGTTCAATTTTTTTTCAGTTGTTTTATCAGCCTTCCACAATGAAATAGTTTTGGTTTTCCTTATTTTGAACATTTGGGAACTATCAATATGAAAATAACTCCAAATTACAGTATTTGTGTTTTTTCTGTAATGAACTTTCCTTAACCAAATCTACGCACATTTATTGTCAAAGTCTTTTCTGGGACTTGGAACAGGAGTGAGCAAATGTCCCCCAAAATAGTTAGGTTTTTTTAATCCATTTGTATTTGGTAGGTCTTAGGAGTAAAACCTTAGAAAGTATAGTCACAGAGATTGCTTCATAATTTCAGGACACAGCTGAAAGAAGAATTAGCGTGATGTTATTGTTCATGATTAGGCCAGGATTTCAACGAAAAGGATGTTACACAGAATTAGATTGTGAAATAAATTACCAGATGATTTCAGTTATGGTTTCCAGTATAAAGGACATTTTAACATATATGAAATAAATGAGTAATGTATAAACTTAGTGTTTCATTGAATAGGAGAAGCAGAGTCAAAATGAATTGGTTTTGCTATTGATGATAACAATATTCTGGTTTCAATTACTTGAGTGGATGAAAGTATTGCACTCAAGTTGGAACCAAGAAATTGGCTTACCGAAGAATCCAGGTTGGAAGCTTGTTGTTGTTGGACAACGGATACATTTTCTTACCTGATGAATACCAGCAAAACCAACGGGTAACTGGGTAAAGCTTTAAGATAAACCAGATAGAGGTTTTTTGTGTTTTTTTTTATGGTAAACCAATGACAGAGATTTTTTATATGGGCTGTGTAACTGAACGTAGGCACTTAACCAACTGGCTCTCACGTGTTGCCGAAAGAAATCTCTTAGGACCAACTTCTATACTTTTGTTATTTAACTGCATTTTACATATTGTCCATTCACTTTTAAAACTTCTATGCTTTGAGACATGACTAATATCAGCAGGTTGGAAAGAGTGCCTCCCCCTGCACCCCTCATTTCAAAATCCTCTCTTGGATTGGCCAGTTTCTCTGATACAATTCAAAGACTCTGCTTTTGACTAGATTAGGCTACTGACATTATTGAACCTCCTCAGGATGAAACAATTAACTGAATCTAACTATTTTACAGCTGTCTAAGGATGTGAGCCATTGCTCATGTGTAATTTTTTCTAGGCAAATGCTTTGGAACTGAGACGACGCTTAAAAACACATACATTGAAAGTGACCTGAAATTCACATTTTCATGAGAGTAAGACTGATTTTTGAGTTTTAAGTCCTGATTTCTTTTTTTCTTTCTTTTTTTTTTTTTCTCTTGGTCCTGACTTGAATTGTGCTAGAGTCTCCTTAGAAGCTTGTACGAAAAACGTCTCTCAGCTTTCAGAAATAGGAAACTTTAGCAGAAAGATTGTATTAGAAGGTTTGATGGAAATTCAAGCACTTTATGAGGAGGGCAGAAAGATTGCAAACATGAGAGTAATATTCTGCAAATATGATTTGAAACATCTGGTATCGATATTGTTTGTTATAGGGAGTACGACAGTACAGAAGAAAAATTCTTTACTGTTTGGAAGATACAATCATTACAATTCAGTTTATGGTGACTGTTCTAGCTGGTTCTCCTCTGCAGTGATCTATCAGCAAACTGGTGCTACCAGAGGATGGTTAAGTAAGCAAAAGAAAGGAGGCCAAAAGGAAACGAAAGGATGGAAATAACTATCCTTAGAGATTAGTTATGTAAACATAGATGGACTACTTTTCTGGCTGATACAAATCTACTTGCAAAGCACTTTTGTATGTCAGCTGTTTGTTGCTCCTTCACCAAAGGTACAATATAATTAACTGTCCATACAAGCTAAGTCATTTTTTTTTTGTTGTTGTAGCAGCATTTCTTCCTGCATACCATTCTTTTTTCAAGTCAACCTCATTGCATAAGTGTGCATGCACAGTCAGGTCAAGAATATCACATTAATTATATTAGGCATCCTGCAATTCCTCGTTATTTTTTTTTAAACTTCGCTTTCTCTGTGTGCACGTTCCTTCCTCTTGAAGCAGTAGCAATGTGCCCGTTTGTGATCTGTACGTTTACTTGACAATTAGGGTTTTATCTTAAACAGAAATCAGTAAAAATAATTTTTTTTTGCTTTTTGAACTGCATTGCAACTAAATGCTTAATTTGTAAAACTGAACACCGTAGAGCTTCTTGCTAACTTCAGAAGACTTTGCAGAGTGAAGATCATAAGGGTAAAAATGACAGAAAGATTTTTATCTTCTTAAAAATCAAGCAATTTTTTTTTTTTTTCTGTGGGTGCTGTTCTGGATTTTAACTGGACCTAAGTTGCAGTAGATAAGTATGACTGTGTAAGATAAATGACTGTGCTGGACTTTCCCCATGTCAGTGTCATCTTGTCCTGTTCTTTGTCGTGTTCTTCCCACCTCCTCTAGCCTGGTACTCGTTCTTAAGCAAACTCTGTGTTCTTCTGTAGCCCACGGCCACTGAAGGAATCTCCTCATGGAAGGTTGTCCGTACCAGTTCGTGGTGTTAGGGAATCCCACTACGTTAGGTTCAGCAGCATCAGGGCGTTTCCAAAGTGCACAGTGACATTGCAATGTGATGGTGCAAAGACAGTAATGTTCCAGATAAGCATTGATGTAGAGCAGGAGTAAAAGGCAAAAAAAAAATAAATTCTTGGGAGGCAAAAGAAAATTAATCCTTTCTTCACTGGGTAGCAAAATTAATGTAGACTGAACAAATGTTTACCACTTAACTGAACAGTTCACCATCTCTACACTGAAGCATTAACTGGGTCTCCAGGATATACAGGTCTTCAAGAAGAGAAGGGAGGACCACCACTGGTACCTCGCATTTCGTAGTGTCTTTAATTTACTTTACTTAAACTTTACTAAATTCATTGGTATGCAAACTGCTTGAAGATGATGTTAGAATGATGATTTTCAAAAACCAGAATTACTGAATATAGCTTCACAACAATTGAACAATGTTTATATCAATTGTTTGGTTCATAAAGTAAAGAGCATACCAAATGCAACTGAACTTTGGAAGGAGCTCTGACTTGTGTTTGCCAAAATGTTACTGAAAAAAAGGGAAATTGTTTTGATCTATCCTGAACTTCAAAACAACTTAAAAATCTCACCCTTGCAACCAGGCGTGGCGTGCTTGGTCTTCAGCATTCGTTCAGCTGCAGCACATTGTTGCTGGTCTTGGGAATTTAGCCTTCAAAAATGAATAGCAAGAGCATTACTTTCAGTCTAATCGATTAAATACAGTAATACGGATGATGTGCGCTCGTGTGGCAGACCTTATCTCACTGGAGACATTAAAAGCAACATCTTGTATTGGAGGTTCAAATGGAGCCAACGCACATACAAAAGATCAAATTTTGCTTCTGTCAGTGCAGTGGTGAGCTATATTCTCCTCCTTCCCAGGAATTTTTTAATGCTTAACTAAATGTAGATTTTTTATTTTTTTTTGTAATTCATGCAGGACTGTTTTAGTGGTATTTTTGCAAGATATGCAATAGAAAGGTGTAGTTATCATGATGAGGTTTTCAGTGTTATATTTATAAAACTGGACCTTAATCTTATAAAACTGAGTAGTAATATCTGCTTATAGGCTTTCATTATGGTATCCATAAAATTACTTTCAGAAACACAGTCATATTTACAAATTCAGTAGTATAGCCATCTTGAACAGTCTCTCAGGACTTAAGGTGACTTTTCACTAATACACTTTAGGAACAAGATTTCTTAAATTCAGATCCATCGCAATTTTCTAGAGCAAACGTCTTAACCCTTCTTCTGGAGCAACAGTTTTTGCATTGTGTCAGGTACAGCAATGTGATCGTGACTGTTGTTGTTATGTTCTCATTCTGAGTCTGATGCAAGCCCATCTTTATCAGCTTCTCAAATACTGTGGGATTCTAGCAAAATCAAACAGGCTATCAGATTTTTATTGTGATATTAATATTCTTACATTGAAGGGAGTGGCACGTCAGCAACTAGACAGAATTGTAGCTGTTCTGTCATCACATACCTGCTTACTCTCCCACTCTCTCTTGCACAATATCTTTTCTCTCTGCTCACATTAATATTCCTGACACAGACAGAATCACCTTTGCTTGTGAATCTATCATCTCCTTCTAGTCACTGACCCTGGAGCTGGTGTGACCAGTAGGACCTTTACAAAACCAAGGAAGAACTGTTTAGTAAGCTCACAGCTTATGTGAAGTTTTTCTTATTTGGATGGCTATGCCAGAGGCGTAGAACAGAGAACCTCTCAACTCACCTGATTTTTTTTAGACCCTTTTTACAGTACTGCTTCCACCAGATGAAAGCTCTGATTGAAAAAGTGGGAGGCTTAACAGTATTCTGAGATTTTTTTGGTACATCTCCTCTTGCAATAAAACCAAGCAACATTACCGATTGTTAAATGTCTTCTGTATATTCAGTGTGTAGTATAATGAAGATGTCATGTTATCAGTCGGAGCAATTGCTTTGCAGAGCTGCACTAGGGAGATCAAGTGCAGAGTATAAGCAAAGGCATTTGTACCCATTTATAGAAAAAAGTACAGTGAAAGATTTGTCTGCAAGTGAGTAATATAGCTAGCGACTACATGCTGGAGATACACACAAACAGTGGGACGTGCAATGTACTTTATCAAGTTGAGAGAGATTTTGAATTTAAAATACACATTTTGCATTTTAAAAATAATTCTAAACGTTATTTCTAAGAGGATTGTTTCACTTCTCTCTTACTGTTTCATAATGAACTAAGTTAAAGGGCTTTGACAGCTTCTGTTTTTATTTTTTTTCACCTCTTTATTCCTTTTACAAGTCAAACAGAGTAGCAAGAAAATTGTAAGTGGGAAATGAAACAAATTGAGTCACTTCTGTTTCAGCCTAGATGATGAAAAAAGTTATTATTGTAAAGTGCCAATCTTTGAATAGAAATAAATATTTTGAAGGAGAAAAAAGGTTCCTTTCCAGTAGCAGGGAGGAGGGAGGAAAAAAGAGATTTATTGACCAGTTTACAAACCCACTTCATTTATTCTAATTTCGAGGTCACTGTTACAGTACAAGTTGTTCAATTTCTGTATGCCCTAGTGTAGCCAATGGTTCTACAGAAGGATTTCTTGGCTGAAATCTTATACGAGGGATCTACTGGTAACATCTAACTCAAAGAGTTTGGGAATCTAGTGGCCTTGATGGGTATTAAACTAGATGCATCTTGTTTAAATCCTTGGACTACTTTTAATTTGCATTTGCTTAGGGTTTTCAGTGAGATTAGAATTTGCAAAAAGTAAAAATAATTCCTTGCCTTTAGAACAGAATGACAGAGAAAACTTATCTTGCCTCTGCTTCGGCGCTTCAGGGCTGGAAGAGAAAATAATTAGTTCCACACAACTAGGAATAAATCACCCAGGCTGAAACATGATAGTGCCTGACAACTGGTAATGTTGGAAAAAAAATATTTCAGAAAATCATTATTTATGAGGAAGTTGGTATGCAGAGCAGACAATTCCAATATATGTGTGTGTACCTTTACAGTAAGCTTAATGTTGCTAACTTTTCCATAGATTGATGTCTTTACCCTGTAAAATAAGGATATATGGCAAGAATAAAGATTGTTAGTAATCTAGGAATGGTTTAGTTTATTTTATTTTTCCTTTTTAGAAGGATGGTGGAATAATAATATATTTTTTTAGGTTTGTAGAACATTTCAGAGGAATGCTTCAAGAATATTCCTGGTATTTCTGAGTATTTCAAGAAAAAAAACAGTGCAGTTCTATCCTTGGCCATTTGTGGTTTCCAGAACATTTGGTGATTCCATTGCATTTAATTTCTTTTTTTTTTTTTTTTTGGGGGGAAAAGAAAGACCCTCTTTTGGTTATCTGTTTTATTTTTATCAGTTATTTGAGAATTTGTTCAGAATTACTTTTTTGTTGTTGTTGGGTAAGAAAAAGGGTGGTAAAACAAATATGACATTATTCTCTTTTAGAAGGATTCTCAAACTACTTGCAAGGATATAAGAGCAAAATTCTTCTTTAACTACTTAGGCAAAGTGTGGACTATTCTTTGCCTTTGGAGAACTTATAGTTCAGGTATAATTTCTTGCAGTAGTGCAGGTTTGGGAGAAAAATGGAATAAAGGCAATTATTTTATTGTTGATTGTGATTTCATAAGGAAATTTTGCATCTATGATTACATAAATGTTTCAATTTTGACACGTTGTGCCCGTTCCGGTTTTCTGTAGTTTAAAGGTCACGTCCTTGTTTGGGGCCTGTCGTTCGTCTAACACTGCAACAGGCACAGCTGTAGCTACAGTGAGTTTTTCAGGTAGTATTAGTGTGACTTAGAACATTTTGGTTTACCTGCTGTTGCCCAGATGATAGTAAAACCCACCCCGCCATTCGTTACTCCCAACTGAAAATTCTACACGTAGACTGAAAGCATAGACTCTCACTTTCTACACAATACATTTATTGGTATTTTTTTGTCTGCAGGAGGATACAGTTGCAATAGGAAGGTGCCGCAGCTGTAGGTCATGCAGCTGTTTTCTTACTCCAGTCAAAGTAAACAGCGTTATTAAAACATGAAAATGCATGTTCTGCAAATGCTTGTGCTGCCCTGGCCAGCATCTTAATCTATGTTGAAGCTGAATTATTTGGCTATCTCTTGTGTGTGGTTTGCTCACAGCAGAAAGTCACTCAGCACTATCCCCTCTTCAGCCAACTGGGAGCCTTTGGGAGAGTGTTTTCGCCTCCAGAAGTAAACACGAATCTAAGAATAGTTCGGCCTTCTTTGTAGTATATTTTCATGGCTGGCTGTCTAAACAGCCAGCCTGTCTAGACAGCTGACGACGTTGAAAGCTTGGAAGGTCAAAAGCAGCCACGCAGGCTGCTCTTGGGGATGTCACCTCCTCGGTAGCTGTACGTGTGGGCGCCAGGAGAACTTTTCAGTCAGAACTAGGAGGGTTCTTTATGAAGCTCAAAGGACTACAAGCATATGCTAATAAGGCTTTAAATAATAAATATGAGTGTATAAAGATGGAATTCTCAATTCTTACAGTTATTTCTGATTCACATGATATGTCACTGGTCGTGGTTTTTTGGGTACTCTTTAAGATTTGTTTTCTAGTGTCATTTGCGTCCTGCTCAAATTTAGATTTTAAACATAACTTGGAGGCGTAAGATTTTTTCCTAATACAAACTAATGATGAAGATAAACCAAAACCAGTTTCAGTCCACTTCTTAAACAATAACAAAAAAAAATTTGACATAGTTCTGCTATCAGAAATATATAGATTGTGTACAAAGCTTGATCGTAAGTTTACATGTGCTTGCACAAGAGAAAAAAACTCAACAAACTGGTATAAAGAATCTTATACCAGAAGACTCCTTCCCTGGCCACGGGTTATGGAGGAAAATTAGCAAAGGTTTCCCTGAATTAGGTTGTTCTTCCTCCTGGCTTCCACTTGTGACACATCTACCATTATTTTTGACTAGATGTTCAGCCTCCTGCAAAATATTTTATATCTATCATTATAGATCTAGACGATTTTCTAAAACTATGTTCCAGAAGTAATTTTACTGGAGACAGCAAAGTAGTAGTGGATGTGTCTTAACAGCCTTTCGTTCTGTAATCACAGCAGCTCAGTTTTTCCAGAGTTGAAGTGTAAAACCTGGGGTTAGTTGCTGCATTTTCACTAACTGAGGAGCTACTAACTGCTGTTTGACAGGTGAAGCAAAAAGGCTAGTTAATGTTTTAATTTAGCTTGCTGATACTGGGCTAGATAGCCTTTGAGATGGTCTGGTTACATGATTTCTTAAAATGTCTTTGAAACAATATCTTGCTACGAGTGTTTTGAGGTAGGTACTTTACACACCACGTCCTTCAATTTATGATGTACGTTTATTTGCTGATGCAAGAAGAATTTATCAGTAACAACAACAAAAGGAATCAACCTGTGCCCGATCTAGTCCTTTGCTGATAAATTTGTTTTCGACGAGTTATCGTGATGTTAATGTGTCCATTTCCTGTATGTGTATGCATAAAATGAGTTTAGCAATAGGCTTTCTCAAGCAGTACCTTTTCTCAAAAGGTACATTTAGAATTCATAAGCTGAACAAAATCTGCACCTACAGAAAACAAGGCTGGTATATTTGCTACCCAGGGAATAGTGCTTTGTGTTAGTCTGTCATATAGCAAACCGCCGTGTCAGAGGGAAAAACATGTGGGTACAGTAAAGAATATGATAGTACCAGAGGAAAAACTTAAAATCATACTGCTTCACAACTTCTTAATTATCAAGTGCCTTTTTTGGTTTATATACACCCTAATATTTTTCTCAGCTTTTCTGCTTTCATATTGTTAATACATTGATTATCCTTCAGTCACACTGTGCCCAGCATCCTTGGAAATGAAGAATAATACCCTTTGATCTTCTAAATATTGTTTAGACTTTCTTTCTCTGAATTCCTTCTTGATTATTGAAAAGGTTGCTGGTTCTTTGTTAATATTTGATGAGTTTGGTTACATTGCTTGATATTTTTATTTTGGATTATAGGAACTAGGCCTTTGCCTGCTTCCTTTGCTTTAAGAATATTTTTAAGAGTTAATATGCTCCTAAGACATTTTTTGGATATTTTTTTTCTTGCTGTTGTCTTAAAACTTACTTCTCTTCCTTAAGATTGAAAATCTTCAAGAACAACTAAGAGACAAAGAGAAGCAAATGAGCAGCTTAAAGGATCGAGTGAAATCCTTGCAGGCCGACACCACAAATACTGACACTGCCTTGACCACTCTGGAAGAAGCACTGGCAGAAAAAGTGAGTTTGGAAAGCCCAAGTCCCTTCCTTCCTTCGAAAGGTCCTTCTACCTACTAATAACCTCTCTAAAGTTGGTTTTTCCTTGTCCCCTGCGCTCTGTGCACAAAGACGTCTCTGATGCCAGGTCGCAGGGACGGCCTTTGCCTCTGAGGGCCGAGGAGGGATGAGGGGAGTGAGGCTGCGGCCGCGGAGGATCCCGCACTAGAGGGCACTGCAGGATACACGGTGTGGCCGCCAAAAAAAGTCTGGCAAATCTCTTTCTTTTACCTTATTTTCTCAGATATTTTAATAATTTTTTTTTTTTCAAAAATACTTTTCTGTATGAAATGGAGTTTTAGTTCCCAGTATTGAATCAAAATGAATAGTTATCCTGATAACTATACTATCTTATGCTGTCCCAGTTCTTGTGAGATAGCTGGCTGAGGGAACAGCCTTGTCTATTCTGTTTTGGTGGAGCAGCTTTTTGGAATTACAGTGTAGTTTTTTTTTTTTCTTGATTCCCGGAGAACCAGGGTTGCAGCTCCTTTAGTCTGTCAGATTCTATAAATGTAAAGCTATGGTAAAGCTTTGCCTGAGGTTGCTTACTGTTCTTGCATCTCTTCAGCTTCCAAGAATATAAAATCTCCGCTGGTATCTGGTGTACAGAAAAGTTGTTTTGTTGCCTTTTTTTCTTACTGTATATCAGTCCTGGTGTCACATATGCAGTATACCACTTCCTCTCTTGTAGGACCACAGACTTTTTAGAACATTTTAGTACATTTTAGAAAAATAAAATTTAAATAAGTAAGGAAGCAATATGTGATGTATACTAGTCTGGGTTAATTTTGATTGTCAGAACCAGTTTGAATTGTGTTGCATTTTAGCAGTACCGTGAACTTTCAGAGATACAGAAAACCTGGTATTTCATAGCAGTGAATCTATAGATTCCTCAGGTTTCCTTCTTAAGGATCCCTGAGGGTCTGTTTTTACAACCGTAAAGAAAAGCAAAAGGCAATATCCTACACTACTCCTCCTCCTTGTCTACAGTGTGTAAAAAGTGTTGTGATAAGAAGTCTCAGAAGTTGAACTAAGAGGGATTTTCTTCACAGAGTGCTTCCTTTTGTCAGGAAAGGACCATTGAGCGCCTAAAGGAGCAACGTGACAGAGATGAGCGAGAAAAACAGGAAGAGATCGACAACTACAAAAAAGACCTGAAGGACCTGAAAGAGAAAGTCAGCATTTTACAAGGAGATCTCACAGAGAAAGAGGTGGACCAGCAGAATGAAACTGTTGTGTTAGAATTGTTTGTTGCATATTCACATGTTGTATTTGAAACTGTTCCTTTATAGCGGCGGTCCTTCAACAAATTTAGCTAGTAAAACATATTGTTTGAGAATTTTTCAAAGCATTAATATTTCAGAACCACCTTTTCATGGATAGCACACAGTCCCCTTATTTGCAGCAGTTAATCATATTAGTAGTGAATGACCGATGGTCCATAGTATCATTAACTGGAGCTATGCTCATAGACAACTGAAGGTAGAGAGCAAGCTTGTTCCTGTCTAAATATAGGAAGGAAAGAACAGAGGTTCATCCAAGCTGTGGCTGCCAAAAGCATGCACGTAATATGAATTCCTTTATGCAAACAGCTAATTCTTTAGATTCTGAAGAGTCCTATTTTGATAATTGTTGGTTGTTGGTAATGAGCCATTTGACTAGACAAATTAACCTAATTATATTAGAGAAATATAAATGTTCTCTGTTCCTCTCTTGGAGTTACAATGTTCAAGTCTACTTACAATCTTTTTTTCAAAACTCAACCAAAGTAAAACAACACAAAAAATATACACCCAGGAAGTGCTAAGGTTTTGTCTATGTGGAAGTCAACATTTGACAGGAATAAGAAAAGCAAACACAAAAATTAATTGAAAAACAAGAAGTTGAGGTGTCTTTTGGAAATAGGTAGGATTAATCATTTTCACTCCATAGCAGCTGCATCCAGAAAAGCTTTGAACACTCTCAGTTTTAGACACAATGGGCAAATCTTCTAACCATGTAGGTTTTTTAAATAAAAATTTATTTAATACCAATTTTTTGTAAAAATGGCTGTCACTGAAGTGCAAATTCCAGTTTACAGACTCTTCATCTTTAAAAATTATTTTAAAGTGATTTTGGACAATATTTCATTTTGATCCTGCATACAATCAAGCTGTCTTAAGCTAGTCTTAGTGTGCAGAGATAGGAAGAAAATACAGGCAAAAAAGAAACTAGCTATTGTACGTAAAGGGTATTAACTTGATAGTTATTTAACATCTTTTATTTTAGACATCCTTACTGGATCTGAAGGAACATGCTTCATCCTTAGCTTCATCAGGACTAAAGAAAGATTCAAGGCTCAAGACACTGGAAATTGCATTGGAACAGAAAAAGGAAGAGTGTTTGAAGATGGAAACTCAATTGAAGAAGGTAATCTTACTTCATAGATCTATGTGGCGTGAACATTCAGCGTCGGACAAATCGGCCATGTCTATACAGAAAACTTGGTGTCTTAAGTTTGAATTCTGTGAATTGCTTTTCAGCGAGAACTCTGAAGTAGTGTCCGTGCAAACCATGTTACAAGCTAAGCCCATCAGAAAGTAACTTTCAGACGCTGGTACTGATTTTGGACTTCATTTACATGCAATAACAGTGCTTATTAACTTTTTTTGACAGATCCTAGGGATTAAAGACATAGTCTGCTTCTGTACAAGTTCACAGCAGTAATTGTGCCATTGAACTGGTGTAACAGCTAAAAAAATACCAGCTAAACATTTCACATATCAGCTGTCAATGCTTGTAGGTGTTAATGTGATAAATTCAGATGCGTGATTGGCTCAGCCCACGGGAATGCATAAAACCAAATGAAAAAAAGATACCACCTGTGAAGTGTGTGATCTTTCATTTTAATCTCGTCACCAGTCACAGCTGATAATTGGTAAGAGTTTGCTGTTCAGAAGAAGAATACACTGTTACAAGCAGGCTAATTTGTTTGAACAGAATCTTTGGGTTATGTTTGCATTGCAAGCCTTATTTTAGCTGTGAGTAGCATAAATGCTGCACTGTTTAGAGGAACACTGATTTTAACTTTTTGATTTTAGAAGAGCAGGTGATGAAGAAGCACACAACACACTAACCGAAAGAGTGGTAACATTTCTATTTGTAAAATTGGAACAAGACAAGAGTCTAAAAGAAATTTAAGTCTTAGATTTGTGGAGTTCTAGCGGTTTCTTTAGGTTTACCTGGGAAAAGGAGGAGTACCCATGCTGTAGCTTGGAACTCTGTCCTAGTACCTCAAGTTGATGTGAGATTAAATGGGTCTTAACTGATGAATCAAAAATTAGAGTTTCTGTTGTGTGGGTGCAAGGTGGGTGTTAAGGCACCTGAGGACGCAGTGTAAGCGAAGCTCCACATACAGATATCTATTTGCCCTTCTTTCTAGTTCTATTTCACAAAATCAACAATTCTGTTGTGCAGTATCAACAAAGCACAAGAGCAAGAAAAGATGGTAGTGCACATTTAATTGATCTCACAGACTGCTATCAGTGTACCACACAGTGGGTGAGGATTTCAGAATTCCTGAAGGATCCTTTCATTTGAGTTATCTGTCAGGAGTTGCAGTTTCACCCTTTGTCAGTGTGCTAACCGATAATGAGTCGAGGAACGTGTTGTAGCTAAGCTTTGCCAGGGATTGTTACAGCGGTTGAGTGATAGTATTAGTTTGTAGGTAGACAGCTGCAGTGGAGAACATTGTTGCAAGTATTTTAAGGAGAAAAAAAAAAGTACTAACAGGGGAAGCATGTAATTAATAGATTATCAAAAAAACAGTTGCAGAAATTCATTTGATTAGGGATTGTGTCTGTATGTTTAGCATATGCAAATGTATTGCTTTTCACAGCTTCCCCTGAGATCACTCTCCTACACTATAAGTAGTGTAAGTGGGTGTGGAGGTCCACCAAAAATCTGGTGAAGCACTGCTAACTAAAAGATGAACATGCAGTTGATTTCCACTGTGATGACAGCTCTTTGTTATAATTCCTTTAGGCCTACCTCTGCTCATTTTAGAGAGGTTTGTCCTTAGTAGTGAGTATCCAGGAACTTTACATAAGGATGCTGAGCTAGTTCATAAAACCATGTATTTTTATAACCTAACCTCTTTTTTTTTTTTTTTTTTTGAGGAAATAATTAAGGTGAATTATTCTCCTTTTTCTGAGGGTTAAGCGCAGAAGAGAGCACTGTTAATTGTACAGAACAGCTATGGGACAAATAACCGTATTCTTAATTTAATTCTGAGAAAAATAATTACTATAAATCCATTGTATGGTAAACACAAATAGATTTGTATCTTCCCATTCCAAGAAGCTACCTAAAGCATTCAGTCAGGATGATTTCAGTTCTACAAGCAAAGAAAATTGATAGCTTCCTATTACCTATGTGCAGTATAAAGTCCTTCCATAATACAGTGGATATCTGCTCCTCTGCTTCAGGTGTTATTGCTTACTAGGACATTTGGACAATTGTTTCCTATATATACAGACCCTAAAGTCCTACTGAAACAAATTATCAATATCTTGGGGTTTTTTTAAATACTGTGTCATCTTGGGCTACTGCATTCTTATTCGAAGGAACAGTCAAATATAATGGAAATATATTTGGGTTTTTTTTGTGATAAGACATCAGTCTGCAATGCCTTTTTATAAAGGAATCAAAACTCTAGGACCCAGGAACGCTTTCACATGATTAACCATGCATTTGCTTTCCTAGAGCTGTTCAGAAGAGCCCACTTTCATGACTGATCCTTATTGCTTTCTAGAACCAAGTCACAGTTATTCTCAGTTACTCAAGAAAATGTAATTAGCGACCTCTTGAATATGCTGTATACTTATAAGCATGTTTATTAATTTCTTTAATAACCTTTTTTCCAACTGCTTTTAATTTGCCAATTTTTTTCACTTGTCTAAAAGTAGAAATTTTTTTTAAGGGCTTTCTCTCTTCAAATGCATCACAGATATTTATTCAGGAAGTTTGCTGTTTTCAAGGTGGATTAGTTCCTTGTCATCCTTGTAACAATTATGATGGATAATCCAGCTCCAATTTAAAGCTTCTAAAAACTTAGTGTTACACATCTGCATTGCAAATAACCTTAAAACTACTGTCTACATAAGAGCATTCCATTTAAAACTGCATTAGAGGTTTATTACACAGAGTTTTATTACATTATCTTCATGCTGTTTCACGTGAGACACATGCAGGAAAGACTCTCTTGGGTAGCTGTTAACAGCAAATGGCAAAAAGCTTTTCGTTTTAGGTTGTTTCCCTTACAGTTTGGACAGAGATGTGTCCAACATCAATCTTGTTTCCCTTGCCTCTTATTTCCACTGAACAGTTTGAGTACTTTCAGTTAAATCTATTAGCCTTAGAAGTTAAGAAGCTGACAGAAGAAACTGAATTGGACTACTGTTAAGCCATTAGATAAAAAGTCCTTGGAAAAAGACTCTTGCTAATCTCTAAACAGTGGGCCTTTGAGAAATCATGAAAAGTGCAAGTTTCCACTTTTTCTGTAAAAGGTATTTAACTTTGCACTAAACTGAAAGGCTGTTAACCAAGTGGAGTGTAGGGGTGCTGACAAGTTACTGGTATTAGTTTCTTTTCCGTGTAACCAGGGTCTGACTGGAAGTGTCCACTTCTAGTCGTTAGTGTTCTTTGTACTAATGTCTGTGTTGCTCCCCGTCTTAACGAATAGAACGGCCGTGTTTATCATACTTGAGGGTGGGTTTTTAAAATAAGGATACTACAGTTATGCAAATCTATGTGCTTAGTGCTCTGATTATTCTACTGTCCTTGCTTCTGTGCTCAATTGTCAGCCTGCTGCCAGCAGGAGATACTGTGGGAGATCCTGAACGCTGAAAGCAAGCCATAAATCCCTGTTGAGTTTACATAGCCTGGTGTCCTGCCTTAAATAGTCTCCTTTTTTTTTTTTTTTTGCTGAGATGAAATCATTAGAAGGAAATCGCACACAGGGGGTTCTCTCCCTATTTTTCTCTGAAGTAGTTTTATGCCATGTGGTTGGTTGTTTTTTTTTTCCTTAGGGCACTCATTTTTTTTCAAACTTCTATTTGAACATAATAGTTTTATAGGGAAAAAGCTTTCTTCTAGTTGTTTTTCTTCAGGATACTCTTTTCCCCAGCTTTTTCTGTCCTGTCTTTCCCAGCTCTGGTATGCTTTGTTTCATTTTGTTTTTCTAATCCGGGAGAGACCAACTAATATGAGTGTTTGTGCCAGCAAAGATGAGCAGATTTTTGTGTTTCTTCATTTCTAGTGCGTAGTTTTTTTCCCAATAGATTTTTATTTGAAAGGGATCAAGGTTAAGAGAAAAGAAAGAATCCCAAACCATATGTTAACAAACTTCTCCTTGGTGCAGTTCTAGGAACTTTTCATCAGAGAATGTTAGCAGTGTTTCCCTGCCAGGAAAATACCTCTAGATTCAACAGGCTCACTCAGAAGATGTTGGTTATGTTTTTTTTTTCTGCTGTGATGGTGTTCTTTTGAGTTCAAGAAGATAGTATCTTTCCAAAGACGAAAAAAACCTCTGAATGAAGTGTTTATTCAAATTCAATGTTTCCCAAGATTTATCTTACCTTGTCTACCAGGCTCTGGTGCTTTTTATTTTTGTCAACATGGATTTCCTGACACAATTGAAAATATTACTGATAATAACGGTAGATGAGATAGAAATACTGTTTTTTTTGTTTTGTTCTCAGCTGATTATTTGTTTTTCAAAGAAGGGACAATAAATGATGTATTCAGCATAGCAACCTAGAAAGAAAAGAACTACTAGGGAAATCAAGGCATCTTAAAAAATTAAAAATAAAAACCTAGCCATTATGTTCAGCGTTCGCATACTGTCAATTACTGAATTAGTTTGCTAAACCATTTAGCTGTCTTGTAATTGATATAAGTGAAGCACTAGAAATTAAATTCTGGCTCAACCTGTACATCTGTCATCTGTAAACCCAAACACAGGACTATGTTAACTATTTGAGGACTGGGTGAAACTGTTAGAAATCAAGATTAAGTTGGAACTTGCACGAGGGTAACTGACTTTCCATGTTTTTCATGTTTCAAAAGCTGGTTAGTAATGCATGCTAAATCCACAAATTAAGATTCTGTTGTCTTAGTAAATTAATGTTGCAGCTATTATTTTAAATTCTTTTCTTGTTACATCTTTTTCTCTCTCACACTCTTCCTATCCCAAATTTCCCCTATCTTTTCCTATGTTCTTTCTTCCTTTTAGCACCCTGAAGTTTTATTGAGTCATCCATCCAAGCCAGTAAGTTCCCTGGCAAACTGAGGGGCTATTGCCAACTACATTTAACTTTGTGTTGCATGTGTGTTCACCTGTGCTTTCATGTTTGGGCCAACACAGAGTATATTAGTGAATTAATTTAATAGTGTGTACGTATAGTATGGATACAAACAAAATGCTAGGGTATGTCTGACCAATCATGCTCAAAAAACCCTTCTAAGATGCTTTTACTTTTTGGCTGTGTTGGTCTAACTTCATGTTTGTTTGGACAGCTTAATATTGTGCCAATGTTTTTGTTTCCCTTTCCTGCGGTTGCTTGAAGTGTCCTGTAGCTATTCATTCATCTCCATTGTCTGTGCATTTCAGAACAAGAATGTGGAATTTCCATGCAGATCAAACTTCTTGCTTGAAAGTATTCTGTAACACCACGTGCAGCAGCACATTAGAAATAATAAGTTACAGCGAGTAAAAAATTGCTTAAAAATTTGTATAACCATTAAGCTCACTGGTACTATGTCAGTTTTTATTGTGGATCCTATTACCCTCTACTTGATGTCAAAGAGCACTTGTTTCAAAGAGTGCTTGTATAAAAATATCTTGACACTGTAAATTAATTGATCCAAGGTGGTTTTGATCGGAGATTTCTTTTGTGACTGTGTGCATAAAAAAATCGTGTTACAAAACTTTCAGGAGACTGGTATCTGTGTTAGTCTTGACAATGTTCAGGGTAAATGTAGCTGTCTATCCTGACAATCATTGTCTCAAGATCAGAGAGTTGCTGATGCTTGTAATGGTTCAGCTTTTGTGACATCCCGCATTAGAAATTATTTTATTAGAGCAGATAATATGATGCATTTATGGAGCTAGATTTGGGCAAGCAGTTGTGGTATGCAATAGGGAAAAGTATTTTGTTAGGACTGTCGAAAAATAGCAATGAATAATCAACTGGATCATAAAAAGTTATTTATTGTACGTAAAAACAGTCACTAGTAAATATTCTAAGGTATTTTTAAGGCCAGGTTAGATGGTGCTCTGAGCAACCTGCTCTAGTGGGAGGTGTCCCTGCCCGTGACAGGAGGGTTGGAACTAGATGATCTTTAAGGTCCCTTCCAACCGTGAAAATTCTATGATTCTGTGATTCTATTTGGTGCACAAAGATTAGAAAAATAAAACAAACGTAATTTTCGTAAAGGATATAAGATTACTGTATATGGCGGTTTTAGGATTTCTTTATTTAGTATTTCACAACAGAGAATATTTTTTCCCCAAAGGTTTCATGTGTTCAGGTATGAAAATCATACAGAAGACTTTTCTGGTAAATTGATACATTCTTCCGCTTTAAAATAATTTGCCAGCCTCCTAACTTGTAGATTACACTGGTACAATTCATTAATAACCTTGTTTAATCCATCCTATTAAATACATTCCCTTATCATTTGTTTATGGATTTGGAAAACCTTCTAAATCTTTTAGCTGAAATTTCTTACTTTTGTTCAGTCTGAGATTTTATTTGGTTTTCTTTTTGAAAGAAACTCTCAGCCATAACAGTTCACTGCTTTCAAGAACAAAATGTAGAAATATGTTGGGAAGCTTCTTTTAGCAGTAGTAATTTTCTGTTAAAAGATTTGGTCCTTGTTACAGGTGTTGTTCATGCCCCTATTTAAATCTGAGTAGTTAGAGGTTAAATGTCTTATTTTTACATGCTCAGTGAAAAGATAGACTTAGCAATGAAACTTCCTAAAGATTTGCACTGGTTATACCCCATCCCAAAGAGGGAGGAAAACCTTCCCAGTATGTGTCTCCATTGCCACAGCCTCTTCTAGGTCTAGTCGTTTCAGCAGGCAGCAGCAACACCAAGTAGGCTCTTCACCGAATGCCACGCTGATTCCAAGCAGCTGCTTAATAACAAATCCAGCAGAAGCAAGAATCATCATCTCAGTCTGCAGAACAGGTCAGGACAAATAATCTGTTAGAACAGGAAGCCGGTAGTGAAAGTTAGCCGTTGGGAGGAGAAAAAAACAGATTGGATTTTGCTGAGGGAATGAGTAGTTGGGATTACCAGGAAAATTGTACTGAACCTGCCACTTGGGGGAGACATGATCTGAGGAGTGGGTTTTGTATGAGAAGATGACATGGGACTACAGGTGCTGTTGGATAGAACTAACTGTGCAAAAATATCTCCTCAAATTAAAAAAAAAAAAAAGTAATAATAGGATGAAGGTGAGCAGAACCAGAAAATTAGTGGAATCTGCCTGGATAAGAGGAGTAGAATTTAAACCTGGTTGACTGGTGTTGATAAAAGACTGGGGAAATGAGATATGGTATAAAAGGATTGTACTTGGTACAAATAGGCAGGAAAACTTATGCCCGGGAGAACATACTCTCTATGAAATCTTTGACAGCATGCAAAATTTCAGAGACTCCCCACTGAAGTCAGAAAATACAAAATGTAGGAATAAACCGTGTATTTTATTCCCCATTATGATATAGCCAGTGTCCAGAATAAGGTACAAGAGGCTGTGTGGTGGCTGTTGAAGTTCCAGATCTGTTGATGGTAAACAGATGCTGACAAAGTTGGCATGTTTTTCTCACTGATTTTCTTAGACCTGAAAAATTAAACTTACCTACTTAACCCCTCTGAGAAACCTTGTTGAGATAACATTCATTTTGAAGCATTAAATCTTCAGGAGCTAGGAAATGGCCAGTGCAGCACTGTGGTCTCTCTTATTTTTCATTGTGAAGTAGTTGTTATAGTATTTTATAACTAAATTATTTTTTGCCAGACTCTTGCGGCCTTTAATATTGTGTGACAAATGCTCCAATAATGAGCCAGAGATATATAAAGAAGAGTATAATCATCTAGAGAAATTGGATGATAAATTTATTTTTTTTAATAGTAGGAAAGCACTGAGTGGATAAGGCAGGATGTTTTTGCATGTCAGTTTTTCACCTGCACAACAGGTATAATAATGCATCCTCATTTCCCACTGGAGATATTATGAAGTCATTAGTTACCATTTGCCAAGAAATAGCCTATAGTCATGGTTAGCATGATAGAAAGAAAATTGGGAAAATATTTATTGTTAGTGTCGTTCTGTAATTTAGATTAAACAAGGCATAGAGTCATGCACTGAATATCAAAAAACCAAATACTGAATATCTGATCGTTACTGCAGCAAGTCCCTTCTGTGCATTGAATGAAGCTCTCTTTCTGCAAAGCAGTAGCCTGCGGTCGGGTGAGTAAATCCTGCTTCAGAGAAGGCACGTGGATAAGGGGGTTGAAGTACACTGATAAAGACAGCTGTCACCTGGGCATTTCCCTCCTGCCTTTGTGAACTTTTTGTGTCGGTGTAAATTCCAAAGAGAGCAAATTTACTGATGTTTTATAACGACTATGGGAACCTCTGTCTTCAAAGGGGTTGGTTTTTTTTCGGTAACAGGTTCTCTCGAGGCATCTACCTCTTATTTAGACTTTCAGCCTCCTTTATGAGATGATTCCAGTCAACTACTTGGTTATTCAGTGCCAAAAATTTACAGTCACAGTAACAGAGACTAATTATTTAAAAGATTTTTGTCACTAATAAGATAACAAACAACTCTTTGTGACAGACTCAATTTTCCGATATATAGTATATCAAGGAATTCACTGAGCCTTTTACCTTCAGGAGAGCCTTTTTGAAAAGCTATGTTACAGTATCCTGTGTTTAGAGCACTGGAAACTAGAGGAGGGGCACGTCTGGTTGGTTTTCAAATTTATAGTTCCATTGAAACTAGTAAAGACACAAAATGCACTTTTTATCATTTGAATTGATGCCTTCATGATAAGAAAAATAAAGAAAATGGTTATATGTGTTTGTCTTTTGCAGTAAGTAGACATAATATATTTTTCTGTTTGTGTGTGCATTTACTATTTTTAGTAGATGGGAGGCACACTTGGAGGTAGAAGGGTGGATTAAAATGGGATTTCAGATTTTTGAGAACTTACACTTTGTGGCCAAAAGTTCTTGGCAACCTTTGTATGTGAAACATCAAACTGAAATTACTGTCTCAATTCATAGGTAAAAATAGAAAGTGTTTGCTGGGAATTATTTGCCGTTTGATGTATTTAATCTTTGAGGAATATTGATTTAGAATCTTAGTCATAATGTTTGGAATTTTTATTTATGCTTTAGAACTTTTAAATAAGATCTGTGCTGTTGTTTTCTTCCCTGCCTCTGGCACACTTGAAGCTGTGTTAGGATTACCTTTCCTCTTAGAAAAGAGGTTTTTGGCATGAAAGATATAAACTTAGAAAATTCTTTTTAATGTGTTTTGTCTTCCTGTCCTCTCCATCTGTAAATAGTGGTGATTTCTTAGAAACATTGGCCATCTTTGTTTTAGTTGTAGAAGTTGGCTACGTCAGCTGATTTTCTGTGGAAGCAACAGAAGTTACAGCACAGTTATTTGAGGAACAATCACTCTTTCTTCTATCCTTTAGGTACTTGAAATGCTCACCCCATCACTTACCACTTTCCAGATGGGAAATGATGGCAAAGAGCAGAAAAGCAGAAAGCTGTTAAACCACCTCTTAGTTCATAGTCCCTCTTAAGAATCTGAGAGCACATAGAGAGTAGTAAGCTCAAACTGAGCAGAAAGCTTGAACATTCTCAGTACTAGACCACTTAGAATTTTAAATTAAGTTTACACTGTCAAAGTTTAATACCGAACAGATGAGCTTTGCTAATAAAAACATGGCTTAAGAAGGTGCTGCTTTCAGGCTAAAATGTGACGGTGTTTCTTATGTAGATCAATGCAGAATCAAGCATGCGGGTTTGATTGTGCTCTTGAAAGTAGCTTAAATTCGCCTATTTGACTCCCCACTGGAACAGACATGGAGAGCTAAGGACAGTGTCAGTACTAACAATTAAGAGGTTTAAAATAGCCTGTAATCAGGTAAGCTTAATGGCCTGTGTAGACATACTTTTTATTATTTCTCATTTGTCAGAGAAGAGAGTGCAGTGTTTCCTTCACCCTAAGCAAGCTGCTTTTTTCAATTTATTTAATTTTTGTCATACATTTATACATTTTTAATTTGCTTGTAATTATATCAAGAGGTTGCAGATTTAGGAATACTATCTCAGGCAGAGCTGAAAGCTGAACCTATCAAAATGAACTTCTGATAGTCTCTTAATACAGCAGAAACTGTCTAGTGCACTTTTCACTTTATATGTTCATTTTGTTTCAAAAATGAAATTATTGCCTTGTTTTGGAAAGTTTGTACGTGTTTGGTGGGTTGGAGAAGTTGTACGTGGGTTTTTTTACTCCAAATGCAGAAATTTATTATTTGTCTTTAACTTTATTTTCAGTTAAAAAATACTCCTGAATTATTTTGCACAATGTTGCATTGGGAAGGTAGCCAATTTCATCCGTTCCAAGTCTTGGTGTGGGTTTGTGGGAAACCTCTAAATGCATTGGTTTTCTCTCCTATACAATAAATGAATCCAGTAGGGATTTCGACATGGTCGTGCAACACGTCTTTTGTACATAACCCTCAAAACGGAGCAAAATCACTCAGTCAGTAATTCACAGCTCAGGAAGCGGTCTCCAGTTTACACCATATCACATAACATTCTCTTTGTGTTAGGTGAAAGTATCCATACTTATGTGCATTATATACAAATAACATGTGTTACGTGTCTTTAATAATTTATGTCGTGTAAATAGCCCCTTCGTTCTATAAGAACCAGACACGCTAACTTGTTGGCTAATTTTCTAAAAGAGAAAACTGATTTCCTCTTCTCAGTGGTGTCTCTTGGGTTGTGGTGGAGATGCTTTTATTAGCACTGAGTAATACATAAATCAGGACTGTCCTGCCAGTAGAATTGCATTAAGTCTTATAGCTTTATTTTGAATTAGAAAGTTTAGTAATCTAGGCTGAGAGCCTAGCTTTGCTTTTTCAGAAAAGAAGTTTCTTGGTTATCTGATTGTGCATTTTGGATGACTTCAAGGAGTTTGGAGGAGTACTTGTTAAAACAAACATTTTGAGATGTTGGAAACATACCTAAATCCACTACAAAAGAATTCAGGCTCTGTGTCTGGTGAAATCTATACGTAATATCTCTTAAGAGAATATAGATGCCCCCCAGTAGATTTATAGATACTCCCCAAAAACAATATTCCTAGTTCCTGCAAAACAGTATTTGGGAATGAAGGATGGAGTTTGTGTTTGAAATTTAGGTATAGTTGCAAAGGAAATGAAATAAAATATTTCAGATTTTCTGCAGGCTGGAACATCCCAATAAGGCATTTCTGGAACACCCTTCCATAGCAAAGTATGTTAGAGCAGAACTGCAGCAGTTTGTGGAATGGACTCACTTGTCAGTCTCATGGCTGGAGTGTCCTCTTGGAGTCTGCATCATCTTGCTGACACGTTAAGTAGACTTAGACTTGTTGCAGAAAGCCCTTTCCAGAAGTGTATAATGCAAAGTGCTTATGGATCAGTAAGGAATCTGGAAGTATTGACAGCTCTAACTCCGAAAAGCTTCTCAAAGCTTCCGGACTCACCAGGGATGCACTTGGAGGCAAGTCTCAGTCAGAAGCTCAGAAGCAAGATTTTCATACTTACAGCTCAGTAACAGAAGAGCGCTCGAGCTGGACTTGAAAGTGACTCAGAATTCATTGCCTCAGGAAAGGGTTCTGTTCTTCCAGAATCTCTGGTTGTTGGGCACTTCTGCTGAGATCTGCCTGGGAGACCTGGGGATTGCCAGGCGGGTTATTCTAGGATAAAATACTGTGCAGATTACCCAGCTTTCTGGAATTCCTGCTTTAAAATAAAAAATTAAAATGGTTTAGCATTGACCCTCAGACAGAAGCTGCAGGGCCAAGAGCCTGGAACATGAAGTGTTTCAGTATTTGGAAAACCCTGATCCATCCCAAGGTCATAGTCCCAGTAAAGACAGACGTCAAAATGTTCTTCAGTCCTAGAATGTTCTGCTCTAACATTCCCCTAGATTTCACTAGAATGTGGCCTTGGCTTTTACAGACCCATCTGAAAACAAGAGACTTCAAGGCAAAAATATTGGGATCGATGAATGGATATTTTCCTCCAGTCTTATTTTACTGAATATCTAAGCAGATTTAACCCGGTGTATTTTTGCCGTTTGGTACTTTGGAAGCAGCAGCTTCTAACCCTGAGTTTTATGCTACTGCAGTTCCGTCCAGTTACTTCTAAAAGCAGCTCTTGGGTTTAGACTTCACTGTGCTTTTAGAGCAGAACATTGGCAGCTTGTAAAACAACCTTCTGCAACTGCACACAGCGGAGAAAAAAAAAGTCCATAGTCTTATTTTCTGTTGTAGGTTTCTTTCAGAGAAGAAAACAGCTTTGAGTTTGCAAGCAATGTTCTGTGGCAGAATAGCTCCACCAAAACTGCTATTCACTGGAGAAAAAATGAGCAATTCCGAAATAGCTTTAATTGATATCAAATAGCAGTGCAAGATCCAAAAGCAGAGGGGCTGGGGGAGAATGAAAAGACAGTCCTTAGACCACTGACTTAAATTCTAGCTTAAATACTTTCTTTTCTTTGTTTCTAATATGCTTGGGAACTATTGAATTATTTTTACTAATAAGTTAGTGATTTTTATACCAAACCAAGCCATTTAAAACAAAGTAACAAAAAAACCCAAACTGCTTAATTAGGGTCACTTTATCCTCAGTCCTCTTATGCTTTTCATTCCAATACTCTGATTTTGAAAGGTTCTGTTTCCTAGGTAAAGATAATTTCAGTAGGTAGCCTTACTCATACTAGTCCTAGTCTATATGACTCAGATAGTGAGGTCTTCAGTACATTAGCGTCATCTGTGAAAATGTAGCTGACACTTTGCATACTGATATAGTTATTGAAGGCTATTAACCTGTGATTTGTCTTTTTTGGATTATCTAGATTAAAAATACCACAGGTAATTGATTCTACAGTCTGTTTTAAAAGTATTTTAGGATTTTTTTTATGTCCACTCATGCTTAGTTTTCTTTTTCTTTCCTTTCAAAGTTTAACTTTTTTCATGCTTTTTTACTTCTTTCTTCTGTTAATTCTGTTTCAGATCAAGAAATCACTTTGGTATTTTAGATTGAATTTAAAAAAATAAATTTTTCTGTAATTTTATTTTCCTAGAAAGTATTTCCCTGTCGTCAAAAGTAGCATGTACACTGTATATTTCTTTCTGTGCAATATTTAATCTTGACGTTTTGAAATAGATCTCTAAACAGCATCTTACAGTGATCATAGTATCTGTAAAATACATATGTGTGAATGAATTGTTTTTCTTGCACCTTTTTCTTACAGGCTCATGAGGCAACTCTGGAAGCTAGAGCCAGCCCAGAGCTGAGTGATCGTATGCAGCAGCTGGAAAGGGAGGTAACACGCTATCGGGAAGAATCTGGCAAGGCTCAAGCTGAAGTGGATCGTCTTCTGGAAATCTTGAAAGAGATGGAAAATGAGAAGAACGATAAGGATAAGAAGATAGCAGAACTGGAGAGGTGAGAATGGTGTAAAGTTACTAGAGGAGCAAAAGAGCCGATTAAAGTTAGAGAGAACTTAGTCCATTTTTCTTGTCATAAAAACCTTAGAGTGCCTACTTTGGGAAAGTCTGTCTAGAGTTTTTCTGCCTTCAGTCCTTTATTTTAGTAGATGGAAGGCGAAAGTCTTGCTGTGTGCTTTCATCACCTGCCTGCTCAAAAATAGGGCTGCTATAGATAGATCTAGAAGGGAAGTAGAGTGGTAAGGGAGTGGAGATGGTAGGAAAAATTACCAACACCGTGTGTACTATAGATTTAGTAACTTCCTCAGGCATGATTCTCCAAAACAAAAATAAGAAAAATTACTTGTAAGAGCTTGTGGTACTAGTTACTCAGATTCTTCTGACAGGTGACATTGAAACTCTTTCTACTGGTTAGGACACAGGTAAACCTTGGCTCACGCGGAGCCAAAAGAACAGATTTGCTTTTGTCCAAATGAAATGTGATTCAGCACTTTTCAACATTTTCCATCTTTCGGTTAAAACCAGGATGCTCCGCTATTTTTTCTAGACTTTAATGTCCCAAACAGAAATTACAATTTATGATGATTCCGTGGCATTTGTGTCACAATTATAAATAGTAGATCTTGGGGAAAACCTGTAGCAGATTGGGTTTCTGTCATTTTCTCACCTTACAGTGGGCCAAGAGGGAGTTTCTAGGCAGTAATACCTGCTTGGGGATTTTGTTTACCATTTGCATTGAAGAATCACTCGCTTGGAACATCGAAAGGGAAATCAGATTCATCCCATTTGCCTTGTGCTGGATAGTCTGTCTAATTTCTATCTTACTGTTATTTAGCTGCTCTGCATTTAGTGTCAGGAAGATTAGAGGAACTGAGTGGAGGACATTTCAGGTTCTGTGTGATGGCATTCATTATTGTTCATTGGCTCAGTGACAGTCAAATCATGGGCCTGTCTGAAAGATTTGAAAAACTCTCTTCTAAGAAGTCCATTCCTGTTTCCTTGAAAGTGACAGGGCTCTGAAACAGTTCAACTTGTCAGCGGCATTTCTTCTCTCTTTGTGAGTATAAGCAGCATCCTGACAGTTTTCTTTAAGTTGTTTTATTTAACAAAAATTCTCTATGCCTATGGCGTAAGCTTGAACACCCAAAGGTATGGATGTGTCCTTTGTAGCCCGTCTTTCCTTTTTTTTCTTAAGTGATGTAACTTTCAACCCATTGATAGATGATGTACACAGCAAAACATTCAAGCAGTAGTTTGATACGGTAGGTGCATTAAGTATAGATGTGAAAAAGTTAAACAGCAGTAACAAGTCATATATTTGTCGGTGTGATTTTTCTTTGCAGTCCCTTAGAGGTGCCCATATCAGGCATGAAGTTCACAACGTCATCATCTTAGGGCATGCAGTTGACTAAGGACCAGGGTATAAACAACAAACTTCAAGTAAGATATGAAGAAGAAATATGTTCGTAGTACCCTTACTTTTTCTGTGTGCAAAAATAATTACTGTTTAGGAAAAGCAAGTCAGAAATATTCTTTGTTCTTCAACCTGAGTCTTAGAGGAGATTGCAAGGGCAGGAAGAGAATTTTTTTATGCATGGTTTTAATGAAAGTCTGATTTATTTATTAGATTAACACTCAGGAGCTCTAACCAGGATGGGACTTGCAGTGGCCAACACTGAATAAACACATGTAAGTGGCCTCTAATCGAAAGGGTTTATAGTCTACAAAGCAAAACTAGAAAAATGAAGATGAGCCTCCCCTTTTACAGATAAACACATTGATGCCCAGTCTTCAAAGAGTTAGAAAGGAACTTTTTCTTTTAAAAGATGCGCTTCCAGCGATTAGTATTTCTCACACTACAGTGGTAGGTTCTTGCTGTTTCAGTCCTAGGTGAAACTTTTACTAAATCAATGAAAGCATGAAACCTCTAAATGCTCGGATATCATTCCATAATAGCTTGGGGAATACTTTGAGTATTCAGTGTTCTCCGTTCCTTCTTACCACCTGATCTTCACTCTTATGAGAAAATAGATTGGTCCTCTTCCCTTTTTAATGTGTAGAGTTAGTACTGAGATAACATCGAATATGTCGTCTTTTATTTCTAGTAATTAGGTATTTCAACTATGTCAAAAGAAAGTACTACTTTTGTTATTGTGCCATTGCCACATCTGTGTAAATCAAGGGGGAAAAATATCTAATATTATTCTTGTTCTCTAACCACTGTAAGTGGAAATGTTCCTCGTGACCTAGAGACCTAAGGTGCGTACTGTTAGCATGGTGAATGAGCAAAGTATGATTTTTCAGGTGGAACTGTAATAGAATCACGACACTGGAGAAAAAGATACACGGTTTCAGATACTTCGTAGTGAGGTATCAACTAGTAATTTCTCCTTTTCTGAATAATCGATGAAACTTCTATTTGGCCTTAGTTGTTTTCAGCTGCTCCCTCACACCTCTATTCTCTGGAAATTTGCTTTCTCCTTGTGAGTTTTTACACAAAGCAGAGATTTTAACTTGCCTATTACACGTATAGATTGGTCCTGGTTTTCTCTGATGTGCTTGTTTATAAAGTATTCTTTCATGACTGAGCTGATATAGCCAGGCATGTTACATCGATGGTTTAGAGCTAGAGTTGTGGTTTCCTGATAAGAATAGATAATTTTGCCTTGTAAAAGTCATTCCTTAACTGTGGTCCATGCAGAGCGAGCTAGAAATTATCATGACTTCTTGTGCTTCTACATCTGTTCAAGCTCTGCTGTGCAAAGAACCCCCCTAGAGCTTGAGAAGCATTTGTCAGCAAGCAGATAAGTGAATATAGCTGTGCCCATCAGGAACCATTATTATTCCATGCAGAGCAAGATAAGAAGAAATAAGTCATGTTCAGAGAATAACTGCACTAACAAAAATGGGATTTTTTTGAAAGGAGAGTGTCTCTCCTCGGAGTTTTCCCTTATGCTAGTTATACATAACAGCTAGACCATATATCATCATCAGAAGAGAAATAATAACACGGTTTAATCCATAGAAGAGATGAAATGAGTTGCCTGTTAGGGAGGTATGTATAGGAGAACAGAGAACAAGAAAAGATGGGAGGAGGGGAAGATGAAATAAAACGCAGAAAACTATTTTCTTTTTCAATGATGTCAAAGCTGCCTTAAATTCAAATTAAAGAGGGAAATACTTCCACTTTTCAGTAACTTCAGTAACTGCTGTGAATGGAAGGAAATATATAAAAAAAATGTGTTAAATATGGTGCATGCTATGCAAAAGTTTGGAAAATAGTGTCAACATGAGATTGAAAGCACTAAGCTCATTAATTGATACCCTCTGTGGGCAGGATTTTGCTTTTTCTTACAGGAAGGTGGGCCTTAAGTCTGCGTTCCTTCTGTGGGTGAACCGTCCTATAAGTTTTGGTTCTGTCTCCGGCTTGTGGCGGTGTAGAGGGTTTTGTAGCTGTCTGGTTATTCACCTTGGTTATAACTAACTGTTTGCTTTTTGTATTGCCATTTCATAATCTCCTGTCTCTCTGTAACTTTTCATTTTGTGTTTTGTTTCCTTCCTGGCTTTTTCTTTCCATTGATACTGTCACGTCCTGGTTCCACGAGTTGTTTTGTTTTGTACGTGTGGGGTTTTTTTTGACTATGCCTTTTCTCAGAAAGCACGCCTCCCGCAAATTGCACCCTCCCTACCAGGTGTCGCTCCCTGCACCGCAACACGTAGGGGGGTTTGTGTGGGACTTCCTGGGAAAGTGAGTGCTCTATAAGGCTTCTGTTTCCTACCGGGTGGAATGTCACCGCTGGCTGCCCGGCTGCTGCTGCTGCTGCTGCTGCTCTTTGAGTCTGCTGCAATCCTGCTTTTTTTCCTTAGGTCAAACAGGAACTAGTTATGTCAAGCACAAGCTCTAACAGTCTCTGCGTTCAGCTCGTGTCACAGTGGTTATGACCACAGTCTGAAGGAGGTTTACTGCTGTTCTCCCTTATTTAAACTGGACAGAAGCTGTTGCTTTTTATTCTAATTCTCTTGCTGCGTGTTGCCCTTGGGTCTAATCTCTGCTATCGGTTCTGCCTGAAACAACTAAAACTCAAAAGTTCTAAGATGTGTCATTGATGGAGGTCAGCATTGACTTGTTCTTGAGTTTTACAGTGATTATTATCATGGAATAAGGAAAAGGGGAGGGGGAAAAAAAAAAAAACAGAGAGAGAAAAATAATGCTAGTCGTCTGGGACATGGCCATCACAGCCTTCAGATGGTTAGTTTCCTGAAGGAAACTTGCCTTTGCTTTGGAAACAAAGGAAAACAGTACTCAGCTTTGGAATGCCAGCAGCCCTGTTAAGAGCAGCTGGAAATGATGGCTATTTTAAGAGAGATTTTGGGGAGTTTTTCTAAAAACAATTTAAGAGTGCCTTGTTCAAGAAGAAACCTTGATGCTTTTGCTAAGTAGCAGCCAAAAGATACACTCCTCATCTTAAATATTTCTTCTCAATAGTAAATAAAAGTAAAATACTAAAAACATAGGGTGATTTCAAATCAGTCCTGAAAAATGTGGACAGCAGAAGGAAGTATCTTACTCTGTATGTCTTTAAGACAGTGATATGTTTATGTAGTGGTCTGTGAAGGATAGATGGAGAGAGAAATTAGCTGCATGTTCCATCAACTTTGTGGTTTCCTAGAATAGCGTAAAGGAAACTATACTAATAAGTTATTCCCTAAGCCTAAGTCAAAAATTTGAAGTTGAAATACACATTCTCAAACCACTACTTGTATCTTACAATAATTGTCTTTGGTTTTCAAGTTGGTTGTTTTTGTGAATTTTTAAATAATTTTTTTTAGAGAATTCCTAAACAAAAGCCGTATCAGGATATAGAAGTAATTTAAAGTAAAAGAGACATTGTCAAAATAAAGAACAAGAGGTATTTATAAAGTCATAATCATCATCATTAAAATAAACCTTGTTTCTGTATTATTGTAATTAAAGAAAGTCCTCCAGAAATAAATTGAACTCTAATTCAGGCATAAGAAAAAATGAAATAATGAAATATTAATTTAAAATACTTTGATTCCTTTTGGTACCACAAATCATAAAAGCAAATGGAATATATTTATCTCATGGTGGCATGGTATTATTGCAAGGCAGAATTTGTTCTTGTTTTATTTCTCATCCACTTCACTCAAAACTCTGTAGCTTTAATTGAATATTAAGGTTGTAAGGGTAATCATTGAAAATGTAGGACATTCCAAAATGAAGATTGCCATGTGATTTTAATTCACCTGTGATAGGAGCCTGTGTATCACAGCAAAGTGATGCTGTCTTTAACCATATGAACATTTATTTTTTTTTGCGCATGAATGCTGTCTTTGGTGTTTGAAGGGCACAGCTGAAACTCTCCCCCAAAAACAGCGGGCGAGGCTGACACCCATCATGGAAAATATCAGCACAATTTGTTAATATTTGGCAAGCAACTGAGAACAGGGTTTTATAATGGAAAGAAGTGGTCAGGCCTGTAGTTAGTCCTGCTCCGCTTCTGAGCACACAGATCTGTTGAATATTAAGATTTTTATCATTTCCAAGCTAGGAAATGAAGAAGTCATTTCTTTCTTCTCGACCTTACTTTATCTTCATACAAAATGAGCATTACACCTGAAGTCCCGCATCAGATTCACCGAGGAGAAAACAATACATTTTATATCAACATAACTGCCCTAAACAGATAAGCATATAAGATGTAGGCACCTTGACTTACAGGTATTTAAGTTCAGAAGTTTGAAAGTGTGCCAATTTTCTGAAGGCAAGCGTCTGCTCTCTGAAATCAACCTTTGTTAAAGTGCCATAAGATCAACACTCGAACTCGCTAATCGCTTTTGAAACCTACATCTAAGAAAAGAAAGAAAGAGAAACACTGCCAGTAATTGCAAACCCATCTGTAGAGAATACCAGATAAAAAAGCCATCATAGTGATTTTACGGTGACTCCTCAATCCATCCTCACCTTTTTCATATGATGGGATATCCTTTTTCCATTTGTTCTTTGCTTAGCTGTGCTTTATTTTCCATTCTCTCCCTTTTCCTGTGTTTTGGGAGAAACTTTGTGATATTGCAGAAGCAGCTGTTCTAAAGAACAAGGTCAAAGAACCCTAATTAGTGCAGCCCTTGGCATGGTGAGAGGTCAGGGCTGGTGCAGCTTTGGCTAAATGAGCTTGCAGTGTTATCCCATCACTAAACCACCTAAGCCTGGGTGTTAGCCCTAGTATTATTTCCATGTTCAAGCAGGCAGGACTGACACTATTAAACAGAGCGATCCATCTCGATGGAACTGAGTACAGACCATCTCCTTTTTTAAATTCAGTAATGGGCTGAAAGCTTGGGTTTTTCTACTAGCCCAAGTCTAAGAATCTGATCTTGGATCCTCCAAGAAGGACCCTACACTAGAGAAATACTTACAAGTAATGAGAAGCACTGATTGTGGACTTTATTGAAGGCTTCTTTTCCTACCAAATTTCCTGTAATGTTAGAGTCCTGTTTGTTTTTATCATTAAATGAAGGTGGTTATCAAGCATTCCCTCTCATGCCTAAGCCTATTATCTGTAATGAATATAGGAGTTGCCATCTGATGATTTATACCTGCCTGCATTGTAGCAATGATGGAGTTTATGGAACAAATACCTCCTAATCCACCTGCTAGATCAGTAGAGTGTAAGAGTTATGACATAAACCAATTACAAAACCAAACGAGGTAGGATATCATGTAGATAATGAGCCTAGTTTGCGTATCAGGGTTTCATTGTTTACCTGCCTTGACTACATCTCTTCAAAAGCTGTTTTGTAGCTTTATTTCAGTCAAGGTCGCTGAGTAATATGAGGGTATCTGTACTCACAAACTAGTATGAAAGGAGTAAAAAAAAAAATCAAACACCCTAGCACTAAAGCCTCCCTTTTATACAACTGATACTGTAAAAATAAAGTGTCAGGTGCTTACATTGTCTTGGAGTGCAGTAAGAACAAAAGGAAAATCCAATAACCACCAGTTAGCCAGTGAAGGAGCAACATTAGTGCTCCATAGCCATCTGTGGTCATGTTTGTGTGCTCTTGGGTCCATACATGCATGTGCACACGGATACACACACAAACCTTCTCTCTCCATCTCTTCCCCACCTCTCTAAATATCAACTAAAAAGAAAAGAGAAGACCAGCTATCATTCTTTTCACCAAGAAGAGGTGTCAAAAGTGATAAACGTAAATAGCCTTTCTGATTTGACTGACACGAGGAAGATCAAGTGCTTATTATCCCTTGTCAGACTACTTTGAAGGCACAGCAAAGTGGTAAATGTACACAACCGCTCACTGTCAAACAAGTGGAATTTCAAGGTTGTCTAGAAATCGTTATGTACACTTCTCCCTAAGTACATGTGAGGCTACATGTGAGAGACCCATTCTACTCCTGAGAATATAGAAGCACGTGGAACAAATTATAGCTGGAATCATCAACAGCTTTTAAAATAGATTTCTTAATTAAAATATTAAAGTGTTCACATCTCACCAACTTTTTTGATCTGCACCCAGCGATCAAAGTCGACCGTATCTTTAAAATAGATGAGATGTCTTTTTTTAAAGACAAAGGATTTCTGCGAGACTGCCGTTTGATGTTCCGATTGTGTTGTGTCCCTGTGTGACTGTTGCATCGGAGTACACGGTTAATGGGGCTGGGCAGAAACGCTGCTGCTGGATCTTGTAAGGAATGCTGCAAGTGTGTGTTCTTGCTCGAAGGGAACTAGTGCCAACTAAAAAAATATTATTTCGCTCTGTAATGAGTATGTCGTGGTATGTATCTGATCCTGCTTGCTTGGGGCTGCTTCCTGGGGCAGATGCTTGCTGCTCTCCTCTGCTCAATTTCACTGATGTAGCCCCTGCACTGAGGCTGCACGTCCAGTCTGTAGCAGATCTTCAGTGACTTCCCAATAGCTGGCAATTTCAGGTGCCTGCCTCGGTTTTAGTTTCAGTGATAGCACAGTTCCAGATTTTTTTCTAATTTTAATGTGCTTTCAGCCACATTCCTCCTTTTTGTTTGGATAAATATTATGATTATTCTAAAAATCCAGATTTCAAAAAGATGTTTTTCAAACCCTTTATAAAAACATGGAAAAAGGGGCTAGCAATTACACAAAGTGTATTTTGCTTTGGAAGAAAGAATTTATTCCATAGCTAAATGAAGATGCAGCTATGATTATTCTCCATTCAAATCCTGTGCAGCTGGCTAAATAATGGCTCTGTAGCATACAGAATATTGCAAACAACCTTAGCATAGCGTTTCAGGTGCTATTTTGCCTTCATCTTGTGCCAGCAAAAGATGCTGCCTTTAATAGCAGTTGAAAGAACAGCATGGTTCATTCAAATTCCACAGGGCTATTCTGAATTCTACCCTGTATGCTTTTTCCCTGGTAAATTGAGGAAACAATATCACAATGTCATTACAATAGAACCAGAAACTACAAAGGATCCCTGAAACACAAAATGAGGAGTCTTAAGTTTTCATAATCTAGATTCAATAACACTCATAAAAACCTCAAGATTTCCCCCCCCCCCCCCTTNTCAAGATTTCCCCCCCCCCCCTTATATATTCCCCTATCTAGCCAAGTATTTATTTTCACCTTTTTTGTTCCCTTTTGTTAAATTTGTTTGACAAGTCGTAGCTCTGCAGCTCAGCTTAGGGAAGAGTGTATTCTTGGATTTCTGTCAGAATTTTTAGTTCTATGCTTTTCTATATGAATTAACTGAGGGGTTTGGAACATTATAATTTCCTTTAAGATCAAACACTGAGATGTGGTATTTGGCATTTTGCAAATCTCATCTTTCCCGAAATCCCCAAATAACACAGCCTTTGCAACAGCTGTCCTTGAAGAACCTGATTGGGAGAATGTTAGTTTAGAAGCCAAAGTATTTTGCACTAGTTTTTCTGTTACAGACCAGCAATACACTTCTCAGCTGTACCTTGCTCTGAAACTGTACAAATTCTATATCCTACATTGTTTGTAAAATTTAGGCCAGAAATAAGGACTTCACATTTCATTTACATGGTTCTATATACCAAGAGTAATAAAGTATATAGAAGTTAGCCTATCCTATAGAATATTTTTTTCTCTAGACCTTATCCTGCATTTTTAGAGTGAAATTTTCCCATGGGAAAAATACAACATATGTTGTAGAAGCAGAATTGCCGCTTTGGACAGAAGAATGTTTACTTTTCCTCTCTTCTATTGACTGAAAAAGAATAAAGTTTAAAATCAGATGAAAGAGATCTATATTTATGGCTCCTTGTTGACTTCCCATGCTGTTATCAGTGAAATTGACAGCAGATGCATATGAAAAGGTATTGGAAATATTTGAAAAAAAAAAATAAATATAGCAATAATGAACCTATGGGACCTCATGTTATACAGGGAACTCCAGCATTTTGTGATGGTCAGTCCTGCTGTTGAACGATGTTGGAGAGAACTGTCAAAAATATGCCTGTTTGCTCATTATTGTTTTTAGATTGCACCTTGTATGGGAGAGTTAAGGCAGCAACACTGCAGGAGGAAGAGGTAGATGATTTTTTTTTTGTTTGTCTGTCTTTGGAAGGGCTTTTGACTTCAATGTCAAAATTAAGAAAGGTGAACTTTTAGTTTTGACAAGTCTTCAGGTCTTCAAGACTTTACTCCATGGTTGGGTATTTGTCCTTTCAATTTATTCCCTTTTGACAAGTCTGGGTCATCTGCGGGAAAAAAAAAAAAGACAAAAAGAAAAAAGTGTGTCTTACTCAGCAAATAAGTCCCTAGCAGATGGCATAAAGGAACACATTAGGGTTCATCTCAGATAGTCAAACTCCACATTTTCAAAATGTTGGTTAGAATTCTGAAAGGGTACTTGCTAGCAATGTGATATTTGGCTTATTTCCTATTTGAAAGAACTGCTACATTTTGGAGACTATTTTCTCTACACAAAGTTGCCTCTAAGTGAAATGGTGTAATCTAACGTACAGGTCCTTTTTTATATTTTTTCCTTTTTTTTAATTGCTGTTATATTTTATTAGATGTCTATAAAACATGCAGCTCTGTGTTTGTGAAGGATTGTGTGTCTGTCTGTAATTACCTGATTTAGATCTGCTTGTTTTGTCCTGTATTCTTGAACTGCCTTATCTCTGGACACTGTTTTCACAAACTCTAACTCTTTTTCTTTCACATCTCTTTCCTGGATTTGCTGCTTCCTTCAGTTTCACCTCAAGGTCAGTACTCACTTTTAATAAGGGTGTTTTTAAGACTGTTGTCTATTAAGCTAAAATCAAGATCTCACAGAAGAATGCACATCCAATTACATGAGCTACAAAATAAAAGCAGGGATTCGCTTAAGTCTGTGTAGGAGGATGAGTTGGATAGGGTGCACGTTTAGAAGAAACTTGCAGTTTCAAAGGAAAGAATTTGTAATCAAATCACTGTAAATCAATGATGCAGCGTACTGGGAAGGAGATGGAGGACTTGGCAATTAAGACCTTTAAGGGGAAAAAAAATAGCAACAGGAATCAGAAGCAAGACAGTTTAAATGTTATTGGTTCTATCTTTTACTCCAAGAAGAAAAAAAGATGATTAGCCCTATTCTCTGATATACACTGTTCCTTTAAAATGCTAGTCATACGTTCTTTAACTGTTGGATTTTTGTCGTGTGTCTGTGTCGGAAACCTTGCAGTGATGTTACAGAACCAGTTTCAGTGCAGTTTGAGTGTGTTGTGCTATTAGAGAGAAGCGGGGCTGAGGGTTAAAGGTAAGTCAATTAGCAAGAGGATAAATTTGTTGAAAGCACAAAGCAATAAGCTACTGAAAAAATCCTCCCAAGAGACAAGAAGTCTTTCAGCCATGGTGCATTTTTTTTGTTTTATATTTTAAAAGCAGTTGCTAAATACAGACTTTAGGATTTCAATAGAGTAGCTAGGAGTAAACACCTATGGCCTACAGAATGCAAGCCAGAGTACATTATCTAACAATCCCCAGTTGCCTTTGAAAGACTCTGAATCTATTTTGGATTCCAGTCTTTGCTCATAGTCTGTTGGTAGAAAGTGACCGTGACTCCTGATAAAGAATGATTATAATTGTTTCAGGCAGTGTCTCTGCCCAGAAAGCCACTACTTAGTGACTAAAGTTCTGGGTTATCGACCAACATCCGACTTTTCTATTCCTGATTAACACTGTGAAAAATGTGGTGGTAAGTGGAATCCCATAATGCTGTGATGCTGCTGACGCCTTTAAATTGTGTCGACGTTCTGACCTTGGTTTGGCACAGACGTTGCACTTGTGGCCTTGGCTGCCTGTTTTGCTTCCTCCCACAAACTGGAAAAAAAAAATGGAAGTTAATCATGTTGTTGTCCATCAATACCTTCTGTATTCAGTGTGTCGTACTGGTATACTTAGAATTGATGGGGAAAGGAGGGCTGTCCTTGAATGACCCTCTTTCTTCATATCCCGAAGTACAGAACTGCCAGGAAGCTTTTCTGCCCTGTGAGCATTCTTCTCTTAAATATAAACAGTGTCTTTTCTTGGGTGAACAGGACTTCTGTTAGGTACTCTGTATTTGCCCGTTGCTACCGTGGGTGGAGTTCGATGTGCTTTGTTTGACCAGTAGTTCTAAGTGTTACGGAATCCATCTGCCAAAGGTATTTCTGCTTCAATCCATATGGCTGCAGATTTTTCCCAATACCTGCACCTATCCTGGAATTTGTGATGAACAAGAGGGGCAACTGTTTTTATCTTGTGGATTGGTTGTGGCCTTTTTTTTTCTGAGGCCCGGAATTCTCCTTCCTCAAACAATGTGAACATAGATTTTATTTCTCTCATTTAGAACATATTGTAAAATTTGGCTAGAGAAGATATGACTGTGGTTTGAAGTGGACAAGTGTTAGGACCTTTGAAGAGCTGTTTGAGAAGATGTTAAAGAGTGTCTGTTCCGTCCTCATAGTTTCTTGGTAGTTTTACTGATTTTTACGTTTTGTTTTTTCCATTTTTAAAAATTGATCGCTATGATGGATAGTTACTGAGATGGTCATCTATTTGTTAAAATTTATCAAAGGTGTAGGGGAATAGGTGGAATGACTGCTCTTGGTACTATAAAATTCCTGTTGGCTAGAAACAAAATGGAAAGATTCTCTTGAGGATAAACAGGAAAATTAGAGAGGTTGCAGTACCACTCATTTTCTTTCCTATACATTTCGGTGTTTACCTAATTACCATTAACTGCAACATATGAAGAAATAGCGGTTCTGTGAAGTTACATTCTGCATTAGAAGCTACTATGGTAGCCATAACTTTATTTTTCTCTTAATGGTGTAAAGCAGTGAAGTTTGGTGTTTGTTTGTTTGTTTGTTTTTTTCAGACATCAAAGCAGATGTGTCTTCCTGGAAAATAACCGAATATGTAAAAAAAGTGTGTTAGCTATGTCTGTCTTCTAGAAACAAGAAGAAATACTCTGAATTCTATCTGTTCTCGTAAAGAACAGCTTTACTTACTGTAATCAGTGCAGAACCTCTGAATTTTCCGATTTATTAAGCTTTCGTCGTCTCTCTGCTGTTGATAAACGCATTGAACCAGAATGTAATAGTGTGATCTACATCACTGTTACTGTTATGGCATGTTCTTACTCCTCAGAAGCCTAATGGCCTGGAGTCATACTGATTCACAGTAAATAAAATAGTCTTGGAAGACATGGGGATTAAAGCAGTTTTCCATAAGGAGTTTTTGCTAAGCGCCTCTGTTGATGCCAGCTTTACGTACAGAACTATTCGATGCTGAGTTCGAGACTAACAAGCTCATTAACACCATTCTGGTGTCATTACCTGCAGAAGTGGGAAAAAAAAAATAGAAAAATCCCGTGAAGTCATGTGCCATAGTTCTTTCAAGTGGTTCTTATGTATATATGTCATGGAAGTTGGGATGTTAGAAGATAACAAGACTGGCAAGATCAGGTGCTATAGTGAGCAACTGCATATTTTTCAAGGCAAAAATGAGCTATACTGGTAAAGCAAAAGCAAGATTTCTAGCTTCAAATTGGGTCACAAACACCTTAACTACTTCACAGGTGTTTTGTCTTTTACTGTCCTGCTTTCTACTGTCAGATTTTATAATAGCTTACATTAGATGGTTAATTGTACTATCTGCCATCTTTTGAAGCAAGTAACCCAGACCTTAAGAGAAAGAAGTCTTCTGGATTTTTTGCTATCCCAAAGAGAAGTTGATGAAGTAATAAAAAGTACTATAAACCTTATTTCCACACAGCAAAGTGGCTTGATAATTATATGAGCGCAAACCGGTGGCATGGATCCAGATAAGTCTGCTATGAGTGTCCATGTAAAATTAAATTATAAAATCAGAGTAAAAACAAAATACTAAATCTGAGAGGATTATTTCAGTTCTTTTTCTAGACTCATAGGATCATAGAATGCTAGGGGTTGGAAGGGACCTCAAGAGATCATCTAGTCCAACCCCCCCCTGCCAGAGCAGGATCACCCAGGGCAGGCCACACAGGAAGGCATCCAGGTGAGTTTTGAAAGTTTCCTCACAGGAAAGAAGTTTCTCCTCATGTTGAGGCAGAACCTCCTGTGTTCTAGCTTGTACCCATTATTTCTTGCCCTATTACTGGGCACCACTGAAAAGACACTGGCTTCTTCTGCTTGACACCCACCTCTCTAGATATTTATAGACATGAATAAGATCCCCTCTCATTCTTCTCTTCTCCAGTCTAAACAGCCCCAGTTCTCTCAGCCTTTCCTCACAGGAGAGATGTTCAAGTCCCTTCATCTTCCTCGTAGCTCTCCATCGAACTCTTTCCAATAGATCCCTGTCTCTCTTGAACTGGGGAGCCCAAAATGATGTGGTATTCCAGGCATGGTCTCACCAGGGCAGAGTAGAGGGGGAGGAGAACCTCCCTAGACCTGCTGGACACAGCTTTCTTAATGCCCTCTTGGCTACAAGGGCACATTGCTGTCCCATGGAGAACTTACTATCCACTAGGACTCCAAGGTCTTTCTCCATGGAGCTACTTTCCAACAGGATGACCCCCTAATCTGTGTTGGTGCCTGATGTTATTCCTCCCCAGATGCAGGACTCTACATTGAACTTCATGACGATCACCTTTGCCCAGCTCTCTAGCCTGTCTGGATCTCGTTGGGTAGCAGCACAGCCTTCTGGTGTGTCTGCAACTCCCCTCAATTTGTGTTAAACAGAACACATCTAACCACCAAAGAAATATTTAAAACATCATCTTTCTATAAGAAAATGACAAATGATACTGCATTGAAAGTTAAGCAAATACAGGAAGCTCAGGGAAAAAAAAAAAAAAAAGACAGAGTACTTAGTTACATGTGTATAATATGTGGTACCTGTGGGTTTTTTATTGTTATGGAAACAACTTAATTCATTGAGCCATATCCAGTATCTCCAGGAAGCTGTGTGTGTAATGAGAAAGTGCCTGGGTAACCTGGAGAAATTTCACTGGGACTGTGGCTGGCTTTTTAGTTTTATACTTCCAGGAGACTCTGATCTTCATTCTGCCACCATGCTGGCCATTAACCACATCAGGAAATGACAAAAATCTCCAGCATGCTGAGTCAGCAATGGTTAGTTTTAGCTCAGCAGAGCCAGATGCGTTGTGTTCGAAGAAGTTTCCATTTAAACTTCTCTGCTGGTCTCTAAAATATAACAACCTCTCATGGTTGTTTTCTGTTTAATATATTTTTCCCTTTAATTCTAGTTACAGCAAAAGTTGCTTTATGAAATTCTTTACATTAAAAAGTACTCTGCTTGTGAGAGTTCTCTATTCCTTCTGAATAAGAAGTAGGGCATCTGCAAGGTGGTAGTGGGGAAAAGGAAAAAATGGAGGCACCAGACTTGCTGTCTGTGAAGGTTGGGTGATGATGACGAGCGTGGTGGTTTTTAATACAGGTCACTGGCATAGGCTTTCAAATTTGCTTTAGGTTTAGTGATTTATCAGAGCTTTCTTCCTTTGAAGTGGAATCTATAACTTTTCTGTCAGAGATCCTTTTTTCTTGCCTCGTGTCACTGCATCTTAACAAAGCAAAATTATTCACAGCTGTACATCATCTCAGGATTGTCACTTTTCTGTAGCCTTGCATGATCTTCCTATTACCTGCTGAAATTAACTTCATTATATGAGACACGGATGAGTTGGATTTTATTGTTGTGTTACTGCTGTTTTCAGTACACGTACTCACAAAGTGTGCAGCTTTCTTACGGGAATTCAAACTGAGGTAGCATTAGAAAGACACGTGACTGGACATGACACTGGCGGGTGTTTGTATGTCAACAGTATGTTGTGAATTTTGGAGAGCTGCAAGTCAAACTTGGAGCTCTGAGAAACTGGAGGAATCCCTCATAATTTGCTTTTTTTTCCAGATATAACCAAAAAAAAGATGGCTTTTTAGAATACTATTTGAAACTTAAAAAATACGTTCTTTTTAGAAGACATTTAAACATATCTCTTTATGTTGATATATCCTGAAGTTAACAAATAACCTTCTGATGATACGCTAGGTAAACTGAAATTATTATTCAAACTTCGTACAACATTAAACATTTTTGACTAACCCATATGTGTCACATCACATTTAGTCAAAGATACAAAATCAGAAGGTTATTTTCCTTTTTTAATAGCTAACTTCTGTGCAAAAATGTATTCCCCAAATGGCTAGATTTTTATTGCTGTTGAAGCCAGATGACTATACGGACAGACAGTGAATTGAAGTGGCTGTGGTAGAATAGCCTCGGTGCAAACGTTTCCATAACTGACAGTATCAAAAGCTTTAACAGATCCTGGACTCAGCAATACTGTACAATAGTTATAGAGAACTCACTTGGGCAGGAGACATTTTTAAAAGGTCCCTGAAAAGGATGAGGGGCTCAGTAGCTTCTTTTCCTCCTTTTTTAGCTGATAATGATTCATTTCACATCCCTGAGCACAGCGGCAGAGTCTGAGGAAGTGAAGCATTACCCATAGAAGTGGAAGACCAAGTTGTAGATCACTTTAACAAATGAGAACTACGCTAGGCTGTTCAGCCCTGTGTGTGATGTGTTTATTACAAATAATGCTGCTGTCCCCCACTTTCCAGGTGGTGAGAAGTCTGTAACAAATCATCTCAGTAGGCAGTCTTCATATTAACCTGATGTGAGCTGTCAAAGCCAGTACTAGAGAATGTATTTCATAGGAGGAGATACCTCTTAATAAATGTGTTTGCTAAGCACCCAGAAGAGATATGCCAAACATGCCGTTGTAGTCTGCATTCGTTACCAGAAATTGGCCTCAGCCAGTGAATACCAAATAGAGTTGTACACTTCCCATCTCCGATTCTCAGGATAATGAAGATGCTGTAGCAAGGTACAGTCTGATGAGTGTGATACCATGGCTTTTCAGTCAACCCAGTCCTTTTCCAGTAGAGTCTCTAGGAATTATAGAGAGAATCTGTTTGAAAGATTCTTCTTGAAAACAATTTTTTTTTTTTTTTTTTAAGGAGGTAAGCTAAATTATATAAGATTTTAATTTGGGCATCTTAGCAACATAAAGTCATAAGGTTTTCAGCCCTGAGATGGACCAATTTATGGTTTTTTTCAGAATGGTCCTTCTAGCATCACTGTCCTTAGATCCTTTTCTTAGAGCTGGCCTCTGAATGTTCTCATGCATGTTTTTCTTTTCTATCAGAAATACTGTTCCACTGCATCGGTACGTTCACTGTGCTCTCTTTTTGCCCTTTGCAACTACTCAGCAACTACCTTTGCCGAAGACTGGATTTGCAAGAGCTGTCAACTTGAAAGCATAAGATGTATCTTTCTTCTTTCACATATGCTTTTTCGAAATGACAAGATAATATTCAACTGTTAACTCCAAATTTCTGTAAATTTTTAGAAAAGGGCTTTTCTTTCTTGTTCAATATATGCCGTAAGGCAACCATAAGCTACTCTAGCATAGTTCTGAAATGCTTTACTTCAAAAAATTGTTTCTTCTTACGTTATTTTTTAGTTTTGTTTCAAGGGTTGATTTTTACATTTGGTTTTTCTTTCAAGTATTGGTTGTATCCGGTACTATTCGAGAAGGAATGGAAAGATCACACACCCGTATGGAACAAAACAACTGCTGTATTGTGATTTGTTTTCTTTTCTGGCTAGTGGGACTGCAGTTAAGAGACGTGTGTGATCTTAGATCACAAAAATTACCCTCCAAAACCTCAATAAAATACCATTCATAAAGAAGATTTTATAGCTGCTTAGAAAATACTTTTTTCAGCCAAAGAGCGCAGGTCTCTGGAGCAGAGAGTGACTGGCCACGTGTGATCTGTTCGCAGGGCGGTCAGCTTGTGCGCTGGAGTTACAAGGTAAAAAGAACAGCACCTTTGGGATTTTTCTCCACACTGTTAGGGCCAAATTCAACTAACCCAGCGTGTTGCAGGGAGAAGGAATCCACACTGAGGCCCAATCAGCCATTTTATAAATGTCATTTTTGGCTTTGCATCTGTTTGCTCAATTAACAAAAGCAGAAGAAAAAATGCAGCAGAACAAACTTGTGTGTTGAACTACTGAATGCTTTTGTTAAGGTTCTTAAAGCATTAGTATTTTTCTTGACAAAAGAACAGCCATATCATTATCTTAGAGATTTATTTCAGAGTTCACCTTGAGTTTGTATTTTTAAAGCTCTTAGCTTCAATAAAACCTAAAGGTTGCAAGGTTTTAAGGTTAAAGGGTTTTTTCTAGTTCAAATGCCATCAGCTTTCAAAAATAATTCTAGAATTTAACATAATATTTAATCTCTGAAGCCTGATTTTGAATTTGACATCAGTTATGAAAGTATGATAATGTATTTGATGTTTTCATATGGAACTTTCTAGGAAATAGCTGCTGAGAATTTAAATAGCTGGGAAGCTGCAGACTAGTTTTATTAGGGGATTTTTTTAGCTTCACATTAGTGGGGCAAATAGATGTAGTGGATTATATCTATAGAGCTGGAATTATGGAGTAGTGAAAACATCAGATGCTATAGATGCTTACCTGAAATTTTTAGGGTCTTGGTTTTAGTATGTTGTATCTGGCCCTGTATAAAAGCGAACCTTTGGTTTGCTAATGGGATATGGATGTGTTGCACTAAAATAAAGACACTTCTGTTAATCTCTGCTGTTAATCCCCCAGTATTAGCCAGTTGACTAAGGCACCTTTTTTTTCTTTTTTTTTCTTTTTTTTTTTTTTTTTTGAGAACACTAAGACAACTGTATTTGACTTCACCATTATTTGTGTGCAATTGAACTACTGCCTCATGACTGGCGAGTAGCCTAATTTATTCTGGTTTTGTTTGACCAAGGGATTGAAGGAAAAAATAGTCTGTTTTCCCTGAAATAGATCAATTTGGTAGTGTTTAGAGCATGCATTTGAGACATGTGCTTCTCTTCCTTAGTTCGGTTTCTTTTGTTGTTCATGTATTTTTTATGTACCTTTCTCTAAATTCCCTGACTGTTGATGCTGCATCATTTCACTCTATCACGAGGAGAATTGTTTCCATAAATGCGTGCTCCCTACAAATCACTGAGAAATAGCACTTCACAGGGAAAGCACCTCTAAGCATTTAGTGTATGTGGGTTTGATTATATTTCTTGGTCTTCTGCTAGACCAAATCAGAGAAATCGATAAAAGAGCAAAAACTAACTAAGTAAATAAAAATGTATTAACCTATAATTACGCATTGCATGGCCAAAAGTGGAAGTTGTTGTGTTTGATAGACAACCTATTTCAAGTAGTGATTATCAGCCTTGTGTATAGCTAACAGATCGAGTGATGGGGTTTCTTTCTGAGGCGTTTCTCAATAATAGGAGGGCTTGGGTTACAGTTTTTTTTATTATATTTTGTTTCTCGATTCCTATGCCGTGTGTTCCCCTTTCTCGTATCTTCCCATCAGCTGTTTCTGGAAGAAAGTCTTAATGTTTTTGTTAGCTAGAGAGAGAGAGATGTGCTGGGTAATGTGCTGACTGCATCAGGAAGAGTGCTTTGATGCCATCCAGATAGTTCTGAACACTGAGGAAAGACAGACAATGACCAGCATACAATTGAGATCTGCTTCTGGTCTTTGACTTCTGCACCTCTTGATTTGGATACTGTTAGGCTTATGCTCCTAAAATTTTTGGCAAGCTGATTTCCCACAGCTGTTCTCGTCTTTATCCCTTGCCCCCTCCAGTGCTGATCTGAAGACACACTTTGTTTTTTAAAATCAAAGTTTCCTAGCTTCAGGAAATGAAGTCCACCCTCCCCGTCTCTTAAAGCCACTGTGGGACTTCTTGACTCACATACAGCAGACCAGTTAAATTTTCAGGGTTTGTTAATATTTTCATTGGCATGTGTTACCTTGTCATATAAATGGCACAGAACAGCAAGGAACCAGCGTAACAAAATGATGAGAGATTGTGGGAGGAGAGGCTTACAAGCAGAAGAGGTACCCGAGTGCTGAAGGCTGCGCATCCAACCAAGAGCGACTCGTTGAAAGTATGTCGGTTGGTCGTTTAGCTGGGATGCAACGTGCAATAGAGGCAGCGATATTAAACCAAGCTCTTTGACAAGCATGACTGAATTATTTTCTTTTATCTAGTATTTTGTGCACCCTTTTTTTGCCTTTGTGTAATGTTGAAGAATAATGACAAGCTGGGGTTGCTAGGTACAGCCCAACAAAGTAAAGGAAGAGGCCCAGATAATGCTTTCCGTTCTAAAAAAAAAAATAAATCCCGCCGTACCCAATTCCACGTCGATCTTCAGCAGCGTGTGACTCCCCTGGTCCTAATTTTTGAACGCGTTGAGATAGGAAGCTTTGTCCAACATTTGGCAACTTTCCTTTGACTGTCAATCAGACACCTGGTTGTGGTAATGGGGATGTGTGATGTGGTCTGTCCTATTTCCTTCACCTCTTATTTAGCTTCCTTTCATCACTTTCTTTTTCTTGAGGTTAAGCAATTAGACTTTCCAAACGCTGCCGTTCTTCTCTGTGGGTTGATGATCAACCACTGGTAAGGTGAAGTGAATTTTGAGCAATTAAAAGCTAAAGCAAAACCTTTCAGAACAGGGTTTTCCTTATTTTTGAAACAAAGTAGCATTTTTGGAAAGTGTTTTTTCTCAACTTCCTTCTTTTACGTACTTCCCAGAATATAAAGTATTTTGTTCTTACATCAGAACTACAAAAAATCCCAAACCAAAACCTACAACTCAGCTATGTCACTGTGTTTATCATCTTCTATATTCATAAGTAAAGGTGGAACAGACCTCAAAAGCAAAGTAGTAATGAAAGACGTTATGGGAGTAATGTAGTCAGACACTTTCCTGTGAGTTTTAAGTCAATCCAACCCAGATCTCTAGCATGCCAGTGTGTTTATAATGTTGATTTTTTTTTTTTTTGCAGTAAAAATTTCCTCTTTTTTCTCTACCCATCTAATCATTAATGAACAAGACTGCCTATAATGGTCTGGACAACTTAGCTGATTGTTTCCTACCTTCCAGCATCTCCTTCTGGAATTTTTTTCTCATTCTACTGTGTTTTGCGCTCTGACCTAAATTGCTGTAGTGTTATAGTCCTTCAGATGGCTGTTCCATTTCATTCCACAGGTGAATAAACGTACTCCTCCTGTGTCTCTACAAGGTGATTTGAGGTCTTAAGCTATGGTAACTTTTTCAAGGGGGACAACAGAAGGGTAGGTGCTAATCTATTTCTGGTGATCAGTGATAGGACATGAGGAAACAGAATGAAGCCGTGTCAGGGGAAATTCAAGCTGGACATCAGGAAAACGTTCTTCACTGAGAGGGTGGTCGGTCACTGGAACAGACTCCCCAGGGAAGTGGCCAAGGCACCAGGCCTGTCAGAGTTCAAGGAGGTCTGGGCAACACTCTTAGTCATATGGTTTAATTTTAGGTAGTCCTGTGAGGAGCAGGGAGTTGGACTTGATGATCCCTATGGGTCCCTTCCAACTTGAGATATTCTATGAGTCTATGTTACAAGGCACACTGTCAGTTTTAAACTAAATAATGTATTACTTCATTGCAAACACATTGCTCTGCAGGTTTGGTTTGGGTTTTTTTTCCATAAAGTTGACTATTGCATCAGTTTATGTACGTGGAGGAGCAAAGTGTGCTTTAAAGCAAATTAATCTGTCCATCAGGATTAGTAGCTGCAGGAACAGCGGACTGTCCTGTGGGTGGTGGTAATGCTACGCCAACGAAGGCTCAGACTAAACAATCTTTCTGACATGGCTGACTGACACATAGAAATATTTTCTCAGTACTCAAAGAAGAAGAAAAAGTATATTGAAATAGAATTATAAAATCCAAATTAACTTCTGCATATTTTCAGTTAACAGTCTGTCACTGTTTATTTCACAAGAACATCTGAAGTTACTCCAGAAATGATCATCACATGAGGATAATAGCTTACGTTACATTGACGTGTGTTTAGGAAAATCCATATGAGGAAAGAATTAACAGCTGTGTATGCTGATGTGTAGTCCAGTAAGACATAATGAGTATTAAAATGCAAAAAAAATAGTCACAATTGTAGGGAAAAAAAAAAAAATTTCCTAAAAGCCCTAATGAATAGGAGGGCCTATAAAGCAATTAATTTTATTATGGAAGAAAATTCTTCCAGAGGACTCATAGGTAGCAAAGTGACTGTCCATTTTTTAGGGGCACTTGATGGGTCCACTGATTCTCTATTGCTTATATTCATCTTCCTATTTTAAAATTATTTTAAAATATGAAATCTTCTCATTTGGAAGTTTTTATTGCTTATTGTGATTATTTTAATTCATTCCCCATGGTGTTCAGCTATACCTCGTGAGTAAAAATTAAAAAATTTCTTAGAGAAGTGAAAACGTGACTTTGTACAAGTGATGCAGCTTTATTTAATTTAAAAAAAAAAAGTATAAAGTCATAGAAATTAATAGTTATTTTCAATGTCCAGATTGAGAGAACTTCTGGTTTCTTTTCAGCAGATGTATGGTTTGAAATGGGCACCCAAAATCAAAGAATGGGAAATGATTCATTCTGAAAATCTTGGCCTGTCTTTATTTGAAAGACTTTGAGACTTATTTATTTTTTAATCAGAAGCCTGATTTTGATGCTGCTTACTTTTCTCAAATGTATTCTGTTGTGACACTACTTGACATGACGTATTATGAAGTGGAGAAAAATTCTAAACAATGGAAAAGATTTTCACTTGTGAGTGCAAAATTTTTTAGGAACCATACCTCAAAAAAAATTTTAAAATTATGAAATTGCTGTTAAAAATTCACAAGAAATTGTTTGGGTTTTTTTCCAAAGTGATTATAACTGTTCACTGTAATTCAACATCATAAACATTCTCATTACATTTTTCTTCTTTTATATAGGACTAAAACATTTTTATTATTTCATTTGAGAGTGACTGAGAATAAATGTCTTCTGAGATGATGTAGTTGTGCTTTTGTTAATTTTGTTGTTGTTGCTGTTGGTTTCAGTGATATCCTTCTTTATGGAGCATGAACTTGCTCTCTGATTTTTATTAGACTTACCAACATTCCTTCTCTCTTTGGTCCCCTTTTTAAAAGATGTTTCAGTAGGCATGTTTGCTTACAGTCATATTTAATGCTCTTTATCTCTCAGAAAGTTATGTGCTTGTTATTTTATGATAACTCCACATGCACATTGCAAATTGGTGTTTACTTGGTTGCTGTACATGCTAACACTGCTTTCTAGAACACACTTGTAATTCTTTAAGCTGTTGTCATAATTAGTTCATGCTCTTTTTTCTGTCTTCAATATTGTGCAGTTTTTTCCAGTTTTAATAAGAATACTCTTGCAGATTAAGGATTTCTTTAAAACTTTACTTTCCCTTCGACAGGGTTATGGACTGTATATATATGTAATTGCATTCAAAAGAGTTAAAAAACCATTGTTTACGAAATGAAGCTCTCAAACTAGGGAAATTCCAAAGCTTTGTTTCTTTCTGCAGTCCTGGTTAGCTTCCTTGTGCACGTGTACTATGACAAATCTTGATTTTCCTCTTGACTGTGTCCTCATTGGATGTAGGGGTTGCGATGTGCTCGCATACAACACATACTTTCTGTATTTGATTTTGTTGTTCCAGTTCAGTATGTGGTCTGATTCTGCACATTGTTCAGTGATGGTGTGAAGATGAAGCTGTGCTGTGGCAAGCATCAGTAGCGTTTCAGTGTTTAAAATAACAACAGAACTGTCTTATTGAGCAATGAATTAGATGATTCCTATTATTCAAGTTTTTGAGGTTTGTTGACATCAAAAGCATGTGCATTTAAATATTTTTAAAATATTGTATGTATAAAAACATGGTTCCCTGACTTTGGCTTTGAAGACTGAAAGTTATCTAACAGAGCAGAACTTAGAGGATTCTTTACGGTCTCACAGAAGTTTAATGGTGCAAATGTTCAAGGGTTCCGGTCTTGTATGTTTTGTAATCTGCTTTAGGAAAGTTTGAATTTGTCTCAAAATATCTACCTTATATGTCAGAAAGACATTAATTTTCATTCAGACATGAGAAGGTGGATGTCAGTAGTGTATATCCTTCTAATTACGCCTTTCTTTGAAATAAATATTTTGTTTGAAAACATTTTGGACCATGCAAGAGGTTATCTACTTCAGATATATTTTGATGAGGATTGTGTGTTTATTAATATTTTTGTCTCTCATCTAACCAATAGATTGCCATAACACAGGCCAGTTTTCCAACAGGTGAATCTAGGTTTGCAAGTTTATAAAAAATAATTGCCCTGATTTTAATTTAGAAGTTGAATCAGAATTCTCATATGGAATTGAATGTTAGGTTGACATATTTTCATTTTCTACATTGACTTAACTGTACTTTCTCTGTTTATTTTATTGAATAGCTAGAACTGTGTATTATACAAGCTGCACTTGTGCCAACATAATATTTCCAATAGGTTGTTCAATCACTGAACGAGTCTACATTCAAACTGGGCAATGCGCCCAGTGCCAGTGTGCAGCACTGGGTTAGAATAACCTAACAATTATTCTGGTTGTGTTTAAAAAGCATCCTGACTCAAATCAGCTGGACCTGTTGGACAAGGTAGTTAAGGATGTCAATAACTTTTGATCATCATCACAAAAGGACTTCCTTCTGTTTTTTTCTTGATCTCTGGAGGCCATCAGCAGTTTTTCACACTAACAGAAGTTTGTTTAGCACCAAGGAAAATTTGCTGTCTTTGCAATTTTCCCAGCTCCGATTGGCTGACATTGCAAAAAGCAGAGAGCTCATTGTTGAACCTACATTTTTTTGGAAGAAGTCGGGGCACTGACTAGCCATAGGCCACAAAATTTGAACCTTTATATCACACAGATATGTTCTTGATCATGCTTTTATGAGTTCTGAAGAAATTATTAAAGCAATCAGAGTTGTTTGTGATCTGTTTTAAAAGTATTTCTGAAATACAGAAGAAATATTCTTCCTTCTCTGCGTGGATAACATACCAGATATGAAACTAGTATATCATTCTGCTTTTTAAACAGTAAATTAAAGAGCCATCTCTACTACTTGCATGATGTTTTGGGGAAAACTTGTGACCAAAGAATTTGTCTTCTATTCCAAAATCCAAGCTCCAGATATAATTACGGAGAAAAGAGCTGAGGAAGCAAAGCTAGCCTGTTTTGTTTTGATTGGACTAAAAGTTTAGACTTAAGTTCTCTGTGGTCAGGAGGTTGAGATGAAAGAGTCTGTAATTAGACTCAATACCCCATGTGTCTTAATGCCCAGAAAGGCCAAACCATGTCTGCAGGCAATGATAGCTGCCAGGATCATCAAAAATAATTCATAGATGCAAGTGAAAAGGAAATTATGCATGCTTTCTGAAATAGTTTGTTCTTACTTACTCTGTCTTGTTTCTGTAAAAAGAAAGGATAGGAAGTCCCTCAAAATACCTAGTAAACAAGTAGAACTTCTTATTGAAAAGAAACAGTTTTACTTCTGGAAGCAGATTGCCTAGATCTTGCGGGTAATCCTCTATATTCAGGTCATGTTTCATTAGATTTTTCCTTTCGATCCTCCTATTTTCCTTACATTAAAGATAGCAATACCCATAGCAAAATAGGCTATCAAATATCTGTGGGTTTTATATGTGCGTGTGTATGAACAGAGAAAAGATTTCTGCCACATACTCACATGAGGGCAGGTGCATCTTTTGCTTAATAGTTTATACCAAATAGTAATTAAGGGTTTTGTTTCACAAATTTCCACGTTTACGTTAATCGTAATGAGCAGAACAAAGTGATCTTTTGGCTGAATTAGCGGTTGAGGTGATGCTGGAGTATGAGTTTGTTGTTGATGACTTTCTGCAAACGAAATGATGGTACTTGCGGGTTCCACTCTTCCCCAGTGCTGCTGCCCTGTCTTGGGGCTGGTGGGAAATGTGCTCTGGACAGCACTCTGAGTGCTCTTTTCTTTTACAGGCAAGTTAAAGATCAAAATAAGAAAGTAGCAAATCTGAAGCATAAAGAGCAAGTGGAGAAAAAGAAGAGTGCACAGATGCTGGAGGAGGCCAGGAGACGAGAGGATAATCTTAATGACAGCTCCCAACAGCTTCAGGTAACATGGGAATTGAATTAAAGCAGTTTGACCATTCAGCCAGGCTTAGCTATCTCACTCTCTGCTGTGTCTCCTGATCCCTTTTCATAGCTGTTACCCAAGAAGTTTGTTACTGATTGTTTAAAAGGGCACATCTACCCCAGAGTACTTCAAAGAAAGCAGCCTCTCTCAGTTGCCTTCGTAGCTTACTCCATTTGCATGAACGGGAAAGATAGGTTTAACAGTCAGCTTAATTATGAAGTGCATCGTTGAAATAATTTTATCATTTTGGTGTTGAGATTGGTGTGGCGTTTCTTTCTTCACTGATCTTCTAACAGCCTTTTTCTTTAGCTGTTTTCTATATTTTCCCAGCCAATTTTACCTTATATCGGTGCCTTTTCTTCAGTAAATGAAATATAGCCAAGTAAGTATTCTTACAGTGAATTGGTATTGTCGTGAGGTAACTGGAGGACCATCTTTTTTTCTGTGTTTATTCACCTTTGTTTGACAGAGAAACACTACTCTCTACGTCATGTATCTTTGGTATGCTTACTAGTCAGTTTGCTTTATTTCTGAAATGATGTCATGCTGCTGCCCCACAGAATTCTCTGTTACCTCAAATCTGCCTTGGCATGTGAAACTCACCAGTATGAAAGCAAATAAAATATTTCTCCGTGTGCTCTATGTTGACATTAGCTGTAGATGATTTATCAAACGGTAAGTTTTCAAGTGCTGTCATATAAATGTTGAACTATTGCTATGAAATAAAGATACCATGATGCCGAGGAGATAATGTGTATTTTCCCTGTGATTTCTTTTAATTTACAAAAATGCCTTTCCTTTTGGTGAATGAAAATAAACATGGAAACAGTAATATACCCTTGAGGTCTTTTTAAATTATTTTTTAGACCTTTAGAGAGCAAGTCTTCTCCTCGGTGTTTTCCTTTGTTATCCTAGGCTAAATCCTTACCAGCTATATATCTTAATAAATCTACAATGAAGACGCAGAATACATCCTAATAATTCACTAGCAAAGATAAATCCCCACCTTAATTTAAACAGATACTTCATTACTCTGTTCTGTGGAATTCCGGGAGGGTGGTTTCAACTTTTTAAGAACTTTTGAAAGAACCACAGAAACATGTGTCTATGTGGAATGCTCTCAGATGCACTGTTTTGTGGTTTTCCCCCTCAATTCCCCTCCTGTATGTGGAGGGCGCTGAAATAGTTAAGGTCCAAGTGTATGAAAATGATTTCATAACTGCAGACTTTTATAAAAGGCAGGGATGTGGGATTTCTACATCTGCTAATGGGTTTTGTGGCTGTAATGCTATGGCAATCCACAAGGCTCTCGTTATGTGGCAGCTTGTGTTCAAATAACTCCGTCCTCCTTCTATTAGTGAAACGTCTTTAAAAATTCCTAAAACTAATACAATATTTGGTTAGATTTCTAATCTGAATTTTAGTAAATCTGTACTTTAAGTTTGGAAAGATAAGCGGTGCTTGACATTTGCCTTGCAATGATGTGCATGCTGGATTTATCAAATGACACCATTCCACATGACCATCTTCTTTGATTTTATGTAGCACTTTCAGATTTTAAAAGGTATGTCTTTCCTTCCTGGCTTTTTTCCCCCCACAATTACTCTTTCCCTTTTCACTTTTCTTTCTTCTGCACAAATGAAATGCATTGGAGAAAGCCTGAAATTTGTTTTCTCTTAGCAACTATATGCATACTAAAATAGCTCTTTTTTTTCCTGGTTGTTTTTTTCCACAAACAGTAAGTTATGTCATATATTTTTACAGCTACACATAGCAATGGGCAGACAGGGATATTCTGGTTACTGATAACTTTCGGTTCTGGTAAATCTATTTAACACCAGTTTCTGATACTTCAAGGAGATTGTGCAGCTTTTGTGGCAGTAGCGAGGCAGCTTCTGCTCAGAAATTAAGTGCAAAAAAAATAGTCCTGCTTTGTATCAGAGTTCTTTAAGAATGTATAGCTGTCCTTGCATTATCTTTCTCAATTCTTTACTTACAAAGTGTTTTAGCAGTAGAGAGATCATAGATGTAAAACTATGAATAGCATAGTTGGCATAATTTTACTCTAAATACTTCCTCTTTTTGAATCTGGAAGTAACCAAGTTACATCTAGGAACAAGAAACAAATAACTGGTTTGAAGAAGCCAAGTTGTTTGATATTTTTCTCTTTCTCTCCAGTGTTACTTTGTTTTAAGTTTTTGGTCTATTAGGAAACATAAAATTGGGAGCAAAGATATCAAAGTGTATAATTTTATTATCTTTACATTCAGGTTTTCCAATTAGTGATGTCTATACGGCAGTACATACTTTTTTCGACTTTGTTTATGTTGTGTTTTGTTCCGCGCTGGTGTCTGTTGCTTTCTCTATAATTATATGCAAATATTTCTGAGATTAAAAGTAGACATTATTAAATGCATGTGAGAACTTAAATTGAAGTGGGATGTGATGTGATAGTCAGCATTGAAGTGTGTCTGTTATCATACTATTAATATGACCTGATTTTTCTCTAGTGCCTTTCCTGCTTTTGTGAACCTAATTGTCCTGTTTGGGTGGGCTCAATTTGAGAGTCTTGCCCCGTATTCAACACGAGGCTGAAGGGAATGCTTTCATTCACAGATGAAAAAGGTCTGTATGGTCTAACGAAAATATCAGACTAAGGTAAAATATAGAGTGTTTAATGACAAGTGACAGGTTCAATAAAAACTCCTTCCTTTAGAAGAGCCCTCTGCTTATAGCCTCCTTCTTTCAAGGACTCTGCAACGTTTTGGTTTCCTGGAAGTAAAATTTACCCAGGACCACATTTCAACTTGTTAGTTATGGAGACCTGTCTTCTACATAGACTCTGAAGGGCATTGCCTTCTAATCGATTAAAAAAAAAAATTAAACCTAAGAGGAATGTAGATTTTTTTTTTGTTTGGTTTTTTTTTTTTTAATGCAACCATTGTTGGCTTTGGGGTCAGGACACACAAGCACCAATTTCAGATAATTTTGGTCTTGGTGGTTTTGGCTGGAATTAATAATAAGACATTATGAAATGCTTAAAAATATATGATCTGCATGTTCTTCGGTTGACCGTCTGCAATCCAGTCGAATAAACACTCTCCCAAGTGCATATTCCACTCCTCCTTTCTCCGTCCCTAACAGGCATGTGGTTTCTTTCTTCCTGAGTCCAGTAACAAAATGTTCGTTTATTCAGAGAGCTCTGATGATGGAAATTTGGTATTTTGGGGAGTGGGGGAAGAATGAAAACCATAATGTCTCAATTCTAGTGAGATGGATAAATGGCTTTCCAAATTTGTCTTTTCTCCTGGGTTCCCTTAAACCACAACTCTCCAGAGATCTGAGAGGTTAACTAGTGTCTGGCCTATAAGCAGGATTAAAAAAACCCAAGCTCTGTTGGGCCAGAGGAGAAAATTTCTGCATCAAGTAACTAAAGCTTGGCTATTGTGAAAAGGGATTGATATGCTGTCTTGTCCTAGAAAGGTAACATTTACTGACATTTCATGATCTTTGAATGGGTACTTGGAACTGACAACTGGAAGGTAGTATGCATATCTTCTTATTCGGTCACTCCAGCATCTTCCAGATTTTTTAGGAGGTATTTTCATGATATCTTGTGGTATGGAGTTGTATGCTATTGAAGCTGTATTGCAGCAGCTATCCATCAATCTCTAATTGCTGCTGACAAGCTGTATGTCCAGAAGCTGTGTAAAGTATATTTGAATGCTTTAATGAACAGCAGTAAAATGAAGTAAAATTATTGTTTTCTACTTTTTCCACACGTAAATTTAGATAATTTAACTTAGAATTCCTAATCTATGAATTATATTCACAAATATATGTTGTTTGTTCCTTGTGATGTTATAATTCTGTTATCATATTGAGCGTTAAGTAGGAGAAAAATCCTTCCAGTGGAAAGAGCTGAATTTTTAATCTAAACAAATGTGCAATTTTTCGTTCAGTAATGCTTTTACTGGGATTCAGACAAAACTCCGTAAAATGGATAGGTAGCCAAATACCTTCTCATTAAATTAATCTTCTAAATTAATTGTATATCAACCTCGATGCCCCAAGTGCAACAATGTTTAAGAGACATTTGAACAATGCCCTTAATACGTTTTAACTTTTGGTCAACCCTGAATTGGTTGGGCAGTTCGACAGGATGATCATTGGAGGTCCCTTCCAACTGAAATCATTTATTCTGTTCTAATTAACTATTTGTTATGAGGCTCCATAGCGTGTAAACACCGTCAATATCAACATTCACGCATCTGAAAACCCAAGTAAAGCTCAGTGTATTTGGTCTTAAATTACTAAAGAATTTCCTCATGTCGTGCTGTGATTGGATCTTGAGGCTGAAGGTGTTTCATCTGTTCTGTTGGTGGTAATACCGTGATGTGATGAAAATGAGGGTTTGTCGTCTTGTGGCTGTCAGTGAACAGAGATTGTACTTCCCTAATTAATCTGTGAACTTGCTTTTGGATATTGTGTACAAAGCTTCTGAAGAAGATTTAAAGAAAAGCCTTCCAAACTTTAAGTACAAGACTTCCTCCATAACTTTCTAGGCCTCATCACTGTTGAAGCAAATTGGTTGTGACAGTTAAATGGCTTTACGTGTTTTCCTGGGATAAGTGAATTTCAGGTGCCGGGTTCCTGTCTAATTTCTCTTGCATATAGACCGATGCCATATTAGATTCCAGCTTTGCCTGCTGTCTGAGTGGAGTGTGCTTTATCGCTTGGATAGCACAGCTCGACGTGTTAAGACCCATGAAACTGTCAGCTACTCCATTTCAGCCTGGTAGAAATCTATTCTTTAATGCCCTCTTGCAGGGTTTAATTCAGAGAACCGGCTGATGTATCAGACCTGTGTTTTCTCACTGAACTCAGATCCATCTTTGGGAGTTATTCAGATCAAAAACGTCCTTTTTCTTTCCCTTCCTCTACCAGTACTTTTTAGACATTAATGACATCAGGGGGAGGTTATGGCCTCTCTGTCCCTGGATAATTCTCTGTGCAGCCCAGCCGTGTAGGTGTTAGGTGCCATTAGCACCCACTCAGGTGGCTATAATTTCATTAAATGATACATGCTGTTGTAAATTGTCCTCCTCCTGTCCTCGAGGACAGAATTCATGACATAAAGCACTGAGAATGGATGAATTCACTTTGCAATTCCGTTTTTAAGAAATTTGTTAGCCTTTTTTTGGAAGGGTAAGTGTGGGATTTTGTCAGTCACCATAGAGGATGAAACTTAACTGTGGCTTAATTTAGCCACAGCTAAATGCGACTTTGAGTTCAGATACGATGTGAATCAGGTTTATACTGTCTGTCTCTCAGTATTACATAGGACTTTTGTTAAGGAAAATGCCGCAGGTATGAACAAATACAGACTCTGAAGAGCAATCATACCTTATAAAAAATCTAAATGGAACAAATGTATCAAGTTATTCCTTCTTTTTTATTTAGGCTAAATGCAGTGGTAGCCAAAAGGTAGTTTTAGGATCAACTGACACCCCTCCACTGCTTTCTCTGAGACGTTCTGTGACAGCTGGCCATGCATTAGAAAACAGGATATACATATGCAATAGAGACTTTAATATGCATCATGATTTGTTAGTGATGTAATATTCCAATAGCAATTTTAATTTCCATCAGCTTTTGCAACACATTACAGGAAGTACCAACATTCCACAAACATTGCATTCTCTACTTGTTTGGAGGGTTGTGATTTTCAGCACGGTGTGTGCAGTTACTGTAGACACAAGCAAATATTTAACCCTGGTAGATGCTTTGAGGAAAAACTAGTTCTTGTTCTTATCGTGTCATAACTTTCCCTGTCAAGAGAGCTTTTCCTAACTTTCCTGGATGTCTGGGAGAAGTTCCAAAAATGATGACCTTTTAGCTAGGCTTTTTGTGACTTACAGAGAGGGGAAGTGACTTGGGGGAGCGGGGAGTAATTTGAATTTTAGCCTTTTGGGGGGGAAATTATAAATTCACAATTAAGTGTTCCTGGATACATCTATTTTTGACATAGATAATGTATGGATAATCAATAGACAGCCTCACTTCGTATTTTGTTATAGCAGTGTGAAGTGACATCGTAGTTATGGACAATACTCAGGTATTTTTCATTAGTAATACTCTCCAATAGAAAAAAGACAGGCATTTTCACAGTGTTAATATCTTAATACTTTTTATCATTTAGCATCACAGAAACAGAACTGGAAAGAAATGCTAGTTCATTGAACAATGGAGGAGTACTGCATGGTACCAAAAATCCGTGCATAATATGAAATAGAAATATCATGACATTGCATTTTCATGTAAAAATGACACTGTTGAATTTCCATCTCAGCAAGACAGTAGTGCACACCAAAATGAGCTTCTAGCTGAAAAGGGAAGATTTCTTCCCTTTTCTCTACTGAAGTAATGAAGTACAGCTTTCTTGTGAGGAAAGTCATGAAGACTTGCTAATAGATCACGGGAAAGTAAGCATGACAAGGTAGGAAAAATATCTTGATAAACGAGAAGAAATGAAGTCAAGCCCTGCAGCATCTGGTCAGATGATGTCCTGTTCTTATGAATATTAGCCCTTTTCATCTCTTATCCTTTCGTATGTGCATCTGATGGATTTTGCAAGACAGTAATTCTCCATTTACTTAAAGGAAGCTCATCAAGAGAAGGTTTCATACTTGTTAAGCCTTAAGAGTATTTATCTGGCTCTGTTTCTAATACCAGTTTTTCCATACAGAAGGCTGATACTTGTTTCTCCAAACAGCTGCGTACAGAGTATATAGCAATATGGGTATCCACTAAAAAAAGCCTGTCAATTTCCCTTTCCCATTTCTAATTTTCTTGGGTTTGTGAGATTTTTATGTTTTAACATGCTTACAATGTGAGCTGTGAGCCATAAGCAAGCTGTGGGGACAACCTTTTCCCCAGCTTTAGTAAAGCCATTTTTTTCTGATTAGTTTACAAAGTCTGCCTTAACTTCATTGTTGGTCGTGTGTGCAGTGTTGTATATCGACACAACAGCAAAAATAATATACTTCTTGAGCATGAAAATGATTTGTCTTGGAAACAGGTTTCTCTGTTGCTATATGAATTGTTCAGTTTTATTAGAAGGAAGACAACAGGTGTTTCCTCCATCTAAAGTATAATATACGTTTCTGAATATCAAAATAAACATATGACCTTATTCTTCAATTTGGCATGGCGGTTCTTATAGAGACAGAATCTGTCATTCCATGGAATGAATGTTTATGACATTAAATACAGTGCTAAGGAATTAGCTTCTCCTGTGTCTGACCAGAAGAGAGCACTCCTTACAGAATACTTGTTACCGTAGCATGTACAGAAACTAAGCTTGAAGAGGCTTGATATTTGGAATGGATAAGCATATTCCTGGATATACTTAACCATCTACTCTATTTGTTTTCACTTTATGGTTTAGTTTGCCGTACACTTATTATGTTCAGATTAGATGTATTCACAGCCTTTATATCTCTAAAAAAGACGAGCCATTCGACTCCGTCTTCTTATGCAAAAATGCTCTACAGTTGTGAACAGACAACTGGAAAAACTTCATGAAAGTCGCTATATACAACTAGCATTAGGCAGTCTCCCAATTATCTCAGTATTTCCTTAACTGCAAATTGAGATTTGTTGTGAGAGAAAGCCATTATACGGCTTGGAAGTTTTTAGTAGAGGAAAGAGGACTCCTTACATCCTAACATTTCTCTGTGATCCATCCGGAATGTTATTCTCCAGACACACTTTCACCTAGTTGTTTCAGCAGAAACATTAGGTGTCAGTGGAAGATGAAACCTGCTATTTGTACTCTCTTGCCTGTTTGGCAAAGAGCAGGATTGGTACCCTTTATGGGACGCCAGAAACTAAGTACAGTGATATGGTATGCCAGAAACTAAGTACTGGATAGCTGAATGTGTGCCAGCAGCCTTAACCACTAGATATTTTTTGCATGATTTTTTTTTTTTCTAAGATTAGTATCTGAATTTAAACTCCTTTCCTAAAAACTGTCAGAGAGATTAATGTAACTGTTGACAACACGGTGTGGTTCCTGCGAGGAGGTCTCTCCTGAGAGTAGAAAACTTTGAGGGCCAAATTTAAGCAAAACAATAGCTGTGCATTCAAGGAGAAGAGCAGCTCTCTTTTCATTTTGGTGTCTTATTTCATGAGCCTGAGAAATGGCAATAAATTTGCCATTTTTTCACTTGCTATGTTGAAAATAGTTTCTAACTCATCTCTCCTCAAAATTAAAAAAATGCCCAGTTGCTGCGGTTCATGTCGTAGTCTCATTGTTTAATAAAATTGCTTTTCTGCCTTATTCTTCTTTTGCTCAATAAAATAGAGAAGGGGATGAGGTGATGATGGGGACCAAAAGAAAAAAGAATTCAGAATTTATGTAAAATATAATACTCATGGAACTTTTTTTTGTTTTATACCTATGGCAACAAATGCCTCAGCTTTTCCTTTAAAAAAATCCTCTAATTTCAAGTAGTAATATACCTGATTCACTTCATTCTAATTCAGTAGTATTCTTTAATCTTGGTTGCTAAGATGCCCAAGTTGCTGGCACTCCTAAACTATCGCTTTTTTTTTTTTTCTTTGTCCTGTAGAAACAAGCCTATTCTGTCTTTAATTAGCAGTTTTCCTATTAAATTTTCCTCTTTGGCTAAAATTTACACACTCTTAGGAGATATCAAGAACAACCACTCTTACTGTAATGCGCAAATGTTAGCTGGGATTGAGGCTTAGGCTGCAAATTCTGTATTCATAAGTGACAAAAGGTTGTAAAAAGCTAAAAGCTGGCATCGGTCCCCATAGCTGTTGAATTTCATTTGAGGCACACTCAGGTGGTAGGAAAACGTAACCGTATATTGGTGGTATTGGTTTTAAAGGAGGGTATATGTATACATATAAAGGAGGGGGTGTATATATATATATAGGTATTTATTGGTTTTAAAGGAGGGTAGTCTCCTTAATATTTTAGAAAATCCATCAATAAATTCAATTTAGGATACTGTGTTGTTTTTGTGTCTGATGTTTGAATTCTACCTAAGTCTTGATATCTTTGAGGTCAGATAGTTTTCCAAAGCAGGGTGTGAAAAGCAAGGAAATAAAAAAGCTAAAGGACTTCAGTGTCCCAAAACCAGTTATGTGTGCCCTTTTTGGGCACATATGTCTTCTCCATGCCAGTCACCACCCCTCTCCTTTTCCTCCTTTTGAAAAACCACTGAATATTCCTAAACTGTAAATGTGTTTTTGCGTTGTAAGCACGTATGTCTTTGTGTCCCAGTGCTATGGAACAATTATTGGTTTAGGCTGAGATAGTGTATCTGGTTAACACTGGCAAATGTAATATTTTCTATAAATGAGACTAATTTTCTCTAAATTTCTGTATTCTATTTATTGATTTATTCAGGATATTTAAATGGAAGATAACCTATATAGCTCCACAAGTATCTCATAACTCTAACTCATAGCAGCTGAAATTCAGTGTGAGTACATATTAATATGTGTCAGGAGAAACAATCTTAAATATATGTACACAATGATAGCTTCTGATCTAGCTATATTAACACAGGACAACAATCTTGGAATTAGAAGAAATGTTTTCATTAAAATATTATTGCTTAGCAGAACTATTAAAAAAAAAAAAGAAAAACTGTGTAGAGAGAAATTAAATGACAGAACAGAAAATACTGCTATGCCACTGTTTACATCAGCAGTGCATTCACCTCTTGAATAATGTGCAACAATGTCAGCCATCTACCATGGGAATATGGCAAAAGTAGAGAAGGTAAAGAAAAGGAAGAAATACTAAACACAAGGACAAGCTTCTGTTCAAACAGATCTTAAATTTAAGCAATAGAACATGGAAAAGAAATGAGTGAAGACGAGCTGGGGAGTATTTTTTGCAGCTTTGCAGGCTGAGAACAATAGATGATAGTTTTGGAATATTTAGGGCTAAAGAAAAACAATAACTATTTTTCTCTTTCCTCTGAACTAGTTCAAGCTTTTATAGAAACAACTGGAATTCATACAAAGGAGTGAGAATCTCTCAGAATGTGAAGAGTTTCCACTTTCTCATCCTTTTGGTTTTTATGCCCAGTGTATTTAAATGGTAATTTTTATGAATGTTGTGGTGCTGTTGCCTGTTTAAATGCTCCTGTCAGTGTAACACAGAAAATACACCAACAAGAAGCCTTTCTTTTCAAATATTTAATTTTGATATTTTTAAACCCATTATTTTCTGATGATATAGTGTATAAATGTCCAATTTTAATTTTTCTTTTCTGTATTCTGTTCTTCTCAATTGTATATAGTAGTTTTCATGTTCTGTACGTACAAATTGACTACTGCTGCACTTCTAAGTCATTCCGCTCCTTCTAACCCTTTCTTGCTGAATTTTTTTAAGTTTCTGTTATTGTGCTCAAGTCGTAAGTATGCATATTTCCTTTCTTCAAATATATCCTTAGACTTTAGATACAGTGGTAAAACTGATCTGTGCATTTGCTGATAAAGGTATAGAGAAAATAAACCAATTTTTAATCTTTTAGATGAAATATTTCCCTAAATTAATAGGCATATCTCTTTGGTTAGTAGCTGAATCCAGGTTGTACCAAGACAGATCTTTTCCTTGAAATTGTCTTCACTTGATGTGTCTGGCTTCCAGGGGGATTGCAGGTAGGTTGAAGTGTTCCCAGATGGTATGAGAAACAGTGATTATTAAATCTGGAGGGGAATTTGTTTTGAAGTTGGGGAGATAGGAGAGTATCTGCATGGAGCGAAAGTAATAATCTTGTGGATTTTTTTACATTAAGTAAAATGAATAGCATATTGTTAGACTGTTAGTCCTGTCCTGGATAGGACCAATGGGTGCTTTAAAGGAAGCAGTTCCTAGCACAAATACAGTAGCTACTCTACTATGATGAAAGTCAAGAAAGAGGAATCGGAGACTAAAATGAATGTATGTTACCAGAGGTGATTGCAGGAATTCCCTTCAAAATTGTGAGAGTGAGGGAGATTCCATGGCATCAACTGCTGAGTAAACATTTCCTCAGTGGTATAATATCACTAGCAATTTTTATCATATGTTCAGCTATAAAAAAAGAGGGAGGACAAGAGAAGTGAACTTTATAGCTGGCTGTCCGTGCATGCTGCTTCTGCTGCTCTTTTTTGGCTGAGCGATTGAAAGCGAGCAAAGAAAGGTAGCTCTTACAACTACTGTGATGTATTAGTACAATGACGATGACAGGACTGACATTGGCAAGGAGAGTTTAGTGGAATAGAGCTGCATCAAGGGAATAGCATATGGGTTCAAGCGTCGTATTAATTGTGCAGTTAGTTAAAACTGGTGAGGCAGCTGACCGTCCTGAGTTCCCAAGTTCCACTTTTTTAGTGGAAAGTTAGTTCATAAAGAAGGATTTTTCTTTCTAGGGAGAGTTTTATTCCATCCAGAATGGACTGAGATCATTATCATTAGGTTCTTTTTCTGGGTTATGGCTTCTTGAAGAAATATGCCGTAAGAAAGAACAATAGTTCGCAGGAATAAGTGCTTGTAATCGATGTAACGATTTCACTGTTTAAGAATAAGTTCCTAGTTCACAACACTTCCAGTACTGTGTTCTTCCCTTCTGGGCTTTCCTTTCTGGTCTATGAAAGCACACAGGGAAAATGTGCTATTGCATTAATTACAAGGTTGCATGAAAATGATCTTTCCCTACTGAGACAATTGGCTAGTCCTAGAAACATTTTTAACAGTTAAAATAAGCATGTCATTGCCTTCTCAAACTGTTATCTAATCTTTCCCAGGAGTTAACTAGAGAAATCCACATTAATTCCAATTCAAAGAGTGAAATTAGGCCATAAAGACCTTTGTGAGTCTACTTCAAGACACAGTTATGAGGAAGTTTGCCAGGATACCTCATATTTGATTGAACCTAAATGCCTCGGTGAAAGCATATATCCTATTTCATGCACTTTGATAAAAATTCATGGCAGATTACACATCACATGAATGCAGGATAGATTAAATTGATCCATCATTTTAACATGCATCACTTGGACGTTCTACCACTTCCTGATGTGAAAGAAAGAGCCCAGGAATGTGCGTCAGTCACACCTCCTTTTCTTTTCAGGCTTTCAGACAACATGGATTGGAGTGAGTTTTGCATACGAATCAGCTACAGAATCATAGCTTAGGTAGCAAAAATTTTTGTTTTGCCTGAACTTTTGGCACTCCCACAGTGTCAAATGAGTTTTTCATTTGCTTTGTGCTGCCACCAGTGAGCGTAAAGGCAGAGCTGTCTCCTCTGTCCCAGTTTAATTCCGTCTCTTTTGTGGAATCTTGTGCATATGGGTGGAGAGGGAGGGTCACAGAGTTATTTGGGTAGGTAATACGTCTTGAAGAATCCAGTTGCTGTACAGGTAAGTAATATTTTATTTTTTGTTCTTTCTGAATAGTCATCTGTCTGATCTTCATGAAAGGAGACTGCCACAGTTAATCATGCTGTGATTTTATCAAAATACAAGAAGACAAATTTGCCCTCAATGTTATGTTCTAATGTATATATGAAGCAACTCAAGTTGTACTGTAGTCCACTGCTTCAGAGGATCAGTCACTGCAAAAAAAAAAAAAAAGTTACAACTGTAGTTAAAATTAACAGAAGTTTTTCTCCAGAGTTTAATGCTTATCATGATAAAGATAGAATACTCGATGTAACTGAAAAGAGGAAAGCAGCAGCACAGATTGAAGGTCAGCAAGAGCCTCTCAGGTTTCAGAGTTTTGAACCAAACAATTGGAAAAACATGCTGGTGTGTTAAAAGACGAATGCTGGTTTGCTTTTATTTACTTTTTCTCTATTTGTATGGGGTTTTTTGAAACAGCAGCTTATATTTTAAAAATGGAATAGTTCAAATGCTCATCAGTCATGGATCAAAGAGCTAGAAACAAAATACTTAAAAGTGTCTAGAGACTGTTGTGCGCCAGCGGAGGTGCTATCCGGCCAAGCAACAATCTGCTACTGCTGCCAATCATCGGTGTGGTTTTGTGAGGTGGTTACATATATTGTGGCAGCGTTACAAGAGTAAACTTGCACATCTTTTAACTAGATTTATCCGAGACAGGACATGAAAACATTTAACTACCCTCTCCTTACTGGGTGGGTTACAAGTGCAGGTAATGTGGCACTGCTGTGATCAGTTTTGGTGCCACCCTTTCCTTTTCCTCCTGTCTGAATAGGGCACTATATGGTGTCAAGGTTAATGCGGTGTCACATTTGCCTCTTAAATGTTTGCCTGGGATGAAGAGTGGACAAACCTTATGTGTTGGAATGTTTTGTTCCGCATTCTTATTTTAAAGCAGTTTCCGTTTTAAATGCAGTTGTTTAAATGAACCATTTCCACTTCTGTTGTTTGAAATGGAGAGCTGCACTTGTGCAGTTCCTTGACTAGCCATGAAGTACAGTCGATATTTGCAGTGTAATGCATATAGGCAAGTCAACATTCTTCATATCTGGCACGGTTAACATTCTGCGCTGAGACTTTTAGTGAACTTCTATTCATCTTTTTGATGAGCCTTTGGTTAGGCTAATCGTAACCATAAAGTAGCTTTCAAAGATATGATCAGTGTTTCAGAAAGGTTAGAAAAAGTACAAATGCATATTCTGCATCTCCTACTTTTGAAATGAAGATGTCTCTCCATTTGTTTCTTTAGAAATCGACAATTGCTTTCCCTGTGAATCCACTTTGGAAAGTAACCCTCATCAGAAAACTCCTCTGCCTGCAAAGCCTAACAAATACTGTTGCCTCTGCTAGTGGTCAGATACTAGCTTTTCTCTACACAAGGGCTGTGGTGCCAGAGGTCTTGCACTGATCTGATATAAAGCTTTGCATCTTTGCTGGAACACTCTCATTGAAAGTGGCAGTTCTGAGACTGCCAGGAATGGTGTTCATACAAGTATCCTTGGTGATGTACCCCAAGTCCTAGAAAGCAGGAATTCAGGAATAAGTCAGGTTCATTCTTTAAACTCCAATCACTGATTTTTGCATTATGGAGGCTGCATGGTCAAATTTTTTCCGAGTCAGTCATCTTTTGCCTTATTCTTCATGTGGTGTGAAATACTTTCAGAGAAACAGTGGGAAATGTCAGTCCTAAACACAGAAGGACAGAAGACAAAGGGGTAAATCTGACAAAAAAGCAAAGTGCAAAAACCAAAGAGAAACATGATTTGATTCTTCCTCTGCTGCTGAGATGGCTAAAAAGTCCATGCAGTAACTTAAATGTGTGTTAAGATCTTGTCTGAATCCTATGATCTAAACCAATCTGCAAGACAAGAAATGCAGAAATCTTCCATCAAACTGTTCATTTCTGATTGATTTGTTATGCAGCCATGGTCGAAGGTGTTCATACATACCTGTCAGGACAGTCTGCTTTACAGTCTTTTGTCCAAGCTGCTACAGCAGAAGCAGGAGTTATACATGCATTTTGCTGCTAATATCAAAGTAAGGAGCGTCTCCTTTACAAATAATAATCCCATTCATTTTGTATGCAATTTTTCTAAGTTATAACGTCTGTCTAAACCAATAAAACAGTATACTTTTTGAGGAACAATACAGTTTTCTTGAATGGTGTTTGTATATATGTGAAGCATCTGAACTTGAAACTGTGAAAGTGCTCTTAATAGAGGGATAAATTTTAAGTGAGTCTTGCTTCTTGAATGTCTGAGATTCAGACGGCCCAGATGAACTCTTCAGAATTCCTAGAGAATTCTGATGAAAAGCCTTCTTAAAGACTTGATTCAAAGAATGGGAAAAATCTGTTGGGCTAATGTTTGCTCTTCTTGCCCTTAACTTGGAAAAGGCAAATTCCCAACTGCAGAGCTGTGTTTCCCTTCTTACCGCATGTGTGAGCAAATGAGCAATGCTTAATGCCTGCTACCTTCCCACCAATTCTGTCTTCTATGCTTCTTTGGAACTACTTTACTAATCTTTATTTACCAGCAACCCTTGCTTTTCTGTGCTGTATAATCTGACAGGACTGTGGAATTTCCAACATAGAGGGCAAGCACTCTTGCTTTGAGGCCCTGCTTTGCTAGCTTCTGCCTTCTCTTCACTATAATCTTCCTGTTCTTGCATCACTTCATCTTTCTTTCCTTTGTGTGAAGATAATTTGCCTGCAGTTGCCCCTTGGGAGAGTTAAACACATTTTGGTTGGCATAAAACTTGGTTGATTAAAAGGCTGTAGTTCCAAACAAATCATCTTCACCTAGTCTTCCATCATTTTCCAGGACAATCTACGTAAAAAGGATGATCGGATTGAAGAATTGGAAGAGGCACTCAGAGAGAGTGTTCAGATAACTGCGGAGCGGGAAATGGTACTAGCACAAGAGGAATCAGCCAGGATCAATGCTGAGAAACAGGTCTGCAATCTTATCAAGTCCCTGGTAGTTCTCTTAGGAGGGTAACCAGACAGTGAAGTACTTACTGCATTCACTGCTTTACTGTGAAACACGGCTGGTTTTGTTTGATGAGCCTGTGTCTCTCTTCCGTCATTAAGTAACAGAACTCATAAAGTCAACAAAGCCTTCATAATAAGTTGTACTTCATAGGTAAGATTTTCGTGAAATTAAAAGGAAATATAAGGTATCATGAGCTTTAGTAGCACTTCTGATCTGTCTTGCCTGTCAAAGCTATCTTCCTACGTGTGAACATACTTAGGGTCACTGTGGTGTTCATTGAATGTATTTAAAGACCATGATTTTTATTAGTGTAGTTGTCTTTATTCACCACAGTCTTGTTGCATCTGCAAACCAACTGAAGAGAGAGACAAATTGCTTGGCTTGAGCCAAGCATACACATAGAAAACAAACGTGTGTATTGAAGCTACAAGTGTAAATTTTATGCGTGAGTTGATTCTGTGCCACTGACAAGATACTCTGAAGAATCAGGTGTGTGCCTGATTTTAACTCAGGTGAGTAATCGTCAGGAAAACATACCATAAGTAGTGAATAAGACTCGATGAGATTTTGATAAATTTTTGAAGCAGAAACTGAACCTAACATTCTTATTGTGCATTTTGTAAGCCTCATCAGTGGTTTTTGCTGTTCCTTACTTGACGGTAATTAGCAAACAGGAGCATCTGACTATTTGCATTGCAATGGAGTTTTCTCTTTCTCTTTGTTATTTAAAAAAAAAATAAATTCTGATTAAGTGCACGCTGAAGCAGAGGTTTTTTCCAATGTGTATTCTTATGTCACATACTTTAATGAGGAAAAAAAAAAAAGAAGATATCAATACCTTGGTAATAATCCAAATTTCGGGGAAGAAAGCAACTGTTTCCCTTTACGCTAGAGTCGTGCTCATCTGTTTGCTGGCTGACATATTGAGGATAATTCTGATTACTGTACCCTAAGATCGTAGACAATGTTATGGAATTCACTTTTAAGTATTACTTCTTCCCAAACTTCTTGTAGCCTGTAAAAGAATTCCATGAAATAGAATTGTTAACCAGGTAGTGTATGCCACATCAAAGATTAGAGCTCCTTGAAAGGAAAATACGAATCTCACAAAGGAGCTGGTTCTATGCTGAGGTGCAAAAGTAAACAAAATACATGTGATTTGATGCCTAGGGTGTTATAATGTTTTAATTTCTTTGGTACAAGACAAAGTGTCCATTTCTATGTTCTCTGAGCACCTAGAAGCACGTAGAACTCACCCTTTTGTCTGTGCTCGAAATACAGGACAAGATGCATGAGGCTTAGTAAATTTTTGAGGGAAGGTTTTGAAGGAGGTAATGTGTTTATTTTGATGGAGTTAGAAGTATCTGAAGTTAGGGAAATAAGCACAAAGATGAAGATTTACAAATTTTATGCCTACATAATGTAGTCTTGCATTAGAGGATGATCACAGATCATCTCAGGATTGGAAGTGAAAGGTAGGTGGAGTACAGTTTGCAAAGGATGAGTAGCTTACATCTGGTTCACCAACTAAGAGGCATGCTGGTAGCATTAACATGATCAAAGCTACAGACAAGGAGATTACTACACAAATGGGCACAACCTGCACAAGAAAATTTTTTTGCATAGAACCAGACACAGAAGAAATCCTACCAAAGAACTTTAGTTATATAGATGCAGCTAAGAAAGTCTTACGTTATTCAATGAAAGAAATTCTGCAAGTTTTATAAAATAACCTTTTAAAGGAGGTTTGAGTCAAAGACTCGATCAAGATCAACAAAAATATGAACGTTCTATCCTAGATGGAAAGAAATTAATTATTGGGGAAGATTTCTGTCACAGAATGGAAAGGAGGCCTCTTTTTTAGTGTATTAAGCATGATCTCCTCATGGATGTGTCTCCACTGTGAGCTGTTTGTTAGCAGAAGGTTTGTTATGGAGAGAAGACATAAGTCTGGGTCAGTAAAATAGGGAACAACTGTTATAGAAGTGAGATTTTATTTATACACATGGCATCCTAAACGAAGACTATGGAAAAAGAATAGTGCTTTGAGGATATGCACAAATTTTAGGTTTGGCAATAAGGAGGGTTTTCAGAACAATTCACCAGCAAAGCCTGATGAGAAGCATAAGGAAATCAAATGGTCAGAGCTTAGTGATAAAGGGATAATAGCTAGTGAATAGTGAGTTGGAACTGGGTGTACAATTTGAAAGGTGATGCAAGGCAGGGAAATGTGCAGAATGAGCAAAAATCAGCCATAAAGATCAGTGAGAGAAGAGAGGAAGAGATGCAAGGTGAGATTTGTGGGAAAAAAATGATGGAATAGGGTAGGCAACAACATAATGAAAAAGAAATCAGTTTAGATATAGTAGCGTGTACACAAACAAGGAGGAAAAAAAGGATGAACTGGAGTCCTGTGGCTAGCAATGGAGCCCTCAACACAAGAAGGACATGGATCTGATGGAGTGGGTCCAGAGGTGGGCCACAAAAAATGATCAAAGGTCTGAAACACCTCTCCTACAAGGTCAGGCTTGATGGGGCTCTGAGCAGCCTGATCTAGTTAAAGATGTCCCTGCTCCCTGCAAGGGGGTTGGACAAGATGACCTTTAGAAGTCCCTTTCAACCCAAACCATTCTATGATTCTATGAAAGAAGCAGAACTAGAAGACTAAGTCAATGTCTATACCATCACTCATTGGCAGCAGTATCTTAGTCCAACAGGAGAACTAAACAACTGGCTCTAACCAATTACAGTTTTTAAAATATGACCAACAAGACGGCAGGAGTTAAAAGCAACTGGGGTGTCTTGTTGCAGTCAGCACTGGGAGAGCTGCTGGGCCCGTTTTTGTCCGATAGCATTTTGGTTTGGTATCGATTACATACAGTCAAATAATCTTTGTTTTATTGTGTTCTGTGGAGGTTCTTTGTAGAATTGTGAAAGACACCCTTAGCTTTAGTTTTAAAATGCAAGACTCTGTGTTATGTATGATACTAATGGCAAAACTTTTGATTTTTACAAACAATAATAAGTTAGGATCGTTCTTAAACCAAATATGAGTGATATGTGTGGGTTTTTGTAAATGTTAACATTGTCCAAACTGATTATAATTTGCTTTTAATTGCATGCTTTTTCTTTCCTCTCTTCTGTTTATCTTGTTTTCTACCATTCTGCCGCTTCACTGCCTGTCTGAAGCTGTTTAATGAATCAGTGCATGAGATCAACCATTTTGGCTTTAAGTGGTTCAAGGTATGAGGACATCTCATTTGTGTGTACCTCTGCCCCCATATTTAATGTTGGTTTTGTAGCCCTGTGTTGTGTAATCCTACCTTCCATCATCTCATCGTGTATGATTTCCTGCTGTTTTACAGGCTTCACATTTGAGTGACAGTGTCCATGAAGCTACTCAGGATTTCATGGTTCTCAGATACCTGTTCCAGACTAAAATCTTGCTCTTTAATGCAATGTTTGAAAATACCCTGGCAGTGTGCAGTAACTGTGGCACGGGTTAACTGTGTTAATATGCAGTCTATATATGGCAAGATGTCTTCAGCTGACTAAAGCTATTTCAGGATCTTAGACCTTTCCTTCATCTCTCACCAAACTAAAATCAGGCATTTCTTACTGGGAGCAGTGCACCCATTGAATTGGGCATAGTTTTATTAACCTTACTGTTCTGTACAACAGAAATCCTGCCATACAGAAAGCAGATGAGGGAGCCTTATGTAGATAAGACTGGAAAGAAGCTGTGGAAAGTTCAAGTGTTTTCTTTCTGAACATATTCACCTGGTTTTGTTGGTGCACCTGCTGAATCCTGTATGTAAATGTTATTGTAAATTCTTACAGCTGTGGGGTTATGTACTACTGTGGCTGATCCCTCTGGTTCAGCCCTCTAGGTGGAAGATCAGAAGGTGGATGGAGACTTCTTTTTAAGTACTCTCCGTAAGGCTGAAGGTAGGATTTCTCAGATAAACGCTTCTATCATAAAGTTCTTTCTATTAGTGATGGCAAAACCAAATGTGGATCCACCTTTTCTGAATTAACTAAATCTGAGTTTAATTTAGTAAAGCTATCATTACATTCCTCAGAAAATAGAGAATTAAATAAAAGTTTTACCCTGCTTAAAAATACAGTGGGTAGGCAGTTTTACTTCCCTAAGGAAAACTGCTGGATATCTTCTTTGACAGAAGGCCCTGTCTTGCTCACAAATACTATTTCACTGTCCTGGTGCATCTTACCATTCCTTCTCCTGCAGTAGGAGGCAGAAGGGTATCTTCTGTATCAATTTAGTCCTCATCTGCACCATTCCCAGGACAATGCTGGAAACGTGTTTCAATCTGCATGAAAGATTAAGGCCCCCTTTGTTGAATAAAGTGAAACAGAAGTTCAGGTTCTGTGATTCAGTATCAATCAATTAGTGACAGGTCCTTGGCTTAAGGAGCACAATATTAGAATTACTTGCATTTTGAGCCTTCATTTTTAGAAGGAATGGTTCACAAATGTGTATAGGCCTAAAATACCTAACGCCCTTCCTCTCTTCGCTCACTTTCATCCCCATGCTTCAGTGCACACCCTTCGATTTTTCCCAGCCTGGATCATTCTGGGGCCATGTTGTAAAATGGAGCGGTAAACCAATTCATTACAAGAATTATCTGATTTTTATTGAAGGGATTTTTCCATCTGAACCGATTTGCTGATCTGGTCCATGGATCCCAATGCTGGACTTGACGCGCATCTGAAGAAGCATTGAACTGTGGGGGTAAAACTGAGTAGTGGAGGCAGGAATTGCTTAGTAATATTACTAAAAAAATATTTTTACCAGAAGCTGTTATTGTGGCCTTTACAGTAGGCTGCTATTTCTGTAAGTAAGATGGTGCACTGCCTGACTGCAACATATGTCTCTCTGTCATATTTTATTTCCTTCAGATTTGAAAGGCCGTAGGTTTTAGAAATTTAAGTCGTATTGCTGCTGATAGTAGTGCAGCTCTGTTCTCTCATGAATATCAGCTGCTTAAATGCACCCTCTATATAATGTCAGCTACCATCTAACTCCTTACCCTAAAAAGTTACGGCAAATAAACACACGAAATACTGCCCAACACCTGTTTATTCTTTCCTTCTTTCCTTAGGTAGTTCCTTAAACTGAAATTTCTGAGTTAGCAGTGTGATCTTGATACCTTCCATCAACTTATTTTGAGGTTGTGGTTCTCAGTGGGAAACTATAGATGAGGATAAGTATGTGGACTTATAAATAGCTGTATCTATGTTCATACACTAAGTTTTTATCCTACATAGAGCAGGTTTCTCTGCTTTGCTTTTCGAGAAAAACAAAAACAACTGCATATCGTAATAGTAATGTATTCTTTAAATGTATTTCTTATACAAATTTCTTCTTCCCACTGTCTTTATAAGTTATTTCAGCGGGTTTTCATATTCTTTCAGATACATATTACATGTAAAATACGTTGATAACAAGACTCCTGAAGTTTCACATATCAAAATCCTTCTCTGTATATTAAAGAAAAATAAATATGAAATAGATTCATAACTGAACTAGAACCTCCTTCACAATTCTCTCCTTTTTTCATATCTCCTGTTCACTCCATTATAAACACAAGGTCTGCAGAGGTTTGAATGTATAGTACAGCCTCCAAGAGCCTTTTCTATCTTACCCATAAGTTACTGTACAGCAATTCTAGCTGTTTGGGATGATACCTCTCATTTGCACTTACATCAGACCAACATTCTGGCCGTGTTTTAGCTTTCTAGCATATATTACTTAGACTAGATTTTCTTGTAAGAATAGAAACAACATTTACAACAGAATTAGTTTACATTGGACTGTATCCTATCAAGTACCTTCTAAAACCCCAAAATAAACTAAAACACATATCCTTTTTACTGAGCATTCTGTTACTGAAATAGATCTAAAATATTTCCTAAAATATGTTGAGTGTCGGAATTATTTCGCAGCACAAATTCTGACACATTAAGTTACTTCCCAAAGGTCCCTGTAAGTGGAAAATAAAAACCACTTACCTGGGGCTGTTTTCTGACCACCGTAGGAATATCAGAATTCTGACTACTCTATATAAGATGCTGGACAGTTTACTTTCTATTAATGTTTTTGTCTCTTCTTCTATATCTCTTAATGAGAAGTTTGATAAACCAAGTGACAGGGGATCGAAGCAATAACCCAATGTGGTTTGGGAGTTAGAGTGCTGGAGCCTCATTGCTTCCCATTGATTTTTCTGAAACGATTTACATTCTCTTTGGTTGAACTTCTCTTGAATGTTTTCTGCAAAGCTCCTTTCTATAGAATTCTGCCAAACTCATTTTGATTTTTGAGTGTGTGTGTGTGTATATATACACATGTACAAATTCATTTGTGTATTTAATTCATTTTAAGTAAAAAATCTGTGCTAAAAACTTACATTTTAATTTCTTTTACTGATATAAATCTTTTAAGAGCTTTTTAAGTCGGTTGTCAGCCTGAAGTGTAGTCTTGCCATTGTATTTCAAGAGATACATTTTTTTCAATCTTTTATCTGATTCTTTTCTTTTGGTTAGAGAAATCTTTTTGGCTAGATAACATTGACTGTGCACTGTGTCCTTGTCAATGAATATGTCTGCTCATTTCAGAAGTACTTCTTCTTCCCAGATATTTAAATGGATTATGTAGTGTCTTCTTTTCAAAATACGCAGATTTGTATTCGGTCACTCTCTTTATCATGGAAAGGGTGATTTGGTATGTAACTCTTTCTCTATTCAGTAGCATACCTTTTAGGAGGCATAACAGTGGAATTTTTACTCTTTTCTGGCTTAGATATGTTCAGCTGTGCCAAAATGGATGGGGGCTTGGGAGATTTTTTTATGCCTCCAGTAGAGAATAGCAGTGGGGGGGAAGTAGTAATAGAAAATAATGCCCAAAGACTTTGAGACAAATAGCTTTTTCTAACATAATAGGGGAAAAAAAACTTCCAAACCTTTTACAATCATAGAATTGTTTAGGTTGGAAAAGACCTTTAAGATTTTAAGATCAGCAAGTCCAACCGTTAACCCAGCATTGCCAAGTCCACCACTAAACTGTGTCCCTCAGCACCACATCTACATATCTTTTAAATACCTCCAGGGACGGTGACTGTGTTTTTGTTTAATTTGTTGCACTCATTTGAGGTTGCAAAGTGGGCCACATTTGATGACTTCTAGGAGAATTGGAGACACTGAACGGATAATTAACTTCTGTTCAAAATATACATGGAGTGTTTCTCCATGTAAGTCACCTTTTTGTTTAATGAAATGAGAACTACTGATGGAAACTGTTATATAAGAATTTATATATTCAATATATAAATACTGATTTTAAGATCATTCTGGCTGGATTTTTATCCCTTTTTATTATTTAATAGATAAATAATGATTTCACATCATGCCTTTTATTGTAGTCAGGTATTCCAGACAAAGTGCTGACTTGGCATCTCTCTACCTGTTATATTATTTTCTTGATTATCTATCTCTAGACAGTATTTTATTTGTTATGGCTCAAGAGAAAATCAAAGTCTTGCAGATTTGGTTACATTACTGCCTGCTTGGAATTGGAAGGACCCAAGCAAATGCATGTGTTAATATTTGCTTAGAGTTAGTTCTGTACTTTTTTCATTTGGAATTTATTTTCCATTTTCCAGTTGCATTCTCTAACTGTGATCTTAGATGCAAGTGCGATACAATAATATGTAGATTAGGGCATTAGAAAAGTTTGTTAGACTTGTAGATTAGATTTATAAATTTAAATACTTTTTTCCTGAAATAACTGATTTTTTTCACCAACATCCATGAAGTGCAAAAAAAGAAATTGCACTGCTTTCCAGACCATTCTGCTATATAGAAAAAAAGAGTGACAAACTTGTGGTTCATTTAAATTGTTATTACCTCTTCTTTTTGAAACTTTTCCTATGCGCACACAAGCTTCCAGACTTTACTATACTGCTGTTTACTATCAGATTCCTTCAAACCCTTCCCTGAATTTCAGCCTGAATTCAGCTGGCTCAGTACAGTGGGATTATTTTTTCGTTACTGTGGTTAGGTTCTGCTGTTTGCTTTCTGTTAACTACGATGCTGAAGATTTGCTTCCACAACTTAGTAGAGGTGGAAAATGTTCTGAGCTTGCCAATAAGGCTGTGCTGCTTCAGTTAGCCACATGTCAAACTTCAAGTGGCAATGCATGTGCTTTCACATATTAACTGTGCTTTCATGTATTTATGTTCATGATCCTTAATATCTTTTGGGAAAAGAGTTAAAGAGGTATGTGGAATTAGCATATTATTTTTTTCACTACGTGTAGTGAGTTAATACATCATCCCAGAATTTTTCTCTTTGGAAAAATCAATCTATGCTATATAAATTGACAAGCTATGCTATGCTATGCTGTGCTGCACAGAGCTAAATATTTACTTAGAATATTATTTGGTTATGTCTAAACTGTTTGCCATGGTTACATATCCTAGTTAACCTGAAACTGTCTAAAATGCAGCAAAATGGAAATCAGAAGGCTAGTAAAAAGCTGCTGTAACACTTAGACAATTAGTCTGAGCTGAAAAGCTTCCTTTCTAATTGCTGCTGTCTTAGCTGCAATCACAGAATAGATGTACACTGAGAAAGGTCAAGTTGTTTTGAAGATGTCCATCTTTAGAGTTGTGGCTGGAGTATCCTGAATTCACCATAGTTCTAGAAAATCGTGTTTGGATGCAACAAATTGTTCTCAATGTGTGTATGCACAAGTGTGCAGAATGTGTTGAATGTGCTATATTCTAGTCTCTCTGCCTCCGTAGAGATTTTTAAAAGGCAATCAGAATCCAGATTTTTGTAAGATTGATTGTTAACCCTGGTGATTGTTGCCGTGTTCCCAAGAGGCTGGAGAAGTTCATTGCTAGCCACAGAAGATAAACACAAGACAGTTTCCTAAGACTATAGATCCGTGTAAAGTAAAACAGGACAGCTTCCATTGATCTGGTTGCAAGGGTTAAAAAGCATAAGGACAATATTTTATTGACTACTGGTTCCTCTTGAGGGAAACACAGAAACAAAATTGTGGCATGTTATAATCTCCAAATACCAGAGACTACAAGAAGTTTCTATCTTCAGTAGAATTCAGGTTTACATTTTCTTTATCCAGGCTTGACTCAAATATTTCATATGTGTTAAGCAGAGACAATTACTACTTCCTTTTCAAGAGCTCTTGCCCCAGCAGTAGGCCATTGCTTATTTATATGGTTTGTGGCCCTCACTTAGAAGATCATAGAATCATAGAATGGTTTGGGTTGGAAGGGACCTTAAAGATCATCTAGTTCCAACCTCACCTACCATGGGCAGGGACACCTCCCACTAGACCAGATTGCTCAAAGCCCCATCCAACCTGGCCTTGAATACATCCAGGGAGGGAGCATCCACAACTTCCCCGAGTAAACTGTTCCAGTATCTCGCCACCCTCAGAGCGAAGAATTTCCTAGTTTGTAGTGTAAATCTATGCTCTTCCAGTTTGAAGCCATTACCCCTTGTCCTGTCACTGTAAGCACTTGTCCCTCCCCAGCTTTCTTGTGCTCCCCCTTCAGATCCTAAGAGGCCACAATAAGGTCTTCCCAGAGCCTTCTCTTCTGCAGGCTGAACAACCCCAACTCTCTCAGCCTGTCCTCATAGGAGAGGTGCTCCAGCCTTCTGATTGTTTTTGTGGCCCTCCTCTGGACCCTCTCCAACAGATCCATGTCCTTCTTGTGCTGGGGGCTCCGGAGCTGGAAGCAGTTCTCCAGGTGGGGTCTCACAAAAGCAGAATAGATGGGCAGAATCACCTCCCTTGACCTACTGGCCACACATCTTTTGATGCAGCCCAGGCTTTGTGGGCTGCACTTGCACGTTGTTGGCTCATGTTGAGCTTTTCATCAACCAACACCCTCAAGTCTTTCTTCTCAGGACTGGTCTCAATCCATACTCCGCCCAGCTTGTATTTATGCTTGAGATACAACTGTCAAAGCTGCCTCCAAACATCCTAACAGGACACAGCTGTGACTTGTTCAATCCTAAAGTCTGTCAGCTCAGGAATTTTCTCTTTTCTAAACATCTGTGAGTTTTGATTCCTCCTCCTTCATACAAGAGCTCAGTGCTCTCCAAGTATGAGTAAAAAGCACTCTTGACAGATACTCAAGGAATGTACTGCTTGACAGAGACTCTTGTATTTTTATGCCTGCGGGTGCCGCAGAAGTAACATGGTAACGTCAGATATCTGATCAGCCTAATATTAGTGCTCTTCATTGCCTACTGCCTTTGCTTAGTGTCAGTGAAGACAGTAAGGAGCAATACAGAGCATTAACTCCTCTTCATTATCAGATTATTTTTTTATAATGAAAGCTTTTATTGAGAGACCAACTCATGGAAACAGGAGACATCAGCTATCTAAGCATCTCACTTTCACAGTGATAAGACAGTTCGCATTCAACTACAGTATCCTGCAGCTTGTCAGACCAGTTCTTGTTCTTTATCTTTCTCCTCTCCTTTTTCCCAATTAATAATGTAAGAATTGGACAGTGGCACCAGTTCTGTTAAGCCACTAAAACGCTGTGTTTTATCAGTAATGAATGTACAAAGTCCTAACAACCTAAAAAACAAAGGCACAAAGACTTAAGACAGCCACACGCTAATGTAAAGAAACAAAGAATTCATTCCTAACATTAAGTCAGTGTATTACAGAAGATCAGAAGATCCTGCCTTTTCTCTGGAGAACTGATAATTCTCCAGCCGTTTTCACAGCTTTGACACTGACTCCTCTCTTTATTGTGAACAAAACAGGACTCCTCTGCATGCCGTCTGCCGCAGTCCTTTAATACTATCCACAACTGACCTTGGCAAAAGGGGTGCTGTAAATCTGACATCCTCTTTGAGGTGGAGGTGAATGTGAAGTATACAAACATCTTAATTTTTGCACAGTGTTCTACTATGATTATTTGCAAGTGTCTTCAGAAAGAATTTTCAGCTAAGGACTTCCAACTTGTGGAAAAAAAAAAAAAAAAGAAAAAAAAACTGAAAAAAGAGTTTTTCACTTGTCTGTATGGGATCTTACAGCAATGTTCATTAACAGTGACCACACAGAACAGTGAAGCAGTTATATAGGGTGTTCTATATAGTGTAGGGATGAAGGTTTTCTTTAGGTGAACAGGTCTTCACCTTAGTGTATCTTCAGAGTGCCTGCAATTACAGAGTAAAAAAAAGAAGGTAAAGGTTCTTAAACCCTTGAAAAGGGTTGAAAAGGTTGTCACTGCTTGAAAAGGATTAGTGGTGATCATCTTGTCATAGGGGAGAAGCCGGTAGCCATGACGCTTTCCTCTGTCCACCTGCAGACGTGTGTGTATTCAGGCACTGGTGGTGAATAAGAGGGGCTTGAATTGAAGCCAGAGCTCCAGCCTGTAGGGTGGTGCAGAGCCATTCTGCTTTATACCCTTCTGCTGGCAGTGTGGCGGAGCTTCCAGCTGTTCTCCTAATTGATGGCTGTCCTTACCTTACAAACTAGACTTCACATTTTAATTTTATCGAGAGGTGGGGGAGTTGTTTCTTGTTGCTGCTTACTTATTTCTCTCCTTTTCCTCTGGTATTTTTAGCTCTCGGAAAGCTATGCCTAACAGCTTTCTTCTTATCTGCAAGAATTTGAAAGTTGTTCCTTAAATTTAGAATAGTCAAAAATTTAGTTAAGTGTCTTAGATGTAGTCTTTGAGAGTACCTAAAGCCACCCTACTGCTTTAACGAAAATGAGACTATGATGAAACCATAATTCATTTCCCTCTTATTTTGTGTAAAGGTTTATTAGCTTGTGATTTAAGCAAACCATCTGGTCCTGCTGGCAATCCAAGTTATGTCAGACTCAATGCTTTCTCCCTGTAATATGTTACTTGAGGCAGTTAAATTACATATTTAAGTCCCAAGTCTTGCCTGTGCTTTTTCCATGTCTTAACATCTGTTCTGGGAAATTTTTCTGGGTTCCAAACAAGTTTGCGTGGAGCCAGAACTCTTGTCTTTGTCTTTCTTTTCATGTCTATTTCTTTTTCTTCTCTTTGTCCTGCAGTCTAATCAGTTCAACTAAGTAAAAGATAACACAGAAATTTGCAGTCCCTTTATCATTTCAGTAATGTACATAGTGAAATGAAAAATCATCTGAAAACTCCAGAGCTATAGAAAAGTAGGAGACTGTCCTCAGGAGTGAATGACACTTTTAGAAATCTTCATTTCTTTTTTTTTCAGTCCTTGTAGTGTTCTTACTACTGACTCGTAATTGTAAGATTTTTTTTGTTTTGCTGGCCTAATTCATTTTGGGCAAAAGTACAGATTTCTAGTACATTTTGTCTTGTAATCCTAATTTCTTGTTTGTACAAGAAAGGCCTATATTTAGAAAGCCAATAATTTTAAATATACGAGTTAGCCTGCTGAGGTGGTTTTGCAAATAAGATCTCTAGTGATTGATTTATACAATGATCATGGAAAATGACTTATGGTTGTATTTGTATTCTCTAAAATTTCATCATTTCATATTCTGCCTGGAACTTCTGAGACACAGTAATGAATGTAAACTGCTGTCCCGTAGCCCACTGTGCCTCTATGTATATTGAAAGAAGGATAATTTTGTTCATTTAATCAGAAACATAAAAATGTGTCTGTTTTCAGACATGCAATTGAACATTAAACTCTAAGTTTCCCATGTATCTCTGCAGCTAAAATACTGTATCTCCAGTTTAGGAGAAGGGTTCTTAGTGTAATAGTCAAATCCCTCTGTAATGGCCTTTGAGACTTTTAGTTATGGACTGATGTGTGGTCTTTTGTGCTTGACCAAAAGAAAGAGGAAGGAAAAATAACAAGACTGACAGGTACCTTGGACCATCCGGATGGTTTGAAACTTCAGCTGAATCAGTGAAAAACCTCATGACGTCCAACAAGACCAAGTGCCAGGTCCTGCACTGGTTCAAGGCCATAGTCAGAATCAGTACAGGCTGGGGGATAAATGGTTTGAGAGCAGGCCTGCAAAGGACTTGGGGATTCTTGTGGATACAAAATTTAACATGAGCCGGCAATGTGCTCTCACAGCCCAGAAGACCAACTGTATCCTGGGCTGCATCAAGGGAAGTGTGTCCAGCAGGCCCAGCGAGGCGATTCTCCCCCTCTAGTCCACTCTGATGAGATCCCACCTGGACTACTATATCCAGCTCTGGGTTCCCCAGCACGAGAAAGAAATGGACCTGTTAGAGCAAATCCAGAGAAGGCACACAAAAGTGATCAGAGGGCTGGAGCACCTCTCCTGTGAGGAAAGGCTGAGAATTTGAGTTATTCGCCACGGAGAAGAGAAGGCTCTGGAGAGACTTTATTGTAAATTCTCAGTGTATAAAAAAGGACATTAAAGAAAAACAGAGACAGACTTTTTACCAAGGACTGGAGGATGAGGGGCAAAAGTTCTAAAATGAAACAGGAATAGGTTTGGGGAGGACATAAGGAATAAATTCTTCACTGTGAAGGTGATGAGACACTGTAAGAGGTTGCTCTTGGAAGTTGTGGATGCCCCATTGTTTGCAAGCGTTCAAAGACAGATTGGATGGGGCTTTGGGCAACCTGATCTAGTGAAAGATGTCCTTGCCTATGGCAAGACAGTTGGGCTAGAGGACATTTAAAGGTCCTCTCCAACCCTAACCATTCTATGAGAAAATTTATAGCAGAGTGAAATACAGTCTCTTCTGCAAAGATTGGTAGTCTCCAGGCAGGGGAAAGCCTTATCTAATGGTAACATAAAACCTTTTTTATGTAGTGTATCAGTGATTTGCTATTCTTAATAAGTATTGTTTTATCCAGTCATATACATTTAAACTATGGATGCATTCGTATCCTGTCACTTACAACAGGAAAAGTGGAGGGCATTCTGTAGCCTTTCCTTGGTCTTTATATGCAAATAGCATATAAATGTGAATTGCATGGGTTGCTATTTCAGAATATATCCTCTACCCCTGCAAGTGTTTTTTCAAGTGCATTGCATTTTGTTCTTTTTTTTTCCGTATTGATGACTCTCTTCACTGCCTCTTTATATTTGCACAGTACCACTGTAGTGAGTAACATCATGTTACCAGCATTCACAATGCATTTGTTGCTGGGATGATGACCTAAAATTGCAGTGCTTCTCTGAGAAAGGTATAAGCAGAAAATTAATCTCCAGAACTATCTTCCTGAGAGGGAGGGCTATGAAGGCCTTTTTCAATTTTCTGTGCAGCTTGTTGTCCTATGTTAATGTTTCCCTTTTATGCTGCTGTGAATCTCATTCTGATCTAACCGACATAGTTTGCTCTCGCTCACATAGTTTGTTCAGTCTCTCAGGAACGCTCTCCTCTAATGGAAACTTCATTCAGCTTTGTATTCTTCCTTAAAGATAAGCTATCACCTGGTCAGGTCACTTAAGGCCTAAAACCAATGAAAAAATAGTCTTCATTAAAGTTCCCTGCAATTCCATCCTGCTAAGAATACATTAAGACCTTTCAGGCCTGTCTGAATCATGGGTAAGTCGTAGATGGTCAAAGATATATACTCTGCTTTATATACTCCCATTTGAGCAGAGAGAAAAGAGGGATGGGAGTGCACTCTTCTGAAATGGAAACTTTATAGTTGTGACTGACAGAGCACAAGCTTACCTGCAGTTAAATTGAAAATGTCAGCAGCGTGTCTCTGAATACGTACGTCTCAGTGTGCCAAGAACTCTGGTTCTTGGCAAATATTTTTTGTTTATTATACAGTTATCTGCTCTCAGGGGAGAAAAATCAAGGGTAGATGTGAAATTTTTTGTGTAGGCTAAATTAGATGTGCTTTGCAAGCAGTTTCCTTGCACTGAATATTCCTATATCATTTCTCACAGGACTGCTTACTGGGACGTACACAGACAAGTCCGCACTAACGTTCAGAAGCTGCTGAATAAAATGTTTTGTTTTGTGAAGTTTAATTGAAATGATCCCATGAATATCTGTAACCTGATGAATTTGAACAATGAAGTCCTTATTGTAAATACAATCATTGCTGTTTGGCTGAATTTTGTCTTTAGTAAATCACATGACAAATGGTACTTGCTGGAGAGGATGGAAGGCAATGACAGTTCCGTAAACTAAGTTGTCAGCACAGCGTAAAAGCCACTTGCATTCCAGCCATTCCTAACACGTGATTAGATCAACTTGCTATTAACCTGCAAAAATGCAGAATATAACCTTAGAATTAAAAGAATTAGCAAATAGATCAATGAGAAAAAGATTACGTACCTGTGGTAACCACTACTACAAAATACTCCTGCAGAGTGAAATGTTGCCATCGAGCACTATCAGCCTCTTACCCTCGTTGTGTCTTCGTAACAGCACAGAGTTGTTATGCTGCAGATCTACATCAAGCAACTCATTCAGTGTTAGCATCACAAATCTTGATGGCTGGGAATGGAATGAAGGATGTCAGAAATCTTTCAAACTTGGTTATAGAAAGATGTTGCTTCAAAGATTGTTTTACCTTGGCAACTGACAGATTGACGCAAACCGTTTTGGTTACTGCACTTGGCTGGGGGCTTGTTTATCTGAGGTGGTTTTCTGTTATAAGTAGAGGAGTTTGTCATTGACGTGCTTCTTTTCTTCTCAGTTTGAAGGAAAACGTTTATGTAGGTAACTCTGGTACACCCAAAGGAGGTAGAAGCTGGTACACTACTGCACCTTCATTTCTCCAGCATATTGCTTCTTTTCTCTAGGCATCAGTTTCCAACCTGGTAGTATTTCTACTCTTCATTGTTTCTGCAGTTTTTCTTTGTGTTCTTTTTGATATATTTCTGTGTCATTTTATGGAGTTTTCTCTTTGGTTTAAAAATCCACAGAGTTTCTGATCTTCTTTTGCATACTAAACACTAGTAAGACAGGTAAAATTTGGTTATTATATGAATGCTAGCCCATGTGGATTATGTAGCACTGAAATTCTCCTTTGATCTGTTGTTGATTGTTGAGTGAGTTCTTGGCTGTGTAAAATAATATCCAGAGAGTTTTTTGTATCTTACATGTAACTAGACTTGAGCATTTACTGTGGCTTTCCTTGTTAATTAGTGATAATTTTTAGCTGAGACAGAACCCGCTCCAAATGCAAAATAAAATATGACTATATTTATTTATCAGTGTTATATCTATGCTGGAATTGACAATCGTGTTCATTCTGAACCTTTCCCATTTGTGGAGGATATGAGCATTGTTCTGCTGTATTTGCCCACTATCAGCAGCTCTTTGAAGATCTTTTATGTCACTAAATCACAAAATATGCCTATAAGCATTGTTTGACAGGTATTTTGAGGAAAGTAGCCTTATTTACCTCTTCATGGTAACCAAGTCCTATCCCTATTTTGGAAACATTACCTTTGTTTTTAAAGCGTGTGTGTAGTTTCTCTTTTGGCATTCTCTACGAAGGAAGTTTGTTATCCTTGGGCTATATTATCGATGTATTTCAATTAATACCTAGCATTTCTGTAGACTAATTTTAATATATATGGGCCATCCTTTTATCCTTGTGGTACATTTTCTAAAATAGAAGTACTGAAAAATGAAAGATTTGCAATTTGGTTTTGTAATGGTTAACATTCCATTGACCAGAGTATGTTAATTCACAGACTGTAATGTTACTTCAGTCAAGTTACACTTGATGTGCCATGCACAGCACTAGGTGATGCTTCCAGTGTTATGCGGTGTCCTTGCATCGGTAATCTTTGTGTTCCAATTTATTTGTGATGTATATTAAGTTCCAGCTGATCACATTACACTGTTTTTCTCCCGTCTTCCCCAAAAAAACGTTTTAGGTAGAAGAGCTGATGATGGCCATGGAGAAGGTTAAGCAGGAGCTGGAGTCAATGAAAGCAAAATTGTCCTCTACACAACAGTCTTTGGCTGAGAAGGAAACCCATTTGACCAACCTACGAGCTGAAAGAAGGAAACATTTGGAGGAAGTCCTGGAAATGAAGTAAGTGTTTCTTTTCATTGTTTGTAGGCATGCTTTATTGAGATCTCTGAATCCTCCCCTTGTACTCTAAAGACAACCATTGCATGAGTATATCTCTGTAGGTAGCAGCTACCTATGTAATCAGTGAAGCCTTGAGAAATGACTTCTGACCAGGGATCACCTACTTGATTTTCACCCTTTCGTTAGCGCTCAAAACCATTTCATCCTGCCTTCTGTTTTCGGTAGAGTACTATGATTTGCGCAATAGCATCTTTAAAGATCCTAGACAATTACTTGAACTCGATTATTTTAGGTATTGTATGAATATGTCTTTTTGCTTTGAGTAGCCTATAATCTCCTTTAAGGTAAAACACAAGTCAGTGTAACATAACAGAAGAGAAAGAGGAAAGAGATAAACGTAATGTCAGGTGGTTGTAATGCTAAAATCAGAGTGCAGACGCCTGATCTACTAAAGTAATTTTCAAACTCATGCAGATGATACATTAGCACTGGAACAGAGTTCAAAGTTCTCTATCAGTCAGACTTTTCTCATCGTCTTTACACGAGGAGGCCTGGATAAAACCAAACTTTGAGGAGGTGGGAAGAAGTGAGGAATTAGACTTCTAAGGCTTAAATACTTCCTAATTTCTGACGGTGCATTATAGATAAATAGTTATCCTTAGTTTAGGGAGACGTGAATGCATTTAGTGCAATGATGGATAGTGCTGCCAGCAGTTCATTAGAAACACTTTCAGTTGTTTAGCCAGCCCTGAAGAGAAGGAACATTTTTATTGGCAGGACCAGCAGTGGTTCCTCCGCTGTGGTTTTGTGAGCCATTATTTATTTATTTAACTTTTCTACGCTAGTCTCTTTCCTTTTTTTTTATTTTAAATGAAAGGATAGAAAAACAGCTGTTACAAAATGGAAAGAGAGGTGGCTTAGATCTTGAAACTCTAACTTAGGAGTGTTGTATAAAGCGGGCCAAGCCTCCCCAGCTTCATATTCAGCTATAACAGTCTGATCTAGACCTGGCAAAAAGACGTTGGAAGATTTCAGTACTTAAAACCCACACTTTATTTTTAATAAAAAATTTTATTGAGCTATAAATTTGACTGCCTTGAGAGCTGGCGTATTAGGGGATGGGAAGAATAGCTCTTAAGGTGATGTGGGAATCCAAAGCAACTGGAGATATATCCCATATCCAATCACTTGGCAGTGCTTTCTTCTGCCAAACTGCTCTGCCAAGCCTTCTCATTAAAATATACGTGTAGCGTACAGTGTATCCTGAAATGTCTTTGAAAGTGTGTCGCTCTAGAGCCTTTATTATAACTACTCACTTATACTAAACGATGACTTCTCTTAGCTGAGTAAGTTATTGTTGGAAAGCTGTTATACTGAAATGTAGTATCGGGAACTGCATAAACTGGTAGATCCATTGTACCTCAGAAGGAAGAAGAACACCAGAGAGAATGGTAATGCTGTCAGCACAGGGAGAGAAAGATGGAAAAAACTTTACGTTTGTGTAGTTAACTAGCTGAGCATGCTTTAGTCGTAGCTGTTCTGTCTTAAAGTTCTATAAAGCTGCCAAAGGCATCCAAACTTCAAAAACTCCCCCTCACCATGAGACTCTGTTGCAAACAAGTCTCCCCTGAAGACTCCCAGTCAATTCAATATCTTATATTTATATACAGAAACTCCAGTATATTCTCTGTTGTTCTTCTTTACCAGCCTATGCCTTTTAGGAAAAGCACTCATCATCTGTTTTGTAGTTTTGCAAAAAGTTTGTAATGTTGTTAAAATGTTTTCTACTATTTCAATTGAAAAATACCAGTAATTGAGTAAGTGGTCAATTTTATGAAGCAGTTAGCTTCAACAGAAAACAATAGCTACCATACTGTTCGAAGATACAGTAAAACAATATTGTTTCCCAAGCTTTAAGACATGCTTCACTGGCAGTGAAAAAGTACAAGATGCTCAAAAGCAGCCCTAATTAAATTTGAGATGCAAGGTTAACAGCTTGGGCCCTGCAGTCAGCTAATGGGGCAGGGGAGTAGAAAAGTAAAATAGCTTAAGAAATGCTGCTTTAGGAGATGCTAGATACAGACTGAAAGAAAGCGTTACGGCAACAAGAGGACTCGAGAAGGTTCCCTCTGGGTTTTAATGAAAAGTTGTTAGATATTTAGTACATTAGTGAAAATACACATCTAAAATACTGTTTCTTAGAGTAGAACTTGTTTTTACTGTTGACTCTGTAACCCTGAGAGGATCATTTCACACTCCTTAGGGAATATACTGTGGCACTAGAATAGCTCAAGTGTGAATTATTCCAAGGAAGAAACTTCACTCCTTAAAGAAATACTATGTATTTTGAAGCCCTCTTCTTTAAGTTTAGTATTTTGATTTTCCTTTTAAAAAAGGCAACTTTGTTGTAAATGATTATGAGAGAGGTAGATAATGGTCTCTCTATTTATATCACCAAACCTGATCCACTGTAAAAAAAAAAAAAGGTAGTGAACTGCTAGGATTTTTGTTTTGTTATGTTTTCTTTAAGAAGTTCTAATGTTTCCATCAGTCACAGCAAATCTTTTAAATTAGGCAGGAATAAAGTGCTGTCTACAGAGAAATCTCTGTTCTTTGTCCCATAAAAACCTGCTTAGGCTGAGCTGAGTTATAAACTGTTGAAAATCGCCAGTTTTCCTTTCCTTTTTTTTTTTTTTTCTCCTGGTGTTGTCAGCAAATTTTGGCAGTGTGTGAAAATAACCGAGCACAAACAGTCTAATCTGGGGCTGAGCCCATGCAATTGCCAAAACTGCAGCAGCGGACGCTGCGCTCAAAGGGAAGGGGAACAGACACTGTGTCTGCACGTAGAGGAGACCTTTTATTTATTTATTTACTTTTAACTAGGCAGGTCTTTTGTTATGGTCAAAAGGACCAGAAGGTTCTTCCTAGTCATCTGCTTTGGGGTTGAAAAGTCCCAGTTGGAGCATTTCTCAATCTGTTCTTTTCAGACCTGGAAAACTGTCCAGCAGCCCTTGCCTGAATTATGCCTTCTCTTGCTGATTGCAATTGCTGCTAGCCCTATAATTCAAGGGATGCAGACTTACATAATGTAGCTGGTGCGTCACAATTGAATCCTTCATCTTACTGGCACACAGCAGAAAGATTATTAGTTGTCCGAGAATAATTTACTGTCCTCTTTTTTCTTTGAAAGTAATGAAGAATGTTATGGGCAAATACTAATAAATTATATATATATAATAGAACATAATTTATGTTCTAAAACCAAGCTGTCAAAAAGCGTCTTTTGATTTCTTCTATGACTTCACGAGTGGTCTTTTGAATGTTTATCACAGTAGTCCTAATTAAATGAATATATCCCACAGATAGTGTTTTCGTTTGCTAGGGAACATAGGCAGTGATCAGAGATGAACCAGGCCTGTGTAGCTTAATGAAGCTGTTTATTGTATTCCTTCCTCATTTCACCTCAGAGTTGGAAGGCCTGCTGAGAGCTATATGAGGGCTACTATTAAAAATAAGATGCCAACTTAGGCAGTGTTATGCAGGAAGACTTTGTCCTTTTCTACAATTTTCATGCATGATATGCAAGTCACTTAAAAATATTTCGTGGGTGATTGATAAGTCCATGTGTGCATTTTGTGGCTATCAGGTAAGAAAAATGCAAACACATGCACGTGAACACTCCTAACTGAAAATTAAGTTAGTGAAAGTTGAGGTTGGTTGTCTTCTGAAAAGTTCATCCTGTCAGCAATTATGCGGTATTGTCTGGAGGTACGAGTATGAGGTTGAAACTGAATGTAGTCCAAAAGAAACGGATTAATTAGCACATGGTTTATTTGCCAGAAAAGTAATTTCAGTTGATCCAAAACCAGGTGTGAAGTAATTTCGAATGCAGCAAAAATATTTCATGATACGTGCACCCCGGTGAATAGAATGAGCCAAAAAAACCCAAACGAAACAAAAACAAACCAAAAACCAAAAACAAACTACCAAAAAAAAAGCATCAATGTCTATCCAGTCATAACTTGTCAGCTCATCAGAAATTGTTTTTTGGGAAATCAAATAATTTTTATTATTTTTTTTTTTGCCATTGGATAAATTATGATTTATGCCTATGGTTTCCCAATAGTTCTCCAGAGGAGAAGTGATTCTTGGTTGCAGCAGTACGGGTATGCTCTCTTGTATGAACAGTTGTTTCTGTGGTTTGAAGTCACTCTGCATTTGTTGTCAGTGCTGCAAAGCCGTAATACGTTGACTTTGCGTCTGCAAGGTCTGGCTTTCTAGGCCCAGCGCAGACTTTTCTTCATATTGAACTAAACTAAGGTCTGTGGGCCACTTGGTGTATCAGGTCGTTACGTGATTACAGTAATGGTACCAAAGCACCTCCTCTAATTACTTTGTGTGAAATTAAAGAAGCTAAAATCCCACAGGGGGCACTCCGTGTCCGTAGGATTTACTCTCTGGGGCAAAGATGAACAAGTGCATCTATGTAAGTCCCATTTGTTTTCTACTATACGCTCAGTTTTGTTATTTTCTTTAAAATATCTTTTTCAGGACACACAGTGTAAATGAACACAACAACATTCTATTACCGTTGCTTTGTCTTTTTTTTAAATTTTCAGGCATAAAATATATACATTTATTTTCATTAAATATGGATCACCTAGTTAGATTTTGACATCTAAGCTGTAAAAAGTTTGATTGCAGTAGTTAAATGTGAAAAATCACCCATTTCTATTTACTGAAAGATCCTGACATTATGTTTAAATTATTGGAAATAAACTGACCTTTGAACTGCTGTTAATCTCCATGTGAATCACACTTGGAATATACTAGGAAAGCTGAAATACAGCATGTAGATATATAATGTATCTTTTAAGGCTAAAGTTTATTGAAAGGCCAGAATTTATTTATTTCCTTTTTTTTTTTGACTCCACAGTTCTCCTCACTGCAATGAAACAATAGCTTTCCATAAAGGTAATTGTAGATCTTGGTTACCTTCAAATCTGGTGGCTTCTGCCGTTATTTTTTGATTTTGGTGAAAGCTTGGGAGAAAACGTAATCTCTCAGGCACTTTTTTTTCTCTTGGCGATTAAGGACTGAAGCCTGCTATCCTTTCTGTCCTGCGTTGTCAAGGAGCGTTTGAGCGCTCTGAGACGCTCCGTGTTGTGGCAGCACTAAAATCAGCCTGCCACTTCATTTTCACTGCAACTGATACGAGATGTCCTGAGTCGTGGAAATACGCCGAAAAGCTTAACCCGTTTGTGGGCAGCAGTACAAAACTGGTCGGTCAATTGGTTCACGCAGGTGAGGGAGTTAGTAAACTGGAGTCTCAGAAAGATAAACTGCAAAGCAAGGAAGTGAACCTTTAGCAGAGCCTGTGTAAATAAGGCCGCATATGAGCGCACACAGAATTAGATTGTTGTAATTTACTCGATTTAATTATTGGGGAAGTTATATTTATCCTTTGTAACTGGTTTGTTTTTACTTTTCACCTACCTCGAAAACCTTTTTCTTCTGTGGCTTTTTCAGATACTAAAATCTTGGCACGCTATGTCACAGTCCTGTTCTGGCTTGTGATAAAACCTCCGTGTCTCATTTTATCTTGAGTTCTATGGTCCCCAAGAACAGTCTTGCAGAGAGAAAGTACTATACTATCTTAATGAGCCATGACAGGCCTGGAAGCAAGACCAACTGCTGAAAAATACACCAGGTGGTGTGAACGGGGTTTGTTCCACTTGGTAATTTCTAAGACTATTAATGTTGTAGGGAGGACCTGGGAAAAGGAGGTCTAGTTATTAACTTCCTGAGAATTTAGCTACACTGTGCTCTTGTTTCCATGCCTTTCTTCAGGGGTTATTTTTTTTCTTTTTTTTTTCCTTTGGGATATGCTTTCCGGGGACTGGGTTTAGTGTAAGTGATCCCTTTGGTAGTTCATGGAACATAGTTTTCTAGACGGTGAAAGGAAAATACACCTCTTTCAAGTGAGAAAGTGAAAACCATAGCATATAGCCTCAGCATTAAGAATGCACAGGTTTTGTTATGTTTTTCTTTTCTTTTAATAGATTACGGCATTCTTACAGAAATTGCCGTGAAAGATCTCACCAGGAGAGATCTTGGCATACATACAGAATACCAAAATGTTTCATTTTTTTTTTATTTTTTTTTTTTTTTGGCTTACACAGTCCTAGCACTAATGAATGAATACTCTTCTTGTATTTCCTCAGTTTGCTAGTTTGTTTTTGCTTAGAGAGCAGGTGCAGCACAAGATAATTTCTTGGAAGTCATTAGGGCACCATATTCTTTCCTGCCCTAAAGGTGTTGCTTTGGCAAAAGCTTGATTTTACCATAACCTGCATGCAGATCATCTTATCTAAAAGAATAACAAGAATTATGCTTTTTGCTAGAAATAATTACTCCACTAACCTACTGTTAAACTGGTAGAGGAATGGAGAGAGTGATGGTTTTATTTTGACTAATATAAAGGACAGATTGCTTGTAAGATAGCTCTAAGACCACCAATGTACCACCTTCCGCTGGCTAATTCTGTATACCTTCTCCAATACAAAACACTGTTCTTCTTCTATGTTCTAACATACACTTTGTGTAATTAAATACGTTCAGAAGTTACGTCAGAAGTAAAGGTTTATCTGTTTAAGAGAATCTGTGTCATTTTCCTGTGGTGTATGAATCCTCCACTTCGCTTATTACTAGAACAACATTGACAAAACAGGTTTCCAGATCTTCAGCATGATGTTTTTTATTGTTTCTATATACTTCTACACACAGAAAACATAAATACGACTGTGATTTTTGTTTTAAAATACGCAGGAGTGTTTTGGCTCGGGATTGGTGGCAATAACACATTTCCTATGTCAGCTGTTTCAGCTGCATCAGTTATTCCTGTCACCATCCTTAATCCAACTATAAGATTCTGGGACTTCCAGGGGTGTTACTGAGCTAAACCAAATCAGGCACTTTTTACTTTCTGTTAAAGCCAAAAGAACCGTGAGTTCCTTAGGGTGCTTTTTCCTCCTTTGTAGACGTGCACTGTAAACAGTGATGCATATAAATCAACTCTGTGAGCACTACATATTTCATTAAATACAGTCAAGTTGTGGGCTAATAGAAGTTCCAAGTGAAAATATTATGGTATCTCATTGCGTATATTGTAGATTTAATGTAGTGTGAACAATAGTAGCTTTGAGCCATTGTAAATCCCATCCGGACATCGTCAACATAGTTCAAAATACAAGGAGGGAAATCTCAAACGTTAGATGTGCTCGTATGGCCACAGTGCATATGCAAGTCAGTCTTTTATTATTTTTAAAATAACAATGTAGCTTTGCAGGGTGTAGGTAAGGCAATGACTGACTTCAGACTATTTTCTGAAGTTAAACATAAATTCCTTTTTGGAAAGTCAAGTCAATTTGCTTTCATTACAGAAATAACCTCTGAGGCAAGTAATTGCTTCCCTAGAATCCTGGAGGACAACAAGTGGAGCTGTGTAAGAAAAATTGGAGAAATTAGTAAAGTCGCTGGTGGTCCCTACAGTTTTTGTCTTTATACAGTACAGGAGTATTCAGTATATCTTTTTGTTTTCCTCCCTTCTCAAACAGTATTTTGAGTTCTTTTTTTTTTTTTTGGCAAAATAAACCCCACCATCTGTAAATCTATGAAATTTCTGAGAAAATTCCATGGTGAGAGGATTTGGGAGTTGTTGGTTTGTTTGGTGGTATCTTACGTGTAATGCAAATGACTACATGTTACAGGAGTTAAAACCAAAAATTGATCAGAACTGTTGATTTGGAAATCCTGAAAGATGATATTAAGCACCATAAGAGTGTCTTTCTTTAAGATATAATACTGTCCTTGCAATTGCAGATTCAGTTTCCCTGATCCATTTGGAGTATTCTTCATGCAAACAAACCTTTATTTTTATTGAAAGAAGTAAATATCATTCCATTTGTTGGTTCAGGGTAGCTGCAAAATTCTTGCTGCCTTTGAAGGCCTCAGTAGGCAGGAAATCTGAAAGAGTTAGGTTTTAAAGGTTAGGTTATAAAGAATGCCAAAGATACCTTCTGGTGTTTGGAGAAAGCCTTTATGACTTCAGCTCGCCATGTTTTCTTCAAAAATATTAATGATACAACTATAAATAGTAGTACTTTGCAGTTTAGTTCTTTTAATTGAAGGATCTTACATGTCAAAGTTTTCCTTCTTATAAAAATGGAAGAATACTGTTGTTGTTCCTTAAAGGAGTATACTGAAAACAAAAACATGAGGTGGCTTGGTCACCCATGATCACAGAAGTTCAGTGATGTCTGCAATTAAAATCTAAAGATACCAGATTTGTAGATTTTTAAATATCTTAATGTTCGAGACACAAACATTTAATAGGAAATGTTGTGCGTGTAAGATACACACTTCTTTATTTATTCTCTCTTCTAGCATGTTCTCATACAGATGTTTTCTCCAGCCTCATTTTTTCTTTAAGATACATATATACCTAAATTGAGTATGCTTATCTTTCCACTGTAACGCTGTAGTTGGAGTGAAGCAATCTTTTCTCTTTTGCTAAGCTGATCTTTGGATTTGTCCTGCTTGCTAGATTCACATTGTTAGTGGGGGCTTTGGGTTGGAGTTTGAAAAACTAAGTTAATTTAGCCAGCAGATGTTAATTTAAAACAAAAACAAATACATTTTTGCTTTACCTTGAAAAATACGAAGCTGGATTTGGACTACAATTTCATATGTTTTGTGACAAATGAGGCATGAAACAAATTGGCAAACCCACAATGTCCAAAGTACAGTGGTACAGTGTGCTCTCTAATTCCCAGCCCTAAAGATCTCAGCAAAGGTCACAAATTAAACAAAGTCAAAATTAATCAACTCTACAATCAAAATACAATTATTAAGGCTTTCATTTGCTACAAAGAAGCAGTTGTGAAGGAGGCACTGGAGCAACTTCTTTTGTGAAGTGAGGGAAAATCAACAGCAAGGTGTTGAACACAAAAATGAAACCCTGCAGGTGAAGCTGTCTTTGGAGTATAAAGAAACCAGCACTTATGCAGAAATGCAAGTAAACTGTTGGAGAATGAAAAAGGTGTTTGGTGCTGAGCTGCATATTCTGTGCTGCAAGACCTCATAGTTTCAGTTGAACTTATGTTATTTCTTTGGGCCCCTCTAAAGAGTCATGTTCTCAGGGAAGGTATTCTGCTGCAGGAACACGGTGCTTCCCAGGCTTTTTGAGATTAGGAGTCGTAGTTTTCGTGACATTTCAGATCACATACTTTTCTGAAAGCTTGGGAATGATTAGTTCCAAAACACTTCAGTCAAGCCACAGGTTAGTCATAATCACTGAGGCCGAAAGGGTCTTTTAATGAGTTGGGGTTTTTTTCTTACTGTGGAAGAACAATTTTTTCCTAAAACCTTGCTAGTAGCTGACACTTTCACTTTCTACTTTGAGGATGCTACAGTGTATTTGTAGCTTGCTCCATGATTGAACTAGGGTACTTTAAAAAAAAAATTTAAAAATCTAGAAATCTGTTATTATGTAATTTAATGCCATTACTATTTAGCAAAGGACAGTAGGTTCTGAGTGTTATTTTCTAACATTTTTTTCTGTTTGTTTAGATAATTTTGCTGTTCTTGAATGTCTCTTCAGTGAAAATTCACAAAATTATAACAGGCACATGCTCAAATACTTTCCCACTCGATTTCACAGCTCATCTGTTTTTTGTCTTTTTGACTGTTACTATAGTAATACTTCAGAAAAAGCTAGCTTTGAATGAGTTTTTCTATAATTACTAAGCTTTGTAATTGTCCTCCAGAACGGCAAGATTGAAATGCAGTCATTCTAAATGGCATTCAGAAGTTTTTCTAGGTGTGCAATTTTATCGTAGCCAGGTCACTTTGTAAAGTTTTTGAGCTCTCAAATGAATACACAACTTTTTCTCATATTTTTTCCTCATAACTCAGTAAAGATTTTCTTTAAGCCTTCAAGTATGTAAAACTATTTTAGATGCCAGAGCACTAAAATACTGTTTGTTCATTTGTGTCTTCTGTAACAGGTCAAGGAAAACAAAATCAATACAGTGAATCTTAAAAAAAAATAAATAAATTCTTACTCTCTTAATATTAGCCATGTTCTCTGCACAGTTGTTTAGGCCTTGAATATGAAAATAAATGGAATAGTTCCTCTTGATGTTAGGATTCAGTAAAATCCCCTTGAAGAAACATTTTAAACTTCACTTGCAATTTCTGATTGTACCTTGTCGTATGAATGAAGCTGTGCTCTGCAGTGTACAGGCAAAGAATGAAAATAGGTTCTTGGGAACATGAGGAGTTGTGTTCCAACGGCACAGCACGCTGAGGTACTGACCCATCTGGTCCTGCTTCCCATTCCCAGTTCCTCCTTTACGCTGTGTCAGGCACTCATGGAACTCCACTGAACTAATTCAGCACACTAAGCTAGCAATAAAATGTTCACGTTTTACTGAAGTTATTTTTCTGCTGGCTTACCGCACTGAAATGGCAATCCATAAGTCTCAGACAACACAAGGCAAGGTTTGACACTTATGTCTTGTTTCCTGGGAAAGAAAAGACTGTGACATCAAACTGTTAAATTGGCTTGAATTGCAATTTCATTTGCAAACCCAAAGGCCACCTTTGCATGGAGTGAACGCCTTCTGGCCTTCATTCCTAGCTTGTAATATGATGAGATCCTTGTGATGATACCTTAACATTCAATAATCTTATCCTGCTTCATTATCCATTTCTCTACTGCTTTCTCCTCTTCAACAGACGGTCTGTCCTACTCTTGACCTGGTAGGCCGGCAGTATTGGCAGCTGCCACCCTTATCGGCGGTATTGAGCATGGAGTGGTGTTTTCTGTTAAGGATCTGAGCTGCAACAGTTCGGTCCCTCCATCGTTCTGCATCTGTCAGTCATTCCTCCTTCTGAGTTGAGTGGGTTGATTAGACTGATTAAAGAAGGTGTCTGGATTGAGAGGGTTAAAGAGCATCCATCTGTTCTGGATTTACTGCTGCTTCAGTGGAGGCGGAAAGGCCAGGAATTAGTGAGTGGCTTAGTCCTTTCTCCCTGCTGGCAGCTGACAGGAGCACTGATGAGGTGATAATGAACTAAAAAGTCTGCCCTGTTGGCTGGGTGGGAAAGGGACCCAGACAGTGGGCAAGTCTCACCCTAGTTCTCGCCAAGATTTTCACGTTTTAATAGAATCCATCTAAAGCAAAATTAACAGGTATACTTTCCTGGATGAATTTCAGTAATATAACTTATCACTGGCAGATAGAAAAGCAGTACGTATCGTGTTACTTGCAGCATGGCAGCTCTGTAGGGTTCAGGCACCAGACAGCCCAATCAAATACGAGCAATGGGAGAAACAACAATGTTCATCAAATGCAAAATAAAATGTAACTTCTTTTAAAAGCCTGAAGCTCTGCAGAAGATAACTCTTCCATTTTACTTTTGACTTTTGGTGGCACTTAGTAACATCTTTTGACCTAACAATTAATCCTTAAAGTATTCAATTCAGAATTTGCAGATACATCCTAAAGGCATTGTTTTGTCTTTTCCGTCCTTGCTTTAGGTGCTACAAAGAGTTATTTTTCTTACTTCTTCTTTAAACCTCTATCTTTCATCAGTTCATATTGCAGATCCCCTGTAACCTCACAGTATTTTACTTTTTGACACAAGTCCACCTAAAGCCAAGCGTGAGTGTTCATTGTACGTATGTGCCAACAAACCCAGTATGGATATACTAGCACATCAAGGTCTAAGAAGGACTTTAAGGCAGTTGGATAGCTGAGGCATGTGATGTAGGCACTCAATGGGCTTCTTAAATTAACATGTGGTGGTGTTCTCAACGTACTTGTTGCTGACAGACTTAATAAAGGCTCAAGATTTTGCAGGCCTTTAATTTGTAAGGAATCTACAGAGACTATGAATATGAAATCTCCGTAGAAATAGTTTGCCTTTTTCTTAGTAAACAATGCTGAGTTTTGCAAGCTGGGTTAGAAACTGTCTGTTCCATAATCAAAGTGTTTGGAAGGCACCTTCATTCAGAGTGGGTAAACCTCTCTGACCTTTATGTAGAACCTTGAGGGAGTTGCATACAGGGAAGATCGTGACCCCAGAGTCTTTGGTGGCTGTTGATTGAAACCTTGTGTTTCAAGAAATAAACGTTTAAGAACACTTCCTTGTAAGACTTGGGCTACGTACACAAACTTTTTTTATATCATTTTAAGTATTTTGGTAAAAGGTGTTTTTCTCCCCTAGCCCCCTTCTGGTCCTAACAGAAAGGGCGAAGTCAGCACAATCGTCAGTACGACTCTTAGTCTGAATGCAATTTTGTCATTATAAACATGACTTAAATTGATATAGCTGCTCTTCCTAAGTCCTTAGACCCAAACTGTCTGTGCATGACTATGTCTATATAACCATGTCTGCTTTTGTGAGAGTTGTGTATGTTGATTGCAGTGATATGTTTTGTGGATATAAACCAGTCAAAAAAGGAAAAATTAGTAAATTCAACCCTGAGAAAAGACAACAACTCTAGTGGGTGGGTTTGGATGTGAGGGATGTTGGGAAACATGTGAAGACATTTCAAGAGCTTAATTTGCTCGTTTAAAAGCTTAATTTGTTTCAAAGCTTAATTTGCTCGTTAGCAGTCACGCAGACTGAGGCAAGTACTTTTATACAATTTGTTTGATGTCTGTGTATAGTCCTTCATTCACAGGGAGAAATTCAGGCATTTCAGAAATTCTTACTTCATCAGCCCTGTTCACATAGACATTTAGCAATGTTAGGAAAATGTGGAGATGTAAATAGTCCTGCTTACACAGCCAAAGCAACTGACCACTTTCAGATGAGATGTGGCCTTTCTTAAATTGGTGAACTATTCTGTTTTGTTCGCTATACAAGGGCACATCATATGGTATACAGTCAGGGTTCTAATACCTCTCATTGCTACCGAAGGAAGGCCTCCTTTCGTGATACTTCACTTGGAATGTGTGAATGTTGTGATTCAGAAGAGGAAGAATTTCTTTTTAACCTGATACGTTTGGAAGAGGTAGCAAGGAGTTAGCAACACGGACTGTTAATTATGACTAGCCCAAAGCAATCCCTTTTATGCACATTATGCTTGTAGTTCATCGTTTTTTAACTAATTGGAATCAATATCTCTGTTTTCTCATTCTTTTATTTTTGAGGGGCAGGGTATTTCTTCAAAGCTGTCTCATTTAGGATAAAATGAAATGTGGTTGATACCTGCCCACTAATGAATCTCAAAAAGCAGTCTGTCCACCTGCAACTCTTTCTCAAGAGTCTCCTTCAAATAAACCAAGCAGTAGTGCTGAGTAGATTTACTAATAATATTCTGGTCATGCTATCTTTAAATATTCCTTCTAGAATTCATACTAGAATTCATACTAGAATAAATGGGAGGTTGTCAAATGGCAGTCTTGAATCTGTCACAGGAAAGGGCATTTGTTGTTGTTTTGCTCAGATGGGGTTTGTCAAAATTTTTCCCAGAGTACTTTAAAGAAACAGGTTCAAACCTTCTTGTCTGAACAAAATTAGAATTTTCTTGTCTTTTCTGTAATTGGAAAGTAAGGATGTGTTACTGCTGGTTTATTTTGTATTATGAACATTCACTCATTTGTGATATGTGGCTATTGTTCGCATTTAAAATAAAAACCATTTTGATACAGAGAACATGAAATAATTTTTTGCTGTAGAAGAACAGTTATTCATGAAGACTTTAGAATCATACTGGTGTCCTCTTGATCACATTACCATTATGTGATCCTTCCTCTCTCTTTGTACAATGTCTCTGAGGAAGCAGACTCTGGAAATTGGAGCCACTGCATAAAAAAAAATCAAAAGTCATCTCCAGATTTCTTCTATGCAAGGCTTGAGCATAAAGACAATCAGTCTTATCCTCTGTCTAGTGCCTCTGTTTTCAGTATTTTCTGGGTTTATAGCCTCCAAGCAAGGTCTTCTAGTTCTTGGGAGAATTAGTATAGCTATGTATTATAACAAAAACTTCAGTAGAAAAATAGGTCTGTCTTGATTAAAAGTATTTCTTAGTGCTCTACATAGCAACTTATATTGATGAGCATCACTAAACTTTCACAGCTCATCTATATTAGGCTTCCCATATTTTCTCTCTCAAGGAAACCAGAGTGCACTGTTTTTAAACTTGATTATGGGTTGGAAAATTCCAAGTAATTATCTGCCCAGAAATCATTTTTCATTCACTTTTTTTTCCCCCCTTCCCCACCTCCTCCTCTTGGCCTTCTCTCGTTTTTTTTTTTTTTTGGTGACTGTTCACAGGTTAGGTGTGTCAGTGTTGCTGATCCTGCCCGGTAACTATTCTAATCTGCTCTAGTATTTAATCAATGTTTCTCTCCTTCTGGAAGATTGTCCTCAGAAACCAAGGTGTCTGCTTGTCCACAGGGAGTATGTGAATAGTGTGAGAGCACATTTCATGGCATTGTATAGATCTGAAGAGAACCGCTTTAGCCTAGGAAACATTTCCTTTTGAATAAGGCTGTACAGAAACTTATTTGGCTTCTTCCAGGGTTTTGTTGACGTTGCTGCCATTGTGATTAATTTTCTTGGTATTGCTGATTACAGCGATAGCATAAAGCCAAAACTACTGTTGCTTTTGGCCGGGTAAGAAAAAAGATAGCATGAAAGTGTCTATGGGGGTGGGGAAAAGTACTTGTTGAAACTGAAAAATTGATCGTTGCATCTTGGTGTGATATTAGAAACGAAGCTAATTAATAACACTGTAATTTTTAGTCTATTTTGTGGTGCAGCATTTAGAGAATAACATTTCCTTGATGAATACGTAGAGCGGGTAAAAAGTAAACTGACCAAGTGCACTTCCCTTCTGTGTTCATTGCTTTTTGGAAGTTTTGTTTTGGAGAGCAGGTGCCCCCAGTCTTTTTTTACTGGCTCAGATACATCTTTCTTGATCCAACACAGTTTTCTTTCTATGCCAGGGTGCATGGTGGCAGTTCTTTTATTTCTTCACATTCCATGATAGCCATTACTGCAATGGACTCTTTTTCTAAAAGCTAATCTTTTTCTCCTCCAGCCTGAAAAGTTAAGCAAGTCCACTTCTGAGCCCCGATTCATAGCTAGAAATTTACCCACAGCTTTAAAAGCCACCTCTGGAATGTAAATATTCAGACTTACTTCCAATGAGACTTTATGTTCTCATGTTAAAAGTATGTTTTCTAAGGTAGCATTTTAATATAAAAACGTATCTATGGTGGGTTAACTTTGCCTAAGGGCTAAATTCCCACCCAGCTGCTTGCTCATGCCCCTTCCTCAACACAACATGGGGAGAAAATAGAATGAGAAGGCTCATGTGTCATGATGAAGGCCGGGAGGTTGCTTACTGGTTACTGTTATGGGCAAAACAAACTCAACTTGAGAAAAGTTATTTTATTGACAATTAAAGTAGATTTGGGTAGCAAAAAACAAAATGAAGCAATAAAACACCACCTTTCCTCCCCCCTAGCCCATTCACTCCATCACTCCAGAGTAAACTCTGAGTAGTGCAGAGTCGGATGAGTATGGTCAGTGCATAGTTTCTCTCTGCCTCTTCTTCTGTCTCAGTGCTTTTGCCTTGCTCTAGCTTGGGCTCTCCCCATGGGGCTGCACTCCTTCAGGAAAAAATCTGCTCCAGCATGTACTCTGAGAGGACTGCAGTGGATATCTGCTCCAGCATGCATTGCACGTAAGCTACAGCAGATATGTGCTTTGGCACCTGGAACACCTCTTCCTCCTCCTTCTCTGACCTTGATGTTCTTGCTGCTGTTTCTTGCTCTCTCTTCCCCCCAGGCCCAATCTGGGGGGGAGAGTTTGCACTTTCTAAGATATGTTTTCTGAGAGGTGCCACCACCTTGGCTGAGGGCCCCAGCTGTGCCCTGCAGTGGGTCTGTTGGAGCCATCAGGAACCAGCTGTGTCCAGCACAGGGCAGCTCTGATCTCTTCTCGCAGAGGCTTCCACAATCCCCTCGCTGCCAACACTTCACCATGGATACCCAATAGAGTGTCAAATGATTTTTCTGTTTTTTTTTTATAGGGGAAATTATGAAAGTATAACAGTGTTTACTATTACAGTACTGTGCCACTTGTTGAGCGAAAAATAATGTTTTCTTCATAGGAGGAAGGGATTTATTTATCACATTGGGCTTTAACTCTTGCATGGATGTAGACAAGGCTGCTTGTACAGGAGGACACGTGGCTACCGTGGAAAGACCGTACTCCTCTGCTGAGTGGAGGACTGAGGTGAGGGTGAGCATTGCTTATTTTCAGCTCAGATGATCTGCCTTGTGGGCTGGTGCTGTATTTTGTTGCGATATAGCTGAGCTTTACTCGGAGATCAGTTTAAAACATGTAAAAGCACTTCTTTATGCAGCAGGTAGTGAGGCTTTGTGGCCACAGCGCACCGTACAGGCAGTGTCAGCAGGATCAAACGTGGCTCAGACAAATTCATCAACAACAGCTCCATAAGCAGATATTAGAATGAGATTAGACAGGGATGTGCTCTGTAATATCCTTAATACTATAATTCTCAATGTTGACGGAATATAAGGTGCATAGACCAATAGGCTACATTATAGATTGTATTAGAACCCAAAAAGTGCAACCACGGGAAAAGCGTGACAGTGAGGTCTGAGAGGCTGCAATTACAGAGAATATTCTGGAAAACCAAGAGATTTCAAAAGATTGTGTTTAAAAAAAAAAAAAAAAAATTAAAAAAAAAAAAATCATCATGCGTGTATTTCTTGTTATCCAAATTAAGTAAGGCCAATATAAAGAATGCCAAAAAGACCTAAAGAGGAATATAGCAAATGGGAAGAGAACCAGAAATACAGGTAATGATGGAAAATTAGTCTGTTTAAGGAGCAGGAACTGAATAATAGTCAGAACAGTAGCTTTAGACTGTGAAAGAAATGTTCATGTTACAGGATGTGAAGTTAGCAAACAGAGACAGACCAAATTCATGGGAAAGCTGTAGTAGATCCTTGTAGGTAGTGAAATTAAGGAGACAACATTGAGCCCAAATGAATTTGGAATCACTGGCATGGTTCAAAGAAGATGCTAAGGAAATCATGGGGTTTTGCCTGAAAAGACAAGTGGTAGAATTCTGTTTCTCCCATAGGTGAGTGTGGTATAAGTCTAAAAATCTGCTGATCCTTTTGTCACGTGGCTTTAATTCTGTTTCTCTGAAGAATGCTTCTTTCTACAATGCTTCTGTATATTATCAAATGTCAAAGTGGATCAGATCTAAGTGGTTAACTGGAATTGATACTGCTTCAATCACCCTGATTGTTAGTTAAAACAGCAAGACTTGATGGGAGGAAGCAGGTTTGGAGTTTATTCAGAAGTGCCTACAAATAGTTTTTAAGCAGTTTGATCACACAGTGATTCTTTTTACCCTAAAAATTGTATTTGCTTTGGAGTTCTCTATAGTGGAAATATCTATCTGATTCCCTTTTGCTACATTTGCAATCGCTGTTTTCGTTCCTCCTTATTGTAACTTTATCTTGCTTTACCTCAGATTTTTCCATTAATTTCAGGAAATAGGAGCCTGACATGGTAATGCTTGTGAGTGAAGCCCAGTCCTTGGCATCCCAATGTTTTAACTTTATGGATTAGAATTGTTGACTCACAGCAATCAGGTTCAATCTTGTTGTGTCTGACAGGGAACAGAGGGGACTAAGCCAAAACCAGAGCCCCCAGAGTAAGGGCATTAGTCCTGTCTTTTCCAAAGTGAATGGTTTCCCTTCTTCTAAACAGGCTCTGGAAAGAAGCTTAGCAATTCCTTAGGGAGGTAAGTTATAAAACTTGAGATGCAGATATTTAAATCCTATGAGCCAGTCAGCAGTAGTGGAATTGGCCGTCAGAACTTGTAAAAATCTCAACCAATCTCTTTTATTGTCTTGTGGCTGCAGCAATGAGGCATCTCAGCTTTTGCAGGCTGAACTTTCCCCGCCGTGTCCCTTTTGCTACTGTTTATCTGCATACAAAATATAATGTGAGTTCTATCTAAAAGGAGAATCTTTAGTGTGGATGGTCCTCTCATCTCCTGAAGTGTAAGAACACTAGAATTTACATCTATGATACAGTCCAGTCTGTAGCCCCTCTAGTAGCCCAATCCTAGATTTACTTAATTTTAGTACTTAAAATTAGTGGTGCTGCAGTCAGTATTTCACATTCTTGTATATAATATTTTGAGCAGTGTGCTTTTCACTGAAGGTTATCAAATATATGGAAGAATCGCCATTTGCATACCATTTAAAAGAGTTCTGGAGTGTTTGGGAAGTATTTCCTCTCTGCTGGCATATGAATCTAGATTATTCGGGGAACTTCATAAGAAAAATTATCCTACCTACTGTTCCCCTTGTTATGTATGATGCTACCCCAGCTTAGAATCATAGAATCATAGGCTCGTTTTGGTTGAAAGAGACTTGTAAGATCATCAAATCCCATCATTAACCCAGCACTGCCAGATATCCACTAAACCATGCCCCACTGGCCACATCTACATGTCTTTTAAATACCTCCAGGGATGGTGACTCAACCACTTCCCTGGGCAGTCTACTCCAGTGCTTGACAACCCTGTCTGTGAAGAAATTTTTCTTACTATCCAGTCTAATACTCCCCTGGCACAACTTGAGGGCTTTTCATCTTGTCCTTGCAGTATAATGTGACGCTACCTGGAAATATCCTTCCTAATCATAAACCAGAACTCAGAGAGAGTATTTCTGAATGGTAAACCTCTCCCTCTTGTGCATCAAGCCTAAGAAAATCTTTTCTGATTCAAGCGATGAGCCTCAGTCTGGTTCTAGTTATAATCCTGTTGTCTTAGACAGCAGATCAATGTCATTTCTGGAAGTCTTCTGATAGCCATAGTGGGTTGAAGAGGAAATTGTACTGCACTTAAAAATGATTATATGGTATGGTTGTCTGTCATGGCAAGGGATTGAACTTGGTGAACTTACTAAAACAGGAATAGACAATAAAGATCTATGTGGGTGGCAGCTGTTTAGGTGATGAGACATTAATTCAGTCATTCATGTGATCCTCCTTTTTATGCACTAACCTCTGATTTAGACAAAAGATATCCATAGAGAGCCACATAAAGTGTCTGTTATTTGTTTCTTCTGAGATACACAAAAGTAACGAGTACTGTAGCTTCTTAGCATGCAATATAAGATCTTGATCTCTTTAACATTTCATCTTCATTATATAAATGTGTTTGATACTGGAACATTGCTATGTTAAGACTGTAGTCCTCGGATCTTGTGCCAGTTCAGAAATCAGTTGTAGACTTTCCATTGCAGACCTGTTGGTGTTATTCACCAATTATGCAGCTGCAAGTGATACTGCCCTGGTAACTTTGGGTGGTTTGGGAACTTTGTAGAAAGGAGTCAGAGTGATACATTTTCATTGGTGGGGTTGTCCTTCGATTCAAAAAATCATTGTTTGCATGCAAGTTAGCTGGAAGAAAAACAAATTCTAGAATGGAAATCAGTATATTAGAGTATTGCTATTCAACACTTGCTAGAACCTAATATAATTCTGTATTTGTAACTGGATCCATTTATTTTTTTTTCTATTGAGTTTCATTTGCATTTCATTTGCAGTACAGAATGTCCTATCCTATTGCAAAAATGTTCTTTAGCGTTTATAAAGTGCACTACACTGGCTGAGAACTTGGCCATGCTTCAGGTCTTCTGTCTTTTTTTGTGGCATTGACTCCGACTTTTGTCAGTGCTTGGTTTGCTACATCGCAGCGGTCCAGACTCACCTGTGTGATATTTCAGAGGCCATTAATGATCCTTCTGGAGCTTGTTGGAACAGCTTTTGTTAGGCAGTTGTAGTCACTATGGTTTGAAGCAAAGTAGAGAAATTGAAGCCTTAAGGAACTAATCAATAAAACAATGTTTAATCTAGAAAATAACCCTGAGGAACGCAATATTTCCAGTGGCGATTCCGTCTGTCTGATGCACTTATTTTCAGAGTGCAAAGGACTAACTTTCAAACTTCACCTTTGGCTGGATGTACAAAGGAGACACTGCAGCATCCACCTGTGTTTTTACCATCCTTAAATGCAAAACTGCCTTCTACACTGTCTTAAAGAGGACGTTCTGGTTGCCTGGCATGACCTTGTTTAACAACATAAAGATAATAAGTGCACTATCCAAAGAATTAAAATACCATTTTTAAATAGCTTAATATGAAATGAGAAACCATGTTGAGTGTTGCCAGTAAAGATCACCAGTTTTGTATTTGCTTCTGCATAGAAAATGAAAAATCATCTCAGAATGCATTATATAGCCTGGTTTCTCCAGTAGCTGTCCTACAGTGTGGGGTTGAACTTTGAATACTGAAATTTCACAGGTGCTGGGTGGTATTGTAAAAAACAGATTGCTGTAGTTAAAGTGGTCACTACCATGTCCTTCCTTTGTCATCATCCTGTTCTCACTTATATGCTGTAAAAGTTGAAGCAGTCAGTTTTATGCAAATACACGGTGTAGATGTGTATCCCCAGGAGCAGTTGTAAGCTGTGAATCCCACTTTCACATAGATCCTCCCGTGGCAATAGTTTTAATGCTTAAAACTAGCAAAAAAAAACCAAGTTCTATCTCTCTCTTTTGTTTATTAAAGTGTCCTTCCCTTTTGTTGCCTGACATTAATTCCACTATGAGGTGCAGGACTTTCCTCATTAGCTGCAAAAGTAACCTATGCATGTATTTCTGGGTGGTGAATTCTACTTGTGGAGCAAGTACCTGGTTTGAGGCAATGCTGAGAGCAATAACATTTAAAAATGCCTTTTTAAGTGAGCCAGAGAGCTTGCTGAAGGCTTTTGGCATGCTGTCTGCTTCACAGGTGCATTCCCACAGTGCTATATAATGACCATTAACTTGAAAAAAATCTAGGAATAATATTGGCTTAGTATTTCTCAAGGTGTTGTTAAAAATCATTAAATTAGTTAATCAGTATTCCATCTCAGAAATTGAGAGTCCATTGCGTTATTAGAATTTTTGTTAAAATTACTGCAATGTCTAAGCATTGTTACCAATTCCATAGTTTTTCTAAATAATCCGAAAATTTTATTACTTACTGCCTGTACTATTTGAGCTACCCTTTTAACTACCCGTTGTCATGCTCTCTGTAGTCTTTAGATGTATCAGCTATTGCTAAAATAAGGAGGTGCGCCCTAGTAGGAACATGTGCTGCATCAGATTTAACGAGGTGTTTGGTTTTAATTAAAACTTTAAATGTACTTTTTGAGACTTCACAATTAACTTTTGTCAAATATAACAGTAATAGTAGTAGCTGAAGATGTTTCTACTTTGAGAAAAACGAAACTATCGTAAATGTTTTCAGAGGGGTTTTGGTAAAAATCTTTATATGAAACTACCTGGGAAATGAGGAAGGGCAGAGACCCACTTTGCCACGTTTCAGCCTGGAGTGAATTTTGATGGCAAAATTCCAAGCCCCTAAAACCCTGGGGCTTGAAGTAAGCGTTGACATTGATGTAACCTGAGCAGTACAAATGAAGTTGCTTTAATACTGTGGATGTTCGGGGGTGATGATTACTGATGGAAAATACAGAAGTGCAGATAATGTACAGGAAGAGCCATTATGAATTCGCTTCACCAAGTCCTTCCTAAAGGGGTCTGCAAGGGACTGTTCTGGTTGCCGATGACTTATATCTGCATTGCCTTTCTTAACCATGCCGTAGAGGTAGGAAGTTGTAAGTCACAGCCTAAATGCACAACTAATGCTTTCTGGCACTTTAAGGGTCTGCGAAGAGTTTCTTTAATTGCAAAAGATGGCTGAAGCCTCACTCTGTTATATGCTCCTAATTTCCTTCCTTTTTCCCTCGTGCCAACTCCGCCTGCTATCCCCCTGTCCCAGCCCTGACATTTCTGCGCGCGGCTTCGTGCAAGAAGTGTTTTTATAGAGTTCACATACTCAGGTGTCTGGGACCTGCACAGGCTCAGCCTGTGTACAAATCCAGTAGATGATCTCATGATGTGGTTTGAATAGACTCTGTGTGGTCAGTGCTGCTGCCAGCACCTGAGGGAACCGGCTCTGTCTTTCCACATTACCGACACGGAGCAGACTGGATTTGAAATAGACTTGCTGTGAAGCTGGAGGTTCTCAAAGCTCTCGCGCGCAGGAGGAGCCTCCGAAACTGGCCGAGAGAGAGCCCTCTGGGCTCTGGGTGCAGTGTGTACTGAAAGGGACTCTGCAATGTGGGAACCCTATCACTGCATGTACAACTACGCTCAAAGGGAACTGAGCCAGTTTCTATACTGGTAACACCTCTGTTTGGTTCCTGAACTGGTTCTTACAGTGAGAATTGCACACTTTAGTAATAACTCTTTCCTACTGCCTGCTTTCCTTTCCTTTCAAGGACAGGAATTCTCTTTTAACTCAGAAATTAAAAGAGTCTCTGGAGTGTTTTAATGAAATCGAAGTTTTGTCTCCAAGTCATCAATTTTACTCTGTCTCTCAGCCATCATCTTTATACTCCTCCCCAGAAAACCTCAAACTAATCAACTTAGCATTGGGCATTCTGAAATGTTTGCTGAGAAAACAACTCTGTTTTGACAGACAGCAATTATAGCACCTGGGCTATAGGCAGACTTTACAGCTCTTCTGGGGATCTCTCATGAATAGTCACCATGAGGCCAGCACAGCCCTGTGCAAACAAGCTTTGTAACCAAATTGCACTGAAAAACCCCCTTCTTCTCTACCCATACCCTCCCTTCCCAAAATTAGTGAGTAGCATGGACATTCCTTCTTTACCTAGTCTGAATCTGAAAAAGTTCTCAGACTTTGTAAGTAAATGCTGTTTATAATTAGAGTGAGTTACTGACTTACTCAGATGTGCTTGTTTGAAGTCCCATATATGTGTATCTGGGTGTCAGACACACTCATTTTACGTTGTTGCATTTAAATTCTTTTTTTCGTGATTGTGAGAACACAGAATGTATGAGGGCTTGGAGTGATTCAGCTGTATGGAAGCTTAAGGAGAGGATGTCAATTAATATAAACACAGTTTTTGTCTATGTCCTTTGGGAAGGCAAACTGTCTGATCTTGTTTCTCGTGGTTAAATTGTTTGTTGGTCACAAGTAGCATTTTTTTGTGAGAGGGAGAAATGCACTGTCTGAGATCACACAGTCCTTTGCTACCCATTTGAGACTGTCTGGAAGAACCTGGGATCTCTTCCCAGCTGCCATTTTTCTCTTCTACTGCTTTCTCTTCTTCCTCTTCTGAAAGGATTTAATAGAAACTAGATATTCTGCTGTAGGTAGCGTTCTTTCACTCTTTTCAGTAGTCTCTGCTAGAGGAAAAGGAAAAGAAAATGTCTACGATTAGGTAACTAGCTCGAGACATCAAAAAACGGTAAAATGTTAATTTAAACAAAATAATATTGACTAGATGTACTAATGAAAAACTGCCATTAACTTTAATGTTGTCAAGCTGTTACAGTGCGATAGCCGCCTTGTTCTAAAACACACTTTTTCCACGAGAGTCTTTTGGGCCATTACTCTCAGCAGTATTTTCTATAGACTCGAATAGGTTATATTTAGTGTGTGTACTTTATTCCTCTTTCAAGAGCAGACTCCCTGCTCTATTTTTAAATGAACTACTTCAAAATCTTTTTCACTGAGGTGTACAAGACCGAAAACGTAAACGACTGACTTTTCTGTGAAGAAGGTGTCTGTTCCAGTCAGGTTGTTATTGCTTTCCTCCCCTCGCAGTGACCTCTGCTGTGAACATGTACTGGCCTCTGTCAGCGTCTTGATGGGGAAGAGGGGCTTTCATACATCTCTGAACACACTGTTCCCTTTGCAGCCAGACGAAAAGGCGCTGATCTCTCCGAGGAGAGTAGCGAGACTCTGGAGCCACATGAAAGTTAGCGGTGTTAATCCCTTCACCATGGCTTGTGGTAGACTTTGGTTACTGCACTATGCCACGGGGAATGCTTCATAGGACACACTCATCAGATGGAAAAAAAAAGTTCCCTTGGTATTTGCTGTAACCTACAAAAAAAAAAATCCCCTGGAAAAGCTAGAGAGTTTGGCATATTACTGGCATCTCTGACATGTTTGCTATTGTTGTACAAAGAAGCTCTCAGGTCTAAACACCATGAGTGGGTGTCTTCAGTGGCACAGATGTGGTATTCTTATGTGTGAATAGATGATATAGAGTACTGCCGTCGGGTGGAGAGGACAGAAGAGATCTTCTCATTTCTACTATTTATTCTTCTTGGTTGCTATTAACTTCCCTTTGTCCTTATCATACCAGTAAGTAAAAAAGCAAAACATGTGAAAGAAAAAAAAACAAAAACCACTCATATTTGCTTTTGCATCTCTACTTTGTTTTGCAATGAAATCGTGTTCATAATAAAACATTACCTGTCAGAGTTTTTGAAAATAGGATTGAGGATTACATATTCTGGATAAAACCTAAAAATCAAAACTTGCTTTTTCACTCCACCCTTGAAGCCTATGTCACAGTTAAGCAATTTGCTGCAAATCTTAACTGGAACATTCTTACGGGTCTACCGGTGTTAATTTCTATTTTATCTGACGATGGTTTTGCTAGGCAAGTTAAGCTACTCTCCTGCTCTAGTCTCTGAATATATACTATAATGGGTAAAGAAGCTTTTCAAGATGAAACAACATAAGGTCTTTGTCAAGCCTGTATATGTTAATTTGGTAATAAAAGGCTAAGAGAACATAAAATATCCCCGCAAGTTGATAGAGTTATGATTACATTTCTCAACCTCTGCAAATTTCATTTTGTACCCTTAAAATGTGGGGGGTTTGTATTAAGTACGATTTTGTTTATTTTCATAATAGATGGAAAGCTGAAAGTTTTTCAGTACTATTTAGTAAATATTTAAAACCATTTAGAAGGCAGAGGGAATCCAGTCCTTTAATACAGCTCTTACTCTATGAAGTCAATGGGAATTTTGTCTTCAGTTTCAGAGAGAATGCCATTTGTATTTCCTGTGATGATGAAATAACCACTGATTTTTTTCTTAATGCTAGCATTCAGATTATTAAAAACCTGATCAATTAAAAAATTTGCTAGCAAACAGCCAGCATAATTAGAATTACTAGAAAAACAGTCCTGAAAGATCTATTCCTTTTTTTTTTCCTTCAGTTCATTAAGTCATTGGAGGTATTTGCAGTATGTCTAAAATATTAATTTACTGGTTTGTGACATCCTTTATTAGTAATTTGGATCACACAGGAATTAAACAGAAATCTTTTTGCCTTTCTTCTTAGAAAGGTACTGTGGCATTCCATATCTCTTTCTTTTCAATATAAGAAACTGAAGATGTTATACTTGTACTGTGTTTGGCACCCCAAGATTTTTGGTATCTAAGAACACTAAGAAAAGTTGGCTGAAGGGAATTTTCGCTTCTTGAAAGTTTAATAAATATTGGAATTCTGGTGAAATTCTCAAAGTTATGGAAATGCTAAAGTTCTGGAAGTGTTGCAGAATAGCAGGTAGGATGACTAACTCGCTATGAATTGATTAAATGTTACAGTTTGTGAACAAAACAATGAATCAACTGATAAAATATTCTGATAGTGTAAAGAGTTAAAGAATAGGCTTTTCATTTATACTGCTCAACTGGATTTGTGTAAGGTGTGTAACATCAAAAAAATGTGGTATGATTCCTTGATTATCTCTGAAGTTTGGTTAAAAAAAAAAAGTACTTGTTTAATATAAATAACTTTTTGTATTAAATATAACTAGACATCCGTAAATGTCCAATGCTCAACATTATGTATTAACACTGCATAGACAATCTGCTTCAAGTGAGCATCATCTGTCAGTGTTTACCAAGTACAAATAAAACTGATCAGTGGTTTTTATATTTCAGTTTCATAGATTTTGGTACCAGGCTTGATGCTAATAATCATTTTCTCAGTGAGCTCTAAGTAAGTTTGAAATGATAGTCAGTGGAACCTTTAGGTGATAAAGGAAATGCCTTGATGTTACCTAATGGTGAGAACAGACATGTAGGGCAATTTGTATTGCTTCCTGATGTGAACTTGTTTACACAAAGTGCATCTGAACATTAGGCATATCAATCAGAACAATATGGAGACTATTGTATGCTATTTTGAAAGGAATGACTTATAAATGTTTTTTGGATGTTATGGAAAAAAGCAGAAGGACTTTGGCTGCGTAAAAGTAGGATCAATGAGTACAAATACAGTGAGGATTTTACTTTTATTTTATAGAGTAATGTATACAGTTGTCACAATACTCTGTATAGTTCCAATGTCTAGAAAATGAAATAACAGTGATATTAAAACACTGGTGATTCCAGTAGAGACGGTCAAAATAAGGATCATTATCTAGAAACCGAGGACAGAAAGCATGAGGATTAGAAAGACATATGACTTTCTGACAGTGGAAATTATTAACCTCCAGGACAAACTCACAAAATTATAGCAGCCTGTCCCTCATGCCTTTCAGTCACAAGTGGATGTCCTTTTCCTAACCCCTCAGAATAAGTTATTGACTTCAAAGGGAGCAACCAGATATGATGGTTTTTTTTCTGTACAGGACATCAGACTGGATAAAATCATTGAGCGAGCCTTGATTCTGCCTATTGTAAGTGCTGAAACAACCTACAAATGTCAAGAAGATTCTTTAAGTAAGATAAAACAAAATAAAATAAATAGGTGGAAGAAGTAGTTTTCCACACAACTATTTTCATTTGTAGGAAAAGTAATAATGAAACAAATAGCTCCAGGAAGGTTCAGTCTTGGACAAATCTGATGAGTTTAGTGTTACTTACATCTGTTTTATCAATCCTTCTCTTTACCCCTTATCTAGTTTGTTTGTTTTTTTTTAATTTGACTGCTTCAATAGCATTCTTAACTTTCCATGTTTGATGAATTCTCCCCTAAATATCCCCCCAAATTCTGCTCCTTTATCACTTTATTTTATGTTCTTGTCCTCTGAAATTTTTGCAGGTGTGTCTCACTATGTGTAAGCTGCTTATTCGTAGCAGTATTTTCCATGAAGCAGCCTCTCAGGGACATGTTACCTTGTGATGTCTGTAGCTTTAAGATTTTAAAGAACTATGAAGAGTGAAAATAATTAGGATCTCTTTCATTATTTGCAGAATGATTGTACAGAATGACTAGGCCAACAGAACTGTAGGAAAGTCTTGCCTTTTGATAGTAAATATTTGAAGGGAAGCTTCCTTCCCTTTTCTTATTCATGCTCCTCACCGCTGAATGATGCATATTGAAAATATACACCTGAGTGAAACTCTCGTTCTGGTGACCCATTGTGGACCTGAAGGAGACAAAACAAGTTTTCTTCTGTTCCGCTTTGTGTGAACATAGGAAGCCTCTATTTGAAGAGTGTCCTGTTGCTTCCGAGGACAGCATCCGGAGTACAGTCAGCACATGCTTCACCTTTATCTGAGGCACAACTAGAATATGAGGCAGTTATGGCAGATTGAACTTCTGCAGCCTAGAAAATCTATGTGATTTAAGTCTTTAGAGATAAGGCTTCTCGGAATATTTAGAGCAGAAAGTACCCACTGCTTTGTTTTGTGGCTTAAAATGAGTTTTAAGAGATTCTTTCTCCTGAAAACAACCTGTGGCCTAAGAGCAAGATTAACTTTTAGATGAGAATGAGGGTTTTCAGGAGTCCAACAATGCCATCATCTCTGTCACCACCTCAGTTTCTTTTCAGGTGCCAAACCCACAACTCAGATTACAGTCCCTGATCACAGTGAGAACATCCATATTACAACTTAAGTTGCATGACAGGTTGTTCAGCTTGCAAAAAAAACCAATAACCCCTCTCAGTGAAGGATCTGGTTGCTAACACAAAAACCAGTGAATTAAATTGCAATTCCTTTGTTGCCATTTTGATTCTCTTTTTTTTACCGTGGAAAAAGTAAAAAATAAAACTAAAAGCTAAAATGGAATGAAAAACAATGGAGGGAAAAATATTTATTTCTTGGTTGGGGAGCGATGGCTGAAGAATAGGATTATATCTGTAGGTTGGCTCCCCAGTCTTGTCACCACAGTAATCTGTTGCAGAAGAAGGTCGTTTCCAAAAGTGACATTTAGGGTGAAACGCAGGAGGCCTCGGGCAGCAGTGTGGGCCAGCAAGGAAAGGCAGCGGTGGGGCTGAGGCCTATTGTTTCTGTAAGTGGTTGCAGGGCTGTCCAGGTGTCCTGATTTAAAAGCTGCTCCTTCAGACAGGAAATTGTATCTTGTTCTGAGGTTTACTGTAATAAAGTACATAGTCCTGGGGGAATGTGCTCCTGGGCCCATGAATCACTTTATGGGCTGGCTGTTCTGACCTCAGCCCTGTGATTTATTCGCGCCATACCGCAGCAGGAATGGCAAAAATGTAACCGGCACATGGTCTTCCCAGCCTCCCCCCCGGCTCCAACCCAGATGGGCCTGGAACTGGGAGGCTGCCATAAATCCATAAACACGGGTTTGCTCAGAGCTGGCAGTTTCACTTGTCTTGTCCAAGACCTCTCTGCTGTGCATCTGTTGGGGATTTGGTGGTAGGGGAATCCTCTTGCTTCTCAGGTGTTTTCTTCATAGTTTCTTGGCCTTGTAGTTCCTTGAATTTCTTGTGTGAAGAAGTGAAAAATCTCACTGCAATTGTGGTACTCTGAGCAAAAACAAGGCAGCTTGAAGTGTGTGAGATTTTGGTAATCCCCTTTTTCCTTTAAGCTAGCAATAAATAATTGAATGAGACCTGACTCTTTTCAGCTCACAATGTCACTATTTTACAGAAATTACCAGATGTACTCGTACAATTCTTCTCTTGAGTAAATAATAGTATTTGCCTTTGCGGAGGTGGTTAAAAGATGTGCTTTTGGTTAAACCACAAGTGACAAGCATAAAGAGTAGATACTGATTCTCAGCTCCACTAAGCCGTGTTTCTGTTTCAATTGATTATGTTTGTTTATGTGCTTTGCAGTTAGCAGTTTTAAAACTGTTTTCTTTGTTGGTGATCTTTCCATCTCAGTCTTTAAAAGATTTTTTTCTACAAGAAGCATTCTTATATCTTCCTATAAATTCATTGGTCCATAAACTTCAGAAAATGCTCAGAATTTTAGTTGATGTTGTGCAAAATACCCGTTTCTTGAGGGTAATTTCAGGATTAAAAGTTGTCCAGTTCACTCGTGTTCACCCTGCCTTGCAGTTATTTTCTGCCCCTGTCCCCTGTGAGACACCGTGCAAATCAATGTAAACCTCCATGGTAGATTCTTGCCATGAATTTGTCTGGTTTAATTTATAATTTTAAATAGTTTAGAGATTATAGGGAACTAACAGAGCCATTTTTCTTCTATCAGTTTGTAAATAATACTGTTAGAACGAAAAAACTGTAACCTGTAAAGCAGCCCTCTTCCTTGCAAACATGCTCAAATTTCTGCCTTGACCTTCTCATCCTGAAGTCACCCTATGAAAATATGCGCAGTTTTTCCATAAAGTAGATAAAATTTAAACATCTTGAAATTTAGCAAGAAATTTTGTTGCAAGAAATTAACCTTGACATGAGTCTCAATACCGTAGTACATGCCAAATTGTACACCTCGACAACGATACAACCAGTTAAAGGGCAACTATATTAAAATAAGCAAGAGGTTACTTACAAGAAGGTATGGGAACTTCTATTTATCTATAGGGTAGACAGGTTTTCACGAGAGCTGGTCTCTATGTGATACAGGCTGGTTTAAATTTGTTTCTTCTATTTCATACCCTTGAAAATGGACTTTTTTACTACTTCTAAGATACTAGAATTAGATCTGTAAATTTATATGTGATAATATTTCCTTAGTAAGGCAATTTTCATGGGAATTTTATTAACCTGCAGGATAAACACAGCTACAAATTTGTTCAGTTGGAAAGGTGTGGGTAACTAACTGGAATGTACTAAAATGAGTTTTTTCCAATTGCCTCACGTATGTATGACTTGCTCTCTCAACTTGTTGCTTAAGGTTCGCATACCTTGTGTCTCATTACAAAACACACAGTAACAGCTTACTTTGAGATTGTTGAGCTTCATTATTTTTTTTTATAAAACTCTTTACACCTGAAAAAAGGCTTTGATAAGAGAATGTATCATGTTTAGCAGGGATCTGATAATAAAGGGTTGTCAAGGGTCTGTTTCTGTCTTTTAAATCAGGCTTAACAGTGCTTGTTCTGGAGCAGATTACGCATGCTCAGTCTTGTAAACTGTTTCTCAAGCATGAAGAACAGGGACTGGATAGAGATAAAAACAGAGAAGATGGTAGGATGCTCCCTACTTTCTGTAGATAGCCAGTTGCTGTAAGTGTTTGGAAAGCTGTTTATCTTCAGAGCTCATCAGAACATACTGTATTGCCAATTCAAACAAATCTGCACTAAAAGACTGCAAGTAGCTACACCTACTTTCAGACCCGGATCTGAAAAAGGAAATCAAATGAAACCTCTCGGGCCCCTTCTGCTGCAATTAGGGAACTAAATATATCCAGATTTTATCCATAGCCCTGACACCTGCTCCATTCCCATCCTCAACTCTTTCAACAACTTCTGTTTGCTTAGAAACACTGGGCATTTCTTGTGTTCCCTTTTCAATCGATCTCCCAGGTGGCAGCAGTGACCAGAAAAGACTTAAATACAGGTCTTAAGTGTTAGGACTGGGATGGAGCAGATGTTAGCATTAGTGCTACTGTTTGTTACTACCACCAAACTCTAAGACATCCTTTCCAGAATTAATGTAAACAGTCCCATATACTGTGTCTGACCTCATAGGAAATACAACTTTTTATAAATCAGGCAAAGTGGTTCTGGGGGAGAGACTTGCACAATTGTAACAAATGAACCCTGAGAGAAGAGGGAGGAGGAAGTTAGGTGAGACGCATCCAGGTTGGTAATCAGGCAGACAATAAATGAAGAAAGTGGTCTGTAACTCTAGCAAGAAAATTTGTAGAAATGCAGAGGAAAAATGAGATATTTGTGAAAGAACAACAAAATGAAGTAGCTCTGCACATCTGCTATGCAACATGAAACCAGATGTCACAGGGATAATGGCAATTAATGGGAAATAGAATAATATTTACAGCTGGAATGTGGATAGAAGTTGTTCAGGACTGCTAGAAATGAAAATGCAGGTGATGTTTTAATGATACTGGAGATTCTGAGGAAATAAAAAAGTGATAGCATAAATGAAATAGCTTTACTTTGAGTCAAAATAACCTGAGGACTATAAACAGAGTTAAACAAGGAGTGGATCATAGCCCATTACGGATTTTATGTGTAGAGTTACCATAGATGTAAATAACAATGGAGAAGTGTGTTTTCATGGGAGACATCTATTGGATATAAATCAGAGAAACTGCTGGGCTTCTTAACTCAGTATTTACTACATCACCAAGAAGGTTTAATACTTTAGGATTGTAATAAATGTTGATGATACTAGAGAAGGAGTCATCAACAAAACCAACTTCAGCTGTAGTGACCACAAATTGGGTATACTTCTATTTAAATTTAAAACAAACAAACAGATCACAATGCTAAGCAAGTAAAGTTTTCAATTTCAAAGTAGTAAACTGAAAATTAAGAATATTAGGTAGCAAAGTTCAAGTGTAGGGGAAGCAGGGAATTTATATAAGTCCAAAACTATGAGGTCCTTGTATGCATTAGAACTTCCAAAGGAAATCAAAACAAACAATAAAACAGATATAGCTGCAGATACAAAGAGATCTGGAAAAGAAGTGGAACCACAATGCACTGAGGACAGGGCTGGGATTACCTGTAGTGTGCATATGGTCCCAAAATTAAATTAATGCCTTTACCTTGGTTTCCAGTGTGCAAACAGATATAAAATGAAGGTGTGATGAGCTGTCAGAGTGAGTATGTCACGCATGGAAACTAGATGGATGCAGAAAGAAGTGAGGTTAATTTTACTAATCAGAAATAACAGTCATGAGTCATTTAGCAAGGAGGTCAGTTCTCTATTAGTTTGTATCTTTGATTTGAGTCTGAAGATTGGATACTTTTCTTAAAGTAGCTGTGTTATAAATCATGACCTGGATTTTTCACATGATCAGAAACCATACTAAGACTGCAGGATTGCTGTCATCATTTGACTGATATAGCTGAAGTTTCTTTCTACCATCTTTCACTTGGGGTCTGATTCACAAAGACATAATTAAAAAACAGTTCTTTCACTCTAGTAATTGTGACTGATACGTTATAAGCAACGTGAAATCCATGATTCTCTTTCCATTCTTACATTTGGGTGGCACTGACTTTGGCAACTATGTGTTTGACACTGTCACAGCATCTTGAAGAGCTACAGTTCCTCCAGGGATGGGGAACCTGTGGTCAGATTTGGGTTACTCCTCTTTATTCAGGGCTAGATTTTAACTTGGATCATCAGGCTTCGGGGATGCACGGTCAGTGGTGCTGACACTAGGGAGGGGACAGAACCCTGGGAAATGGGAGGGGGGAACCATGTCTTTCAGCAAGAGCCCTGTCTCCTGTCAGTTTAAGCCACTGTGAAACCTCTTACTATGCCAGAACTCAACATGTACTTGACTGTGTCACAAGAAAAGCTAGAGCTGCTTTTCTTATGAGGTCATTTTATAAAATCTGGTGGATGTATTCTATCGACCTGTATTGCCTGGATGAAAATTATACCTTAGCTTTGTGCTCTATTTACACTGCTGTTAAACTGCAGATGAAGAAAGCACAAGTTTCAGGACTTTCGTCTCAGAAAAGCCAGCTATGTGGGACTTGAGAGCCTTCTGAGTGCTTGTCTCTTCTTTAGCTTCTGCACCGAAGGCTGATAAAGCAAGGAAAGTTGTCTTTAAAAAAAAACCAATTACCCTTTAGGTTTGTAGGGGCGAATATCCCATAAAATCAAGTGCAAGGATTGGAGGTTCCTTCTAAAATGTGTCATCTTTGAGAACTCACACTTTTCACAAGCAAGTACATAGGGCTCACGTACTATCAGTTAGTAGCTGTAATATGCAGTAGTGGTTTGGTTTTTTTTTCACCAGAGGAATTAATCAATAAAATAGTTCAGGAAATTAATAGTGGGTTGGAAAGTCTCTCTGTAAAAGCTTTAGAGTTTTGTCTGGACATTAGTGGCAGACACAGTCTAGAGGGCTCTGAGTGCTCAGAGCTCAGACGGGAACAGGATTAGGAATTGCAGAACTTTTCCTCAGGTGCCAAAGTGGTTAAGATGGAAAGTTTAAGTAAAAGGGCTAAAACATTGATGGGAAAGATAATATAAAATACTTATAGGAGGACTTGTGACTATATCAAATATGCTGAGGGAAAGGACTTTGAATAGCACTGCTTATCAATCTTAGAATGATGCTTCTGTGGCTCTACACATTTAAGATGTTAGAGAAAATGTGTGTAGGAAAGTCTAAATATCTTATCAGCACAAGTCTAAAGCACAAGTACTTCCTGTCTAAAATTAACTTTAATTATTGTCACACCATTCATAAAATGGAACACTAAAGGGGCCTCTCTTTTGTGACCACACAACTCTCTTCACAAAGAACCTAGGTTTTTATCTCTTATTCTCCAGTTGTGATCACTTGTATGTATTGACATTGAAAAGAACAGTAACAAGGTGTAAATTCAAGACGCTTCAATTTGCTGATGACTAACAACTTTTTGTTTTCTTCTCTCTTGATTGCTTAAATTTGCAATTCCTTTTTTGGTAGCTGTCAGAGTGTAGATCAGGAGTGAGAGAGACCGCTGACATGCCATCCAGGGAAGGCAAAGGTAACTTGCAGATTCAGGAAACAAGCACAGGAATGGAGGGAGTGGTATTATCCCATTTGTCGGAGGGTGTAAGTCTGAGTTTGGGAAATTAATTTGCAGCCTGAGGTTTGATTATTTCCAGCTCTAATTAGAATTGCTGGTAGTACATGCACTGCCAAGTTACTTTTTCTTTTCCCCACCTTCTTGCGTCAGGAGGTTGCTACTGTTTCTTTTGGAAAAATGTTTTTCTCACTTGGATTCTTTGTGCTTTAAACATGGCTGCATCTTAAATACTGCAGAAATTGTAGCTGGTGCAGAATTTGGCGGCTTGTGTATTAACTGAGGTACTTGTCTATTAGCATCTTAAAATGGTGTTCTCTGGTCTGACTGCATGTTGTATTTCTAATTACTTTTTAAGAGTTTATCAGGCATGACCCACCCAAACACTGTAATTTTATCAAAATTATGAAATTAGTAAACACCGTGTCCTGAAACTTTTATATTCTAATCTATCATCTAAATGTCGCTCTCGTAATACTACAATGCTTTATCCAAATCTCTTTGCCTACTAGTTCTTTATGTTGTTGTCACTTCGTGGGAGGTTTTTTTTAATCGATGTGCAAATAATACAGTTCTTATTGCAATGGTGATTTACAATGGTAAGTCTTGCAAATGCCTGTGATAGAAAAGCATCAAAAGCTTGATCAGCATTTTCCGTAGGCTTTGAGTAATTGCAGTGGACAAAAATCAGATGACTGAAGCAAGTGTTGCACAAGTAGCAGTTCTTTCCTTCTGTGGCAGCTGATACCCCTACTTGCTGGACTGAGTAAATGGTTTATGAAATAAACAGAACCTTTCCAATTTGAAGCCTTGTGTGTTAAAGGCTAAACAGCCATAATTACCGTTAATATGCCAGGTTGAAAACTCTGGCAAGGCAAGTCAGCCCTCATGGAAGAGCAACAGTCTCTGTTGAAGGGACTAACTGGGTTGCTACAACCTCGTAGCTACCTGAGCTCTCCAAATGTGTGTCAGACTCTTAAATGTTGTAGTTTAATGCCAGTCAGAAGGAAAACAGATTTGATCCCTATAATGAAACTAGGCCTCATGGAATTATCCCATTTCCTCAGTGACACTGAAATCAAAGAAACTGCTGATCTCAATATTGCTTTTCTATTATCTTATCCACACTTCCAGAAATACTCCACATAGGAAGAAATCTCATAATTTTAAATAAAACTATATAGAAAATGTATTTATGACATTTCTATATAAAATTTGTATTCTCTCTGACATATGCAAACCTATTCTTGTAATGAATATGTATAGGTTTTGTATTTTGAAGCATCATTAATTCAGCACAGCTTGCAGCCTGTTATTCTTTCTAATTATATAGCTGATAAATATTTCCAGCATTATGACCCTGCGAACTGTGCTGCAAAATACAAAACTGCTTTTTAAAATACACTTTTAGTTATGCTTTACCAAAAGGATTCCTCTCCTTTACTAGGAAGGAGCTGTGGAAAAATTATACAGTCTCCTGAAACCAAGTGCTGCAGAGAACCATTTAAAGACATCTTGATTCTATTAGTATTTGTAAAGCAGAGGACAAACTTCGCTACCCTGGTAGTTAAAACATTTTTAGTGTTTTGGATAGCCCTTTTTTATTACTACTTATTGGACTTACCCTGCTACAGCTTATTATCCTGGAATACAACATTATTAGTCCTGCAGTGCTTAGGGTTACTGAGTAGTTAGAAAGTCTTGTGTCCCCATGTGCAAAAAAAAAAAATATGCTGTGATTCACCAAAGAGGAAAAAGAGGAATGAAACAAGACTGGTGTCTGCTGTACTCCAGGTAGATGTGTTACGTGTTTCACTACGCACACTAGAGTGTTTTGGTGCTAATGGGACTTGGTAACTGAATCTATGTGAGCTGTAGTTCCTTATTTTATAGATTAATTCAAACACTTGGTCACTCAACCTACCAGATCACTTACTTACCCTTCCCCAAGCCTATACAAGAAATCTTATTTGTGCTGCATACATCTTTTTCTGTAACATGTGTATAAGATGCTAGCACCTGCCATTTTGTTCAGCGTCTGAAATTAAATGCTGTGCAATTCTTAAAGCCCTGTATTCTCTTCTACAGAAAGATTTAGAAAATACTACTTTGCTGGATGCCTTCTATTGTATTATTAGTAACGTGTACTATTGTACGTTGTTCTGATTTAATTAAAGAGACTGTTTCTGTGGTTGAGGGACATTCGTAAAGCTTTGCCTTGATTCAAGGCCTGTACTGAAAACCAAACTGCAATTTAAATTGTTGGCATCTTTCCCAGTTATCTTCCCCAAATCAGATATTTTTATTCAAGGTACGAAGGAGACGTGCCTTTGCACACTGTTCTTTGTTGTGTATTGACAAAAGTATTGGAAATACCAGTAAATGCAACAGGACAACCTGATCAGCAGTGCTTCAAAGGTTCATAATATTAGATATTGGAAGAATTCAATCATGGCAGTTTTCAGTGGCTTCTTGGCTCAGCAGTCATCGCTGCCTTCCATAAGAGATTTCAGTCCTCTGGATCTGTCAGTATTTCAGAGTTGAATTCGTTTATTATGACTGTGTTCTTGGCATCAGCTGTGAGAACTCTCATTCCCAGCGGAACTGCAAACAAAATGGAGACCGTGAATGAATCAGAAGCAGTCAAGAGGCAGCTCTGATGCCATAGAACTATTCTGTAGCCATCTATTAAAAAAAAAAAAAAAAAGGCAAACCCATCTTTCTTTGCACTATTTAAGACTGCAAACAAAGCAAATAATGTTGATATTGATCTCCTGGTTATCTCTTAAGAGTTGAACCTACTGGTCTTGTTACCATTCCAGTCTACAGTGATCATGATCGACATTTAGTGAAAGGCTTCAGCATAAAGAGAAAGAAAATACATCATCCTCTTTTGTCCAATTCAGAGTTAATCCTATACCTATTTTCAGTAGATTTTCTACAGTCTTGCCATTTCAGGTTTCCCTTGGTAATATTCGGTTTGTTTTAAAGTCTGCTTACCTCTTGTGAGCTGCTGTGCAGCTCAGTTCAGGCTACAGAACCTGCCCAAACGGAGAGATATATAGACAGTTTTCCATCTGCTGAGTTGCTGTTGCCACAGCTACACTGCCACCAGCATCTGAAATCCCCCAACCGACTTAAGTGAGCTGTGCTTGTGTAGTGACAGGCACTAGCTAGCATTTTAAAAGATCAGCCATCTTGGTTGTGCAGCAAGTACGTGCTTTGCCTGCCTATTAGAACATTTCAGGACCTCCGATGTTGTGAACTTGAGACACGCAGTTTGCTGAAGAAACTAAGCCTTTACCACTGACTGTTACCAAAACTGAAGCGGAGCCTCTGTGACTGACTGCAGCACTCCTGACAGATAGCTTTGTTCTTGTGCTACTAACGCTGTTCACACAGTAGTCCATTCTGTCCTTCTTGCCACCTCTACTGTCTTACAGCGTGTTCTTCTCGTCTCCCTGTGGATAACAGCTCATTCGTCACAAACCTTTTCTTTTGCTTGGTGATACTTGCTTTTTGTGAAATTTTAGAATCATCTTAGCGGTTCCAACCTCTACTTAGAGCAGTAGTACACCATTAGAGATGTGTCTTCTTTCAGCAGAGGTGACAGTGACTCCTGCACTTCTCCTATAGGAAACAGTATACGTTTAGCTTGCGGAATTCAAAACTACATCTACAATGCCCATATCACTTCAAAGGATATTTTTCTTGCTTTCATTCAAACTTGATCTTGTTTCCGTTTCAGAAAACAGTCAGAAAGCCTCAATGCCTTTCACCCCACTGCTAGACCAGCACCACTGTCTCACACATGATACAGCACTGAAGTCTGGGCTAGTAGGAAATTTTTTTTTCCGAAGGCATGGTGGTGAAGATTATTCAGCAAAAAATAAGCAATGGGCTGCTATCCATATGTTGGTGTCCTGGTTCTTGGGTTTTCACTTAAGAACTAGAGGTGGACAACAAACGATTTGATCGCGAAAGGTGTGTTTTACATGCTATTTGAGGCACCTCCGATTTCCATAGCAGAGTAATGGTTATGGAGATACTGTTACAGAGATATTCTTGGCTCTGGTCCTGAATCATCAGTGAGGATTGTGGGTTTACTATTAAAAGAATAAGTGTTTCTTTAAAATCAAACCAGATTACTCTAAAGAAAGTGAAAATGACCAGAGCTCCAAGCCAGCCTGTCTTTCCCAGGATTAGAAAAAGCAGAGGTCATGGATCATGATCTGTCACATCACTCTATTGATATTTTTCATGTTTCAGGCAGACATCCAAAATTGGATATTTTTCCATAAAGCAAAAGCAACAGAGATGAAGTGGCAAGAATAATGCGCTCACTATCAGTTGTTCCCACATCTAGAATCTTGACACTGCAACTGGCAATCTGATGTGCACCTCTTCCTTTCTTCTACTCTTTGTCTCCATTAAGTCATCAGAATATTTTTATTTCTTCATAGCATAAATGTATTTAGAGTATCATTATATTATCCTAAAGTGTCTGAAAAAAAAATTGCCTAATTTAGCGTTACCGTGTCTTGAAAGACAAGGGATAATTTAAGACTCTCTTTTTTTCTAGATATGGTCTAGGCAGGATCCAAGTACTCTCTAAACTGAATCTGTCAGATTTTTGATAAGCTGATAGTCCACTTAAAGCAAGCTCACTCTCTTAAATTGTACAACACTTGTATAAAGCCGTAGATAAATTCCACTGAACATCCATTGAGTAAGTCCATTCTGCTGTCAGATGTTGAACAACTTTGCTGAAACACACCTTTTCCCCTTGAAATGCATGGTTCTTTCACATTTTTTTATACAGGATATATGGCATCAGTTAAGATCCTGATAGTGAACTTGTGTGTATGGGTAGCTTCAGCAAAATTCTAGCAATCATTGGAGTGACTGAAGGGATGAACAGAGATCACATCTTAGCAGTTGTTTTATGCTCTAATTTCATCTGCTGTGCAGTGATAGACATCTTAAGCTTTCACTGGCATAAATATTTCCAAGACCTCCGTGATGGATCAGAAGGAAGCCAAGTCATACATCAGTCACCCTCTTTTCACCTAAACCTGTAACATGTAAGAAAAATTCATTCTTCCATCACATTCGGTGTTCTCATCTGAAAGCAGTTGTGGACTTTCTCATCACTGAGTCAATTTTCACCGATTGTCTTAGCAAAGCTTCTCGCCTTTCAAGTGAGAGCTGTGTTGTTTGGGTTTTTTTCCACCTGTAAAAATAACAAGAGCTTTTTAAATGTGACATCTCACCCATACAATTCTCAAAGGGAAACGACCTCAGAACCTGGCGGTTTCTGCTCCGGAACTGTGTAGACAACTCTGCAGGCAAAAGTGCTGTGCTGGCTGCTGCTGAGCTGGGTTAAAAGGTTGGAGCCCTGAGCTGCTTCTCAGAGACCAACATCTTCTCCGATCTGTCAGCAGGACTAAAGGTGTAGTCGCTTCCTAGTCTTGTTCTATTAAAACACATCTATTAAATGTGTTGTGGCGGGGTTTTTTAAGAGGCAAACAGTATTGGTGAGACTTTTTAGAACAAGTGAAGAAGCAAATATATATGCAGCTATTCTTACAGTTTGGAGAAGGGATTACTAAGTAAGTATCTAGACAGTGAGTCCTTTGTCCAGCCGAGCTGCAGCCAATGCAAGCTGTCTGATTACATTCTATATATTTAGGTATGCATCTCTCTGCGCCCTTGATCTAAGGACTGAAGTACCTGTTGAAGATATTTCACTCTTCGTCTTCAGAAGCATTACATTATTAAATCATTTTTTTCATGCTCACCAAGGTCATGAAATTTGTAAAGTTTCCAGCATTTTAACAGGTAAAAAAATCTATACTGCAGTAATATCAGTCCTTTTCATTTTCAAGTCTTTTAAAAGTCCAGTATGTTACATGCACGTGTTGGAAACATCAATATTAAAAGAAAGCATTGTCCCTTTGTCCTGCTCTTCTAAAATTTTCTTGGTCATGTATTCTTTCACATGAAGCTGAACAAGTACTTTTTGGAGCAAGTATTTTTGTTTTAGCCACAATTACAGATTCCTAACTAAGATTAAATTGTTTAGAAAGAAGATACAGAAAGAAAAAGAGAAAGCTATTTTATTACAAATAAAGTCTGCTCAAGAAGTGGTAACAGGTGAATTAGAAAAAGCAGGTTTAGTGTCATAGAATCATAGAATGTCTTGAGTTGGAAGGTGCCTTAAAGGTCATTTAGTTTCAACCTTCCCTGCCATGGGCAGGGATACCTCCCACTAAGACCAGTTTGCTCAGAGCCTCATTCAGCCTCATCTTCCATGGATGGGGCATCCACAACTTCTCTGGGCAACCCCTTCCAGTGTCTCACCACCCTCATAGTAAAGAACTTCTCCCTAACGTCTAATCTAAATCTACCCTCTTCTAGTTTTAAACCATTGCCCCTTGTCCTGTCACCACATGCCCTTCTAAAAAGTCCCTCCCCAGCTTTCCTGTCGGCCTCATTCAGGTACTGGAAGGCTACCATAGGATCTCCCCAGAGCATTCTCTTCTCCAGGCTGAAGAGACCCAACTCCCTCAGCCTGTCCCCATAGGAGAGGTGGTGCTCCAGCCCTCTGATCATCTTTGTGGCCCTCCTCTGGGCCCTCTCCAACAGATCCATGTCCTTCTTGTGTTGGGGGCTCCAGAGCTGAACGCAGTATTCCAGGTGGGGTCTCACCAGAGCAGAGTAGCGGGGCAGAATCACCTCCCTTGACCTGCTGGCCATGCATCTTTTGATGCAGCCCAGGATACGGTTGGCTTTTTGGGCTGCCAGCGCACATTGCCGGCTCATGTTCAGCGCTTCATCAACCAGCACCCCAAAGTCCTTCTCTACAGGGCTGCTCTCAATCCACAAGTCACCCAGCCTGTGTTTGGGCTTGGGATTGCCCTGCCCCAAGTGCAGGAATTTATACTTGGCCTTGTTGAATCTCATGAGGTTTGCATGGGCCCACCTCTCCAGCCTGTCATGGTCCCTCTGGATGACATCCCTTCTGTCCAGCGTGTCAGCTGCACCACACAGCTACGTAAAGTCCTTACTTACACTGTTTCTGCAAGGCTACAAAAGTTTTGCCATGGGGGCAGGCCTACCTTTGTCTTCATCGCTCAGGACATGTATCCAACAAGCTCATTATATTGGTTACTCACAAGATCAGTTAAAGAACAGCTCAAGCATCCTTGAAGGCATCTCTTTCAACACCTGTCTTGTAGCACAAAAGTGTCTGTATCTTCAGTTCCTTCTGGGAACACACTGTATTGTTCAAGTGATTTCAATAATTGTGTCACATGCCCCCTTCCTTCTAAAATAGCTGCATGAATGGGCAATATAAACTATTAAAATTTAACTCAGAAGTCTTGGTGATTAGTCTGGTATTTGTGCATGTATTTTCAAAATCTGTTCTGGAAACGTTTAGAACATTATGAAGAATGAAAATGTTCGGCCGACATAACAATAAATGGTAGTTATTAAAAACTGAGAAGCTGAGTGCAGAATAATAATATGTTTTTCTTATCCTGCAAGCAATAATTTGATATCAGTATGGTCATTTAGGGGGAGACGGGTGGATCTTGATTTGCTACTTCACCGATGGACGTATAATCATGGCAAAAATATTTATTACTGTTCTTCAGAGTTGCACGCGGCTGCTGCCGCATTTGTGGTGTATTCAACTCTTTATAGAGGCTTCCACTAAGTTTTGCAGGATATTGATGCAGCTATATCTTTTTTTCAGACAAGAAGCCCTTCTTGCTGCCATTAGTGAAAAAGATGCCAATATTGCTCTGCTAGAACTTTCATCCTCTAAGAAGAAGACCCAAGATGAAGTGGCTGCACTGAAACGAGAGAAAGACCGTCTTGTGCAACAGCTCAAGCAGCAGGTGGGTAGATGAGGACTAGGAGAGAAATCAGTTATTAATCTGGGGAGAAATTATTATCTTGATTTATGGAATTAATAATGTATAACCCTGTCATATGTTGGGATAGAAAGTACATAAATAATGATTTCAAACTAGGTACCAATCACGAAGCCTGTAAAATGTGGTGGGGAGAGAAGTCTCAATGTTAATGCAGGTTTCTTTGTGTCACTGCCCGAGTACTAAATGTGTGACAGAACGTACAGGAAACTGTGAATGAAAAGGACATTGGTTATTATCTTCTACAGGCACAAATGATCACAGGCTCACAGAAACATACTTTTCTTGGTGGTCTGTATTTGGTTTATTGGGGAAGAAGCATACATGGAAGAAAATTCTCCTTGCTGTAAAGCTTAGGTATGAATGTGTTACACCACATGGTCTCTGGTCTCTGTTGTGATTTCTAATCTGCAACAGGAGCACCTTATGGGAATGTCAGATACTAGAGCGGAATTTGGGAGGTCTCATGCTTGTGAGGAGATTGATCCTTTCCCATTTCTGAGATCTTTTCGTGTTTGCATAGCAATCAGAAAAAGCGCGGTTTTTTTCAAGCATTTAATGCTGTGTTTCAGTATTGAGTGCAATGTGAAAAATACGTTTCAAATAAAACACAAAGGAAGCAACAGGCATCTCTGGCAATAAGAGGTTTAGGATCTGAAAAATTTGTGTACATTTTTCACTTCAGCTCTTCTGGTGAGATTTTCCGAGTTATTCCCTTGCCACATTCCCTGTAATACCACATATGCTGCTGCCAATCCAGTATCAACTTCTTCAGTGACACCATTTTCATCTTCATAAAGTTTTTTGTGCAACATTTCATCTGTCAAACAGATGATTTCTGTTGCTATCGAAGACAGTAAGACAAAACTAGGTCTGCTTTCTGATAAGGGATTTCTCTATTTCTTCCTTAGGAAACCCAAGTAAGTTATTTGCCATGTATTTTTAAGATAACAATTATTTAAAGTTCAGCTTAGTAATTTTGACTCGTACCAGCTTCAAAATGATCAAGAAGTATAGTTTACAGTCTTGTATTACTTGAGCAACGGTTTAAATTACTTTTGCTTGTCAGCCCGATGACCCCCTACTAGAAGAAGATTCAGAAGCGGTCACAGCAATGAACTTATTTGCGTCATGTAAATGTCTGTAGGTGAAGCAGCTTTAATATGAATTACCACTCATTTCAAGAGAAACGGGAACTTTATTGTCAATTCCTATCCTGAGCTTAAATTCTAGCTCTTTCATGCCCCTTGCCCTTCCCAGTTTCCTTCTGATTATCCTTTGTGAGTAGATGGAACAATCTTTGGTGTTTTTTGGTGTTTGGGTTTTTTTTTCTGCTGAAAACTTGTGTGTATTTAATTTATATGCTCAGATTTTGATTATCTGCAGTGACTTAGATTTCAGTTAGGTGAACTTTTTAAAATGTAACGGCTCACATCATTATTTTTTGGTGCTGATAAGTCATACAATATATGTTGCTCCTAAAAAGACACGGCCATTTCCCTTGAGGATGTTCATTCTAGGTGCTTTTCTGTAAGGGTGTGGGATACTTCATTTCCTGAATAAACTAAAATTGAAAAGGACATTAACTCGAAGTTGTTCTTGCTATGAAGTGAGACCACTTCTGAGCCAATGTTGGAGCAATAGTCCTTTTTTGAAAAAATAATTATCCAAATGCCTTTGAAGTTTCTGTTTCCAAAACTGCCGTCAGCTATAAAGACTTGTAATTGTTTAATATTGTCATCATAAAAAAAAGAGAATAAAGTAGAAAGTAATCGCTTCAACATATCTGTGCTATGAATACTATAAATACAAGCTATATATAAGAAGTATAAATATCAAATCACAGATAAGGGGACTGCAAGCTATATTTCAGTGCATCTCCTATGCCTGAGGCAGAATATACGCTTATATAAAAATAATCTAAACTATATTTAAACCATATCTGCGAAATATTTATTTGGTCCAATAGAGATTTGACACGTCCACCCTAAAATCTATCCTACATCTTAAGGATGTATCATCTGTTATCCTTTTTGTGTGCCACTTCCAACAGATTGAAAGAAAAGCTCCTTCAAAGTTACTTGTCATGGGGCAGTAATACCACCTCTAATACCACCTCTATAAGTTGCAGGGAATCTGAAATCGCATTTATTTTTTTCAGTATAAGTAGTTATGGTAGGTACTTTTTCTGCATGAATTCAAATCATAACAACTTTGACAGCTCCAGAAATACGAGGTGGGTCAGAAGAGAAAGCTGTGAGATTTTACAAGATCCTCATGACCAGTACAGTCAAAGGGAATCTCATTTTTCCACATGCTTTGCAAATAGTCTGTGTACTTGGCCCTTGTGGTCCTCTTCAATTATTATAGGTCAACAGCCTCATATTTTGGAACAGTCCAACTGTGCTGCTTGATGACTTTCGCTTTTATCTATATAGACCCTTTCCTACATCTTGAGAACAAAGGTCCATCTGTGTTTGCCAGCTCCACAGGACTGTATAGCATTTCAGGAACTTCCTAAAATTTTAGTCCTAATTTCTAAATTTACAGTAGAAATTGTGACTGACAAATCTTTCAGACTTGTGGATGTATTGAACACAGCTGTTCAAGAAAGACAAGCGATGCCAGTTAATCAAGATCTTCTGAAAGACTTTGAAAAGCAGTTCTGGAGTCTAAAAAGTTTATTAAAATCTTCAGATTCAGAGCTGGGATCCTGACCTCAGCAATTCCTTCCTTCTGCCTTTAACATTGTTCAAGAACTTTTGATCTCCCTGATAAGTATTTGGTGTTTCGATCCATCCCATTTCTAGGAAATGCTTAGACTTTGTGGTGGGAAAGCAGCTCTCCCAGTTGTCTGACAGGCACGGTTCCGTGTACATAGGATGCAAATAGAAATGCTGAGCGATCTTGGAAGTGGGTGGTTTGTGTGAAGAGCTAGGCATACTGTGGTGTAGGTACCAAAGGCCTGATTGCTGAATCTCATTGCAAACTGGAAAGAGCCTCTGACAGAGATAACGCTTTAGGAAAGCAGTTTTCTGACTACGCTGCAAAAGTAGGATCCAAAGGTGTATGATAGAATTCAGATTATACCTTCTCACTGTTTGTGCTGGTTATTGAGTTGCTGCGATAGTTACCACTGTTAGCAGATTGACTTACTGATAATTGTCCTTCCTTAGAGTCTAGAAAGATACAACTCTTTCTCACAACAAAACCTCATTCTGCTGATGAGCCTTAGTTTACTTCTTAAAAAGTAAACCTTTCAACTTCTCCAGCCCTGCATTTTCAGGTGGTTTTTAAATTTATTTTAAAATATTGGTGAAGACACATAGATTCCTCAAGGAAAGATTGTACAGATTCTGGAAGACTCTGTGGTGATTCCTTGCTTTAACTTTCCTTTCTCCTTTAACAACACTGTCGTGTTTCTGGTCGCTCGCGTGGCAAGGGTATTACTGCGAAAGAGAGGGAAGGAGTCCTGCCAAAGACATTTTGGTTCTTTAATTTCTTTAAGTATGTGTATTAAAGGTCAGATCAAGAGAGGCATTTTGGAAAGAGGATATGGCATCAATGTTGTTTTAATTTAGAGTTTCTAGGCTCTGAATTGCAGGAATGTGCCTCAATATAGAGACCATTTCATAATGAGGCAGTCGGCATTGACCAGGCTTTCCAGTAAATGGAGCTGCCTGTTTCATATTGGTTGTCAGTTTGTATGAGGGATTTCCTCTGTCATCAGAAAGGCAGGCCAATTGCAGGGCGAGGGTCACCAGCTAATGTGGTCCCAATTTACTCCCTCCCAGAGTACTTTGTCTCCATGAGCAGTTCATGGAGAAACGGTGGTTGGGAAGCTGGTTCACTAGAGGGGGCCGTGGCTGATGCAAGAAGACGGGGTTGAAGGTTGTCTAACAATGTCCAGATGTAGCGTGGCAAGCACCAGCCAGCATGCTTGGATTATACACCGTACAGAAACCCCCACGACATGTGTCATGCTGGAACCGACAGAGACCCCAGGAACTTTGGCCTGCTTTGTGGCAGCACATCCACTGCTCTTCTGTTAGAAAGTAGCCCATTTGTCATTTATTCCTTGCCTTGCCAAGCTAAGTTTTCACATTCGGGATCTATTTTTTTGTAACAGGGCAAAGTGCTACTCTGCAGCTTTGAGTTGTGAAGACAAGGCATGTCTGAATGGGCTGAGGTTTTGCTGTCTGTGGGCAGTCTTAAATGCCCAGGGTTTTCTACTAGGATCTGTTTGCACTTTTCAGTAGCTGTTTTGGTTTACGCAGATATCTCTCTTCTGTGTTGTTCTCTAAATCGGGCAGTCTCAGTTCTTCTAGTTTTCATGTGTCTTATTTTCTAGCTGTCTGGTCATTCCAGTTGTTCATTTTATTTGATTTGGTTTTTTTGTTTCTCCAACTGGACAAAGCTCAAAATGAGACCTTTCCTTAGCTGAATTTATTTATAAGCATGTCATGCGAGACAGTGTCAGAAATCTTAATGGAGTCTTCCAAAACCTCACCAGTTCCCACAAGTTCCCAAAAAGAACCATTAATAGCTTTCATTATAATAGATAAACTCTTTCCTAGTATGATATAGTCAGAGCTAGAATATTTGAAGACATCTGATTTCTTTTGAGTACCATCTCATTTGTTCTTTTTCTTTTCTGACCTAAAATTATATTCTCTGAGTATTAAAATAAATTTTGTGAGTCACCCAAGTACAGCTTTTTGTGGAAAGTCCTGAGCACTTTGAGCTTCTTGAGTTTTGGGGGTTTTTTTGATGACTTTCGCTTTTAACTGAGTAGATCAACCTTTGTCTTCAGCTTCCTTTACATTCTAACGTACATCTTTAGTGTCTACTTTTTTCTCCCTTACTACTTCCGTTTCACATGGTCGCTTGTCTTTCCCATTCTTGCCATATACACTCTTGCTTTTACTTAACTTAGTGAGAAGAGCTCCTTTCTATTTTAGCGAAGGGAGATAAGAAACCTTATGCTGTTGAAAGTATAGATTATGTAGTCATCTTGCTTGCCATTCAGAGGAATCTTTAATACCTGTCATTCTCTTCTACTTCTACATCCTTGTCGTGATCTTTCCTTCCTCTGTGTGCCAGCATGAATTGGAGAGGCTGTTATTTACCATTCGCATAAATCGAGAGGAATTATTTGGCAATGACTGGTAGTATTAATAATTAGCATTTATGCAATATTTAATATATATTTCATCTAGCCGTGGAAATCCCAAAGCTGTTTTCTCTGTGCTACTTTGTGCTTCTTCCGTGCAGAGATTTTGGCTGGCTTTCCTTATGAGGCCAAGGTACTGCAAAGATTTGTTTCTCCAGTAAATGTGCTTCATGGGATCATGAGGAAAAGGAAAGAATTTTAGATTCCAGAATGGCTTCTTCCCCCAAACATGCTATTTTTTCCACTGTTACTTGTTTCCCTGGAAACCCTGCACACTGACACCTAACACTCCTCTGCTATGAACTTTTCCGAAGAGTTCCACTGGTTGGACTAATTTCTCTTTGTAACAGGAGAACGTAAAACAGGTCAAAGGAGACTGACAGGCAAGCGTTTTCCTCTTACTGCCATGGCCGTATCAGGATGACCACACTTCTGACAGTTTCTATTGCAACCCTGCCTGATGAAATAATACAGATTCTGTGCGGTGTGCAGTTAGTCTTTGTTTTGCCTTGGCTGCTCTGCTTTGAAATCATGTCTGACGAGAGTGATTACCCTATTGGCAAACAAGTGGGTTTTTTCAGGTGTCATGGATGCAGTAACTGCAGGTAATTGTTGAAGTAGTACTGTTTCTCTGAAAGAATTACTGTCGATCTCTGAGAGGTCCCAGTGCTGTGGTGGTGCCCACTGAAGTTTAATGAGTGAAGGTACCTCTAAAACCATTATCAGAAGGGGACATAGAAAGTCTGGGAAGATGGATTTAAGTTGTCTGAATGTGTTGGTGGTGGCCTCTTTATATGGCTGGGCCACCACTAGACAGATGACAGACACTCTCTATTAACCTCTCTCCCTTCCCAGAAGAGGAATTAATAAGGAATAAGGGAGAGAGACCTATGGATTGGAAAAGAAAACTAAAAGAGCTTTAATGAAAATAACAACAATAAAATGAAGAAATACAAATATATACAAAACCAATATTGAACCCAAGCCCCCTTATGCCAATTACCCCACCGACACCACTGATGCTGTGGAGCAGACACTGGAGAAGTCCCAGACTGGACTCAGCGGCAGATGGGAACCAGATTCAGGAGCTGGGTTCTGGAACTGGATTCAGAAACACATGAACTGGGCTCGAAGGCAGAACGGACAGTCATCCTTGGATGCCAGTCATTGAAGAAGTGGCTTTGACCCTCGTGATCCCTCAGCTTTATACTGAATATGATGTATATGGAATAACTTGTTGGTCAGTTTAGGGTCACCTGTCCTGTCTGCTTCTCCCCGTAGGTGCAGCCTTTTACTTTCTGCACCCTCAACACACAGTGACCTTGGTCTCCATAGGAGCAAGGATGAGCAGGAGTCTTTCTGCATAACAAACCTTAATAGTAACTGTAAACATCAAGCTTCAGCACTTCTGGAAGCAGACACTGTCTAAGAAAAACACACTCTGTTAACTTCTGAAAGTGCGGTTACTTAGAAGAGACTTAAATGAAAAGCAAAATTACAGCACAGAATTAGTTCTATTCTAACTCAAACCAGGACAAGAGCCGAGGAAACGAACTAGAGGTTTGAAACAAGTGATAACATTCAGGGCACTTGGACCATCTTTGTTCACCGATCTCTTCACCGCAACACCCACATACTTCGACTTGCAAGAGTGGAAATAGATGCAAAAGTGGTGAAAGAAAACCTTTGTGATAAAATTAAGGACAAAGGAGTTTGAAGGGGGCTTGCATGCCAGAGGTTCCTGCAGGTATTGGGCAGAACAGAAGGTACTCTGTGGATTCTGGCATCCTCTGAATGCCAGGTTAACCCATTCAAAACAGCAACAGACAAATTAATGTACTTTGACAGGAAAATTTCAAGGAATAGCGAAGCATTTTGAGAACTGTTGTCACTCATAGTGGACTTATTACCTAAATATTGCAGTCACAGCCTTGTTTACGCACTGTGTGGTACGTAAAGTACACGTAAAGTCATCTTTTTGCAGGTTCTTGTACCACCGCTGTCTGTAGGGTCAATTGCAGCTTTGCAAATTTTTAATTTTCTGGTTTTAGTGTACAAAGGTGACAAAGGATGTAGTTTTTATAGCGTATTCATAGCTGTACTGACAATGTAGCTGGCATACATGGGAGCAGCCAGAAGTGGGGGAAATCACTCTGTACACTTCCTATTCAGGAAGCTATTGGACTAGAAACAGAGGAAACTTCTGGCTATAGTGAATATATATCCACTAATTGGCTCTCATCAGGCATTGCCAGCTGTCAAATTTAAGCATCGTGGCTTTTGTCAGAGGCCTGTAATCCACTCAGATTATTAATCACAGTGCTGCTTGGTTTGCCAGGTTTTGCTCCTCAGTAATCGTTTCTTTCAATGGGGGATCTCTGCCAGGAGCAGACCCCGGCACCCTGACAGCAGCCGAGCAGGCACAGCAAGCCAGGCTTTGTCGTGCCCTCGAACGCCGCTTCCCGCAGCAGAGCGCAAGAAGCCCTCGCAGATTAAGAGAAAGCACCTTCTCCCTGCCATGCGCTCCAGACTTTTTTCCCATCACTTTCAATCATCGATTCCCACAGTAACAGCACTCAGCGCAGCGTCAGCAGTCTTTTCTGGGGCAGCGTTGCATCTCCCCATGGACTCTCATTCCCCCCTCCCTACTCCTCTTACCTTTTGCCTCTGCCTCTTGTATTACCAAATAGTAATGTACGATCAAGCGAGCTTCGTGCTGTCGCTGGCCTTACGGTGCCAGAGAAGAGAACTGCCTGTTGGCCCTACTGTAAACAGACGTGTCTGCTTTCTGTTTGTGCCTTCACTCGTGTCTCAGCTGGTAGTTTTTAGGGCATTGCAATGGCAGTTACGTAGGTTTGCTTGAAGGGCAAGGCTCTTTGCCTCACTGAGAGACTGTGATTTAGGATTTATCAAAGTGTTTTGGAACCTGGATGACAATACAGTACTTGCTACCCTTTTTTTTTTTTATAATTGACATTTAAAAATGGTTGATGAAGCAACATTTCCCAAGTTTGAGCTCAGTTTTCAAAAACCTGTTTCAGTCGGTTAGAAATATTCCTCCATTTATGGATTATATTAAGATTTTAATATTATAGCTTTACAGCTTTTTAATTCACTGAAATTTTACATAAATAAATGTAAATTAATTGGATAGTTGCTGACAACATCTACTACCATTTTTACTGTATCTCTCATTCAAGGACTGCAGAATCCTATAGTAAATTACTTAGCCACCATTGTCCCTGACTAGAAAATCGGGATTACTGGACAAGTCTAGATTAGCAGTTAAGAGACCTTCTATCCTATTTCTGTAAGTGACAGCCAACCTGCTTGATATCAGCTAAAATTGTTAAGCCTACACTGGGAGGACTAGGCTTGTTAGTGGTGTTATAGAATCATAGAATGGTTTGGGTTGGAAAGGACCTTAAAGATTGTCTCATTCTATTATAGAGTTAAGAACACTGGGTGAGCTTGATTTCTCCAGAAGACTGCACTAGGAAATCTAATTCTGGACCTAAAAAATAATAATTCTTTAGTCTGTGAATAGTATTTCTTGACATTAGTACAGTGTAAATATAGTCGCTGTCATGTCACATCACAGTTGTACCGTATGGTGGCTTTCTGTAGTTATCATGGCACAAACCACTGCTCTGATAGGCACCGTTTGGCAATTAAAGAAAGAGACTACAGTAGAACAGGTCCTTTTAATACATACATCCATCAGAGCATTTACATATTTGTTTCTATGAGACTTGCGTGCTCCCTTTTTTATGTTAAGAGCAGTTACCCTCCCTTAGTTTCTAATAATCTTTGTGTCAGCTGCTGAGTTCATGAGACAGATGTAAAAGCTCAGAAAGTGCTGTTTGGAAGAGCTCAAGATTGCCAAAAGTTGTTCATTCAAGGAATAAAATTATGGGTGCATCTTCTTTTGCATAACTTCTACAGTTTGTGGGGTAGTTGGGAAGGATCCATACACAGCTACTCCCTGTTGGTTGTCCAGCGGCAGGATGTGCCTCAGAGGTAAAAAATTTGAGACTTTCCGATAATCGGTGCTGTGGCTGGGTTGGTTTGGCATCACTCTTTTGGTATTTGAATTGATGATGTTTGAAGGCTGACCGGAAAATACAGTGAGTTTATGATTACATTTAAAACTTGTCATTTAGACACATCGTTTAGGGAACTCTGAAGTTTTGGTGACAAAGAAGAGGATTCCACTTGAACATGTAAATAATCTTGATGAGATAAACCCATGAATGTATTTTTATGTGAAGAAACAACAATTCCACACCAAAATTTCAGACAGAGGAAGATTTTGAATGACTTGTTTGAACTCAGTAAAATTACTGTGGTTTTCCAAGATGAGTGTGTAACTATCCTTCCTGATATTTCATTGATTAGATGCAGCTTTTCCTCTGCTAGAGTATTCCTTTTCATTTGGGCTGGTTTGGCCACTGTCAATTGGCTGTAAGACACACGTCCCCTTTACCTCATCTTTATTCAAAATTGGTACTTGGTACATTATCCTTATCTGTTCATTTATTTATTGGTGTTATTCCCCAGGGAACACACAGTACACTGAACACTTTCACACTAAAATTATAAAGCAAAACGTTACTTGTGGTTACTTCTCTTTGGATGAAAAGTCTAATTAACTTGTGACTTTAAAAACTGTCTTATACAAAAGGCAATTTACATATTCATAGTTAGTTTGAAAGGTAGTGGCAGAAGGCTGAAAAGCATTTTACCAGCTTTAGTATTGGGTTTAATTTGTGCAAGTTCTGTAACTGGTGAGGTAATAGATGATGCAAGGTGTGTTCCAAAAACTTGTAAGGAGAAGGTGAAGTCAGAGATATGAGGTGACTGATTGGTTTCATAAACTAAATATGTAGAAGGTTTCAAGTAGATTACAGATTAACGGTTGTATGACTTATTATGTCAATGATGTGTTCTTTACTTGAAGGAGGAGTGATGGAGAGAATTATGCACCTGGAAGTATGTAATGAAAATTAACGATCTATAAGATAGAATATATTGCATGTTTGGGATTTTACTGTGTTATTTAGGGAGTAACATAATAAATCAATGCTTTGGGGGATTGAGAATAGAAAAATACGTGGTCTGCAATAGAGAATTTTAATCCCCATCATCTTAAAAATTGATAATGGAAAAGTTAAGTCTTAACTGTACAGAATGAACTTCAGCTTCAGTAAATAGTGAGCTGTTGATGAACAGTGGTCTCAGGTAATTTTGAATTTATGCACTGAAATACCTCTCAGTCTACAGATTTTTTTTCTCAGCCACTGTATTAAGCTCCTTAGAATTCTAAAAACACTTTCCTTTTTTGAAGCAATCTAATAGATCCTAGTCCAGTCCACCATGTCTTAGGCTAATGAATAGGTAATGCAGGGGAAAATAGAAGTTTCATGTTGCAGTTGGAAATTAGGGCTAGCTTCTTGATCCTAACCCTTCACTAATTTACATAGCAAGTTGTGGAAATTGATAGCGTATCAGGTTTACAAAAAGTACACAAAGATTTATGAGATTAGACAGCAGTTACTTACGATAGCTTCTGCAAATGGATAGGTGCTGGTGGCTGCAGATTCCCCTCAGTTCTGTTAAATTCATGGTGTTATATTCTAAAGAATCTAAGTCTTAAAAAAATTACTATTCATGTTTTGGTGCTGAATAAATTATGCATTTTGCTCCTTAATAAGTAGATGCTGTTTTCTACATCCCTTTTCTAAGATGAAAAAACATTCACAACCAAAGAAGTGTAATTTTTCCCTAGAGGTAATGTTTTTGCCACTTGACACTTGTGAAGGTGTGTAGAAAGGGGATGGAGATTTTTTGCTGACTGCTAACTTGGGAAGCTGTGAGGAGTCTGGTAACAGCTGCCAGCTCTGAAAGATCCAAGATGAGAAAGTTGACACTGATGGGAGATCCTGCTTCCAGTCCCTCCCTTAAATGAGAGTCTGCAGACAATGCTGTCAAACATGAGGTAGTGATTTTGGCAGATCGGCTTTAGGGCAGTTGTGTTCTGCTATCTCTGAGCAGACCTGCATTGAACACAAAATAAAGTAACGGTTTCTGTCTGCCTTAAATGTAGTACCAAAGCTTTGAGTCTTTCCAGTACCAAGAGATGCTTTTAGAAATTAGTCCAAGATTGTGCATAAAATTAAAATTAGGCTTAAACTTGGTTATCAAAAGATTGCTCTCTGATTTTGCTTAGCATAATCAAACATTTATCATGTGGGTATAACATCAGCTTGCTGGTCAGGCACCCTCAGTTTCAAATATGGGTAAGTTTACCCTTTGCAGTAACGTGCTGAACAATTTTAGGTTGTCAACAGTATAGATGAATATTAGGCTTTCTGCTTCCGTAAAGCTTTAGGCTACAAGTGTATATTAAACTGGGATCACAGTATTTGCACCTGGGGGAAGTCATGGTCTTTTATCTTGAACACAGCCCAGGTTAAGTGGTAACCATTTTATTATGGATTTTAGCCTCTTTGAGCACAACTTTACAGTCACGGAACATAGTCTTCTGTTCTCTTTCTTTCTGTTTACCACCAATTGATGCCTGTCTTGGTGTGAATACAAATATTTCCTGTAGATGAGTAAACAAAAAATAAGTGGAACTCTCACAGCTGACTACAGCAAAATTCTTCTTAGTATCTGAACAACAGAGGTATCTTTTGTTTTAGCAGTGGATTTTTATTTGGGGCTGGGGAAACAACTTTTTTAAACATTCAATTTCACCAGCGTACCACAGTTAATCCTTTTAATAGTTTAAGAAATTACTCCTCACTTTTTTTTTACGTGAGCCTGAAATGTAACTGTGATTTCTGATACCAAGCCAGTATGCCCTCCATCTCCAAAACACTAGTAGATATAATCTTGGCTTTGCCTCCTTTATTACAGCTAGCAACCCAAACCTCTGCCAACTGCTGACAGAAATGGTGTTGAAAAAAATAATAAAAGCAATATAGCGATCCTTAAGAACACACACATACATAAGTTGTTTAAAACTTGGAAGACTGCATCGGTTTATTTACTTTGTGGATGTAATAAGTACTGTACTTCTAATTCTTCTCATTTATATCTCATAGAGAGGCAGGCAAGATATCAGTGTGTTCTTCTGGACTGGAAAAAGAAGAAATCACAGATTTGGTGGAAAGGATCCACAGATTGGGAAGTGCAGACTAAGACGAGTTCTTTGTTGTCCATCTCTATCCTTTTTTACTGTGAAGGTGTGAGACACTTGAACAGGTTGCCCAGAGAAGTTGTGGATGTGTCATCCCTGAAAGTATTTAAGACCAAGCTGGATGAGGCTCTGAGCAACCTGATCTAGCAGGAAGTGTCCCTGCCCTTGGTACAGGGGTTGGGACTAGATGATCTTTAAGGTCCCTTCCAATTCCAGTCATTCCATGATTCTATGATAAAAAGATTTCCTGAGCGTTCCTTTATTCTATGTTCCTTCTCTCTTTCCCTTTTTCTGATTACCAAAACAAGCAAGTCCTTCTCCATTGTGAGTCAGCAACCTTTTTCGTACGTTACAAAGACAGCTTAAAACATCTGAAGGTTTTCTTGTTCCCTCCTAGGTTTTCTAGTCTCAAATAAGTAAGTTGAGGTTGCTCCCTTCTATTCGTTCATCTCTACTTCAGCTGGTTTGTTGGGGCTCTTTTAACATGTGGCATTGCCTATCTAAATGTAATGACTTTGCAGTAAAAGGATTGTTAAGGAAAAAACACCAGGCTGTTTTTTTGTCTTGTTCCACAAACCTTTTTCTTTTGGTGGTTCCATAGCAGAGACAGAATCTCCTAAGATCTTTTTTCTGAGTTTTACAGCGTTTTTTATGGTGTCCAGTGAGTGAGCCTCTACCCATACGTAATGGCATAATATAATGTAAATCACAGAAAGACAACAGGTTAGGAATAGAATGGACAATGATGGGAATACTGTCTGAAGTGCAGACACCTTGGAGAAATTCATCTGGCCATATTGGCACATCTCTCCTCACATTGTGCTGTGAATTTTGTAGGAAGAAAGAGACCTTCTTTCCTTGGTAACCTTAATCTTGGCACAAAAGCAACAGAAAACCTGAATGTTTCTTTAGTCTTTCCAGACAGTACTATTATCTAAGCCTCAATGCGTGCTTAATAGGAAAAATCAACCTCTGCAGAAGATAAAGGAAAAAAAAAAAAATTGTAAAAGTTTATTGTGATCTTCCTTCCTCGTGTGCTTGATGCAAGAGTGGAGCGAATGGACAGGAATCATCTGTCCAACTCTGTACCACACATGAGCTGCTGTGTGCTCAGGCAGGAATCCTGCCTCTGTGGACCAAACACAGGGACAGTGTGGATGGACAGGAATCCTGTGTCTACAGACCACACGCACACATGGTGTGGACAGACAGGAATGTAATGTCTGTATGTTTGTATGGACCTTATGAGGCTGGGCTCTTCTATGTGGATGTCAACCCTAATAATTGGCCATGCAGAGAAAATTCTTAGCTTTAATGTAGTTTGGGGGAGCAAGGCTCTGTTGGTTGTCAAAGGAAATGCCCTTTCAACTCTTTCTTCCAGCAGTCACCATGGAGGATTTTGCCTAAATTCAAAGATGAAAGAGAAGCAGAAAAAGAATAACATTGGTTTTCTTTTTCTTTTATATGCAACCGCTTTTAAAATTAATTTCAGAACAAGCGTAACTAGTCTCGAGGTTACATTGTGGGTTGTTTTTTTTAAAGTTGCTATCAACACTGTTTATATCATGTAGACACAGACACATTCATGTGTACACCCAGAGCTGGGTTCTGGGCAGTTGCAGACAGTCTGTGTTGAGATGATACTGAGCAGTTCACATCACTTTAGCATCTAGGAATTTGTATCTGCACATAGCTACTTTTTTTTTTTTTTTTTTTTT
>VWZK01012746.1:414674-476164 GCA_013396935.1 Baryphthengus martii
TTTTTGCCCAGAACAGCATGAATAGAGGGGGGTTGCTACTAACAACTCTTTGAAGCTGCAGACAAATAGGATTGAAGTGGTGAGTCATATAACGATAAAAATACGTAAGGCTAAAGGAGCTGTGGTAACAAACCGCTGGTATATACCTTCCAAAAATAAAAATACCTGAATAAAGGAATGCTTTTATTATATTTGTTGTAAAGACCCAGTCACAACAGACAAAGGTTTGAAAACTTCCAAATTACACCAACTGGGAAAAGTGTACGTAGATACACATATTACATCAACTGAGAAAGGTGTCTGTAGATACACATGACCAGATGGCCTACAAATGATTTTGTCTGAACAGGGGATCTCAACTAGGTTTTAACATTTTACAATAGGATGCATCTTGTGTATAAATTCTTAGATGAACTTTTGCCAGTCAGTTCTCATAGGTATCACTTGGCTGAGAAACTTTGTAGTTTCAGACTAGGAGAAAGACTAAGAGTAAAAAGCCGAGCGACTAAGGCAGTTGTGTTATACAGGCAGCTTTGTGAAGCTGAGCATATGCAAGCGGATTTATTTTGGAAAGGAGAACCAAACAGAATAACAAAGGAAAGAGACAGAATAAGGTAGAGGAGAGTAAGATGAGCAAGGTGTGGAGTGAAGCTGAAGTGAAAGAGGAGAAAATTCAAGTCAATAGCTGTACCACAGAAGGAGTTACAGCACGTGCTTGCCTGTTTTATGCAATATGATGTAGGTAATTTAGGGGGTTGCCTTCTGATATCTATAGACTTGTAAGATCTCTGGTGCTTTATGTTGGTGCTTAAATTGCACGAGTTTTGAGTAATCACATAATCGTTATAATGTCGGATTGCATTTCCAAACTTAGCATAACCTGAGATATCTTTTACATTTTGCTTTGTAAAACACATGTATCACCAACCTGTCAAAGTTTTTAGGGAGTGTTTATGCTCCAAAGTACATTTCAGCTTGTTTTTCTCACTGCTTTTCTGTCTTTGTTTTTCTCTCAATTGATAAAATGTAAGATGAAATTTTTAGATTGGACCCACAAACACCGTGAGAGGGGGAAAATGAGCAAGAGGAGAAGTAATCAGGAGTTACAGTCAGGAGCTTTCAACAGTTTGAGTAATGAGGACAATGACAAAGACTGGTATTTAATTTCATGTTATTATAGAAGTAGCATTTCACTTTATTATTCAAGTGAGTTGTCCTCGGTTGTATGTATCAAAGTAGTTTAAAGAGGCAGAATAAACTGTATATATTAAACATTTGGCAGACACATGAACTAAACTTGAGAGACTTGCTGCTGTTCCCTTGAGAATTTGTAGTGATTCAGCCTCCCAGAATCTTGAAGAAAGCCATGGGGTATGGTATCAGAAAACTCCACTTCTATGCAACTTTTAATGCAAGGATATATCGAAAGCCTACATCCAAACTCTTACAACTTGAACAGAACATGCTAGTTTGGACCAGCTTTTATCCTAAAGTCCCCTAAAGAAGAGTTTAAATGACAGCGTTATCCATCTGCTTAGCTGAGCTGTAGTTCCCACCAAGTAACTTTTCAATGCATTGACCATTTTCAACCAAATTTGACAGAGGGGAAAAAATTCTCAAAGATTGTGTAACTTACAGGAACTTAATTAACATCCACAGCTGGGTAGAGGTGAAAAAAAGCTTGAAGTGGTGCTCCCACACAAGGAAAGGCAAGAAGAATTGAGCTATAATATATTTTGCTTGGCTGTAGCATACGCATACAACTGGCCATTCAGAACGTACATACTTTCACACAGGTCCCAGCTGACTCTTGCCTGGAGACACCATGGGGGAGGCAGGCTGGAGAAAGAGATTATTATAGGGTTGAAGGCCATGCTTAGAAGATGTAGAACACAAATCCAAAGCACGCAGATTTCATTAGCATGCATAAAATGTGTAGTAAAGTGGACTCCTATGCTCTTCAAGGATAGCCGTGCTGTCTGCAAAAGAAATCAGTTCTTAACTGATGAAAGAAGTAACAAAGAGAGCACAATAGATGGAGGGTAGATGCAGCAGCATGATTTAGCAAAAAAAAAACCAAAAAGCCAGTTACTGTTAAGCTAATTTAAATAAATGAGTCTTTTCTGCTTTCAGGGCATGTGACAGCAGACGGTACTGATCTTACATTCCCTGGCAGGAAATTCTGCAGCAAACCCTTCTCTGCCGTGGCGCGAGATGGAGATCAGACTTGCTCTAACAACCTCCACCATAGGGCAGACTCATAACATGAAAAATACTTAACTGCTTACTTTAAACCTAGAGTATAGAGGTTTTACGTGCTCACTACTGGAATTTGAATATAGCCAGTTCTCTTATTTCATCGTAAGAATTAAGACAGTAGCTCATTTTGGTTGCTGTCTTAGATCAATTTCAGTAAATAATTTCTTCAGTTCTGTCCAGTGTGAGGGATTCAGGACTCTTTGAGGCTGTTGTCACAGGATACCATTTGTCCTTTCGATCCTGCCTGAACGTTTTCTTTGATGCATAGGCCACCTAGTCAGTATAAATTAGATTTACAATACAGTGATAAACATTCTCAGACTCCAGTCTTTTCTGAGACATCTTTGGGATACAGGAAGTCACACCTTAATGGTATTTCTGCCTAAGACCCTTACAATGCAGTGGAAAGATTGCAAAGAACTAACATACTTTTGCTGCTGAGTAGTTAACCCTGTGAGAAGGAGATACATTAGTTAGTTTTCTTTTAACCTGGGGACCGGGCAGATTCCAGCTCATGTGAAACAAATAATTGAGAAAGACCATTCTATTATCACGGATCTGGCAGTCTTTAAACACAGCTTGAGGTGTCTCTAAAGAGAGTACAGGAGAGCTAGAGGAACATACACGATAATGTATGTATATGTATATACATATGCAAGGAATCCCAAACAAAAGATCTGATTTGAACTGTCTTTTGCGTCACTGGCTTTCTTTATACAGGAATCAGAGCAATAGAGTTCAATAAACTTTGTCATCTGGCAAATCCATAGTTATTTGTTTGTCTCCTAAGGAACCAGCAAAGTCCCAAGAGATGTATTCTTGTACAGGGAAAATTTCAGTTCAAGGTTTGTTTTGTAAATCTGTCCACATATACTTATGTATGTTAAGTCTTGAAGACAACTCCATATCTAGATGATCTACCTCCTTTAGTTTGGTTCAAAGGTTTTTGGATATGAATTCTTCAGAATAAAATTTCTTTGTAATTATTCCATGTGGGGAGACGAACAGTAAAATGAAATCACTAAACACAGAAATTAACTGAGCTGATAAAGTCTTTCACTTTATAATGTCATGTGGTAACATTGCCAACAGTTGATGCAGAAGCTCGTATCTCAGGTAGGATCTATGTTAAATCCTGCTGGCTTTGACAAACCCCAGGAGTTGCATGCTGCGCATGTGCTTTGTTGGGCTCACAAAAACAAAGGCTTTAAGATGTACAGAACTGTAGTAACCAGGATGGTTTTCATTTCAATACAGCTGAACATTTTGTTTGTTTGCTGCTAACAGAGACATCTCAGTTGCTAACCTTAAACCTAGCCAAAAAGAAAGCCAAACCTAGCTAATGATGTGTCTTTTAAACCTTACAAACAAAAATGACAACTTGGTATGTACCATCCCTTCACAAATTTGAAAAATGTCTCTCAGATCGTTACATATCACGAATTGGAAGGAGTCACAGAGTAAAATACTTGAAACAGTCTTTCAGAGCCCCTGTGCTCAAGGTCGATGTATATTGAGTGCAGGTATACTCAGGGTAGTTACACAGGGCATCATACTCTAATAGAAGGCAAGGAGGGGTTCTTTCTGCGTTTCTGACGGCCAGATTCCAGCAGGGAGCTGGTTGTATGTTTGCAGAGAGTATGACTCACTGCATGTTTTCAGCAAATAGAAAAAGGACTATCTGAAAGTCTTTGCAAGAACAGAATTTTCAGACTTAGTAAATCTAGCACGTGACGTTAAAAAAAAAAAAAAAGGCACCTAAATTTCTCCCTTATTTTTCTGTTATTAGTGGTGAAAAGGTTTCTAAAGTGTTGGATTTGTGTGTATGTGCTTCCAGCGAAACATTGAATGCAGATTGAAATGGGGTGACTCCTTTAATTCACTGACACACTGTCTCCACCACATATCCATTTGTCACAAGTACAGTCATTATATTAATGTTTACTTAATGCGGGGCTTTTTAAGCTCTGCATTAAAGGATTAATAAAGCTTGTTTAGACTGGTTAGCAAAGCCAGAAATTACCCTGCTCAAGTATTTTACGAAAAATGAGCAAGTGCTCACTGATGTCATGGTTTCTGCTGTGTTGCATGGCAGAGAAACAGATTTGATGCGAACTCTTTGAATATCTTACTGCAATAAGAGAATGAAGCAGGCTAGACTAAGACAGAGAATGCACAGCTTATCAGTTAGTATCTGCTATTTATTAGAGGTCTTGTCTAGAGATACAGAAATGTGTGATTTCTCTGAAGAAAATTTGGATTCAAAAATCTACCAGGGTAATGGTTACCAGAACACTAGCTGTCCTGCAGAAATGCTTAAGGAAGGTATGTATTCTCATTATAACATACAACTGAGTGCAAGCTTTCAAACAAAAACATTCTCTAAAATGGATAGTAAGCAATGTCTATAATCAAATCTGGGGGGTTCAAATTTATGTGTGGAATTCCACTATAAAGAGTTTGTCAAACCTGGGCAGGACTCCTCTAGATTTTACCAAGTACACTTTAGAATACGTCTCTCAGTTTCCCCTACACTTTGTGGATCAGCATCAGTTTTTGTTTTTTTCTCATGTAATAATTTAATTCTGATAAAATCAATTACTTTGGTCTTTAGGGTGGAGGTGCACAAACAAGCTACCGGTGTAGCCTGCGGTGAACATAAAATACCTTACTCTTAGAAATCTACAGGTGAGAGTGTGCTTTGAAGCAATACATCCATGAAGGAGAAACTTAGTGATTCTTAAACAAAATTCACCATGGCTACAGTTTTGGCAGCTAAAATAGTATACATGTGCTGTTTGGAATTAAAGTTTTCAGGTGTTGGCTCTCTTAGAAATAGGCTACTCCATGGTAATTTCCTTGTTTACTCAAACATTTAGTGATCTTAGAATACAGGCAGAAGTAATCTGTATGATAACCAGAAAAAAAGCAGTATACAGCAAAAATAATGAAAATATCGTTAAATCCCTGCAGGACCATGAAACAACATGAAAAAAAAAAAAAGAGCACATTTAAAAGAAGGGCTGATGCTGACCATTCGCATTTATGATTAAAACATGTCTATATTTTCTCCTGGTGCTTTGTTGCTTTTAATAATAGCTGCTGGCTGAAGCAAGGGATAGGGCAGAGATCAGGGTTAAATAATGATGAGAAGCAAGAAAGGTGTTAAGAATAAGTGTATCAGAGGCATAAGGACAATTGCAGAAGTTCTGGAAGCAAAAAAAAAAGGGAGAGTTACCAAGATCTGATAATACTAGAGTAGTTTAATACATAGATGGAGAAAGTTGGGTGTTTTTTAGATACAATACCCTTGCAATTGTTATGCTTTTGACCTGCACTTCACAGACTCTGGTCTCCAGACCTCGTGGCAAGTTCTCCACAGTCGTTCCTGGCTTTCAGCTAGGAGCTTGAAAGTGTGTGGGGATTAACAGTAGTCTAAAGGGTTTGGGACTGTTCTTTTGCCCAGTGGTTACTGGGTGACTGAAGAGTGATATTAAGGGCTCTGACAAGGTGAGTTGGGTTTTTTTGGGGGAGGCAGGGGGATGTTTCTGTCAAAAAAAAAAAAGTAAGGAATCTTCAGGAAAAAAAGTCAAGAAACCTATTGAGTTGTGGAGTTTTGTCCTGTTTTGTTGGGTTTTTTTCACTCTAGCATTTTATCTCCAGGTGCATGAAGATGGTACCTGTAGTAGCGCATAGTATTTTTTAAGCAAAATTTGGATCTGGTATCTGATTCTTGTCGTCACTAGTTCTGCTTAGAGGCTCTGTAGTTTGTAGACAAAAGCACTCCTGACACAAACAATTTGTCTGCACTGCTCATTTATTTCCTCACAGGACACAGTGGTTAAACCACTTTGTTGTTCATACTTTTTGCAGCGATGTAGAAATGTTTGCCCTAGGATCTGAGCCATAACCTCATAAGGTGGGAGAGAATTGTATAATAGCACCATGACAGAGCTGTTCAGGACTGCAGGATGTTGGAGTGGTTCCCCACAGTAAAGTAAACGGTTTGGTTTTCGATCATTGCAACAGCCATATGCTCTAGAAATTTCCATCCTTCTGGTTTTTTTTTTTTCTGGAGAGGAGCAGGGATTCAGTTCATGTATTTCCAGTTATTTTAAAATATTTCCAGGTCGTTTTTTTTTAAAAAAGTTAGAAGTTCATCAGTTAGTATTCCAGTCCTAAGCAGAAGCCTTTTATTTCCATGTTTGATGTAAAGAAAATTAGAAAAATTCTATTCTATTTTCACAGCGCTACTTTGAATTTTAATGTTGGAAAATAAGTTTTAGTGGTATCCATTAGGAAGTATGCTGCTTTTCTTCCATCTCTTGATTTTTGCCTAATTCCAGCGATACACATGTGAATTACTTCTTATAGGGAAATCACAGTACTAGTTTTGGTGTTTTCTTGCCAAGACTTACATATCACAAACATGCACCCTTAGGTTAACAGCAGAAGCAGTAGGTCAGGTTGGATTAAAGGAGAAACAGAGAAAATGTTCTTCTAGGTGAACTGCTGCTGTATGATTGTCATCATCAGATTACTGCAGGGATGGTCCTGGGTTAAAATGTTCAAAGGGCTGCAGTGGAGCTAAGCAGTTAAATCATATTTAGCAACGATGAGGAATTTTGGAACTTAGCTCCCACTTTTTTGAAAACTCTAGCCTTGATAGCTATAAAATTATCTGAAGATGAAAAGACCAGATAATAAGAATTGCAGCACATTTAGGTTGGAGTGGACTTCTGCTTCCAACCACCTGCTGAGAGCATCACTCGCTGGAGCAGCTTGCTCAAGGCCTTGTCCTGTCTCATTTTCAGTATCTGCAAGGATGGAGGTGCTGCAGCCTCTTGACAGCCTGTTCTGGTGTTCAGTCAGCCTCATGATGAAATCAATTTTCCTGATCTCTAATGAGAATTTTCTGTGTTCCAGTTTACATCCGTTGTCTCTTGTCCTGTCCCCTCCAGGAAGAGTTTGGCTTCATCTTCTCCATTTCCTCCTCTTTTTCAGGCTAAACCAGCCCAATTCTCTCAGCCTCTTCTTACACCTCCTGCCAATTATTAGTAGTCGGTTATTCTACTTGAAGTTAAGTGGCAGAAGCACGCAACCTCTGCAGTTCCACTTTAGAACTTTCTACCTGGGATACTGGGCTTTAAATGTTTAGATCTTTATGTTCTTCTCTTCCTGTATTAGCACTAGCATATCATAAAACCTTCTGCCTCTCTCTGGGACGAGCTACTTTTTCTCTCAAGAAAGTTACTGTGCTGTACCAACATTCTGCCTAAACGTCGCTTTTTAATAGATTTTTTTTTCCACATGCACACTGGAAGTCATGTAAAAAATTATTATTTATTATCAAAACCAAAAATTTCCCAAGACATGTGAAATCATTTAAAATCAGTAGCTCTCATTTCAAAGAAGAAATTGTTAAAGAGCCAACCTTAGATATAATAAAATAATAAATATGGAGAAAGCGCCTATACAGTAAACTGCCTAAGTATTAATGTAGCATGTTTCAAGTAGTGATTTATGAATGAGGAGTCAGACTTGGAATTCAAAACCTGTTTGACAAAACAGAGCAGACAATATAAAGATTTTGCATGATTAAATTGCTTATTGCTTAAGCTCAATTTACTATTAGCTTTTGTTAAATTAATCCAAAATAAAATCAAATCCAGATTCAAACCCTGGACCTTCTTTATAATGACCGGAATACAATCAAGTAGAAACTGCCTTCAATAGCCTCAAGATGCTCATTAAAGTTAGTTTTCAGTGAGAAAACTTCATGCAGTTATGAAGGGATTGAATCAACAGCTGGCATTGTTACAGTGAATTTTGAGCTTTAATTTAAGACATTTAATTTTAGTGCATCTCAGATGATTTAATATGTCTAGCTGTACATAATTTACTGTATCGTATCTAACATAGGTCTGGCTAGCCTTCTTATTTTTTTGGAATAGGAGGATTTCACAAAGCTCGAAACGGGGCTTTGTCTACCTTATGATCTAGGAGGAGAACTGCCATCGCTCCGTTTTGAGTCTGCCCCAGGTGTGAGTGCCCAACGACAGTGACACCCAGACAACTTGAGGGGAAGCAACTGATGCAGGGACGGCAGTTCATTTTGCAAGACCTGAGACCCAGCACTTCTGTAGTCCCCTTCAGGTCCTAAAGTGTCATTGCTGCTTTGAATGGTCTGTCAGCCCTGCTGGAGAGGTGGGACGTGTTGCCCAGTTGGATTTCTTTTCATGTTCGTGCGTGTGTTTGTAGGTGCTTGGTGGCCTTGTTCCACGGTCGAAAGGACTTTATCTCACTAACACTGCCCTTTGCAGACACGGTCATGTAGTGTATTTTATTGTTCATTGCAGTTGCTTACCTAGAATGGTTGTGTTAAGGTAAGGTATTCCATTTGTCCTCACACAATTTATGGTATATTTTATGTTTTTAAAAATTATATATCCACTGGAATTTGGAATTTCCTGAGAAGCTGAAGAAAAGCTAAGAAGCTTGTTTCATATTTTGTTAATTCTTTGTCTGTATGCAAGTTTAAATTTTATAAATCTTTATTATGTCACCTTTTCTTCCCGAAGACTTAGTTAGTAACTTTTTTATATCCTCACAGGAAGGCTTTTCTATAATTCACATTTTTCTGACCAGTCTCCGAATTTTCCTACTCTTTGGTGCATCAGTTGAAAATTGATTTGCATATTGAAACTCAACGGACTTCTTAAGCAATAACCTATTTTCAGCTTGTTTACTCTCTTTTTTTTAAGCTGTTTGGTTTGGTTTTTTTAACTGATTTAGGGATGTATAACTGATGTTTTCTTTGAATTGTTCTCCAAATTGGTGTTTGAACCTTAATCCCAAGGGTCTGTAAGAAGAAATTAGTTTGTTTGTACACACACGTACAGCACAAGTTTTAGTAGGTATGAGTCAGATGAGCCACTTAATTGCAAAACTAATTTAGCCTCGAAGTAAAGTGGTTGGATTGTATCTCCCAGCTTTTACTAAATAGTAATACCTACTAATGTTTTATACATGTGTCTTATGTTTTTCCATGTATGGATTTTGGACATACAGGATAGCGTAAGTGCTCTATTCCCTTTAGTCCCTATGATGGCATTAGAAGGTAGACTGAAATTATTTTTATTTTTTTTTTAATAGACTCAGAACCGTATGAAGCTGATGGCTGACAACTATGAGGATGACCACCTCAAATCCTCATCCCATTCCAACCAAACCAACCACAAGCCCTCCCCTGACCAGGTAATACGTCTCTCTTTTTCACTTCAAAAGTACTTTTTACTATGGGGGCTGATTATTTTCAGTAGTATGTAATTTTCGCTGACATGCTTGCAGTACCTTGGAACAAAAATCGCATTCCAGAGTGCAGTTATAAACCAGAAATGGACGTTGCTGTTGTGTCGGCTCTGTTGAAAACTCCTGAAATGTGAAAAAAACAGTTCCCGGTACCAAGCTGTTATTAAGTGGGTGGAGAAGAGGGGGCAGACAATAAAAAGGAAGAAAGAAATGTTACCCTCTTAAAATGCAAGGCTGGAATCCTGTCTGGCATATTCGGGTTTTAGTAACTCAGGTTTACTGCTTGAGTGTGTGGAGTGTCCACGACTGTTTCTTGTCTTCGGTAGCAGGAAATCATGCACCGGGATCAGCTTTCTGATCTATGGATTGCATATAAGCAGTTCCCTTCATTTCCCATGAGGAAACCCCGGCCTCCGTGCCAAATGAGCACAGACTGCTCCCTCACAAACTCAATGGGCCGTGAACTGAAGGAAAATCAATTTACCATCTCCAAGGCAGTGAGGAGCCTCCTGTGTCCTTTACAAAGCACAGCCGTGTGCTTGATAACTATCAGAGAGATTACCTGTCCCTTGGGTAGCACGGAAAATGCCAATGTAATTGAATATCCCACGTTGTAATCTCATCCATTCCAGTTTAATTAAAATATTAGTGATCATTAATCACTGCCTTGGCAAAGCGAAAGAGTGTTTGGCACTCCTCTTTGCCCTCTGGCTCATCTAGAAATCACTGAGATCTGAACGGAGGCATCTCACTCTAGACCTTTAAGCACCAACCTAGTGATATGCCGAAATTGTGAGTCAGGTACGTGTGGAAAATGGCCAAAACCAATTATGTATTTACCTTGCAAAAGCAGGTCTTTAAAAATCTCCTTTAATGTCTGTATCAAAGGACAAAAAGGGATATATACAAAGGAATGAACAGAAAAATCCTCATTTTCAAAGCAACTTCCTTTTGCATCTTGTTTTAGTACTCTCCTCCAGATGATAAACACAGAACTGTAAATTGTCTGGCTTGAATTTTCTGCAGTGTTTCTGCAAAATGTTTGTCTTACCTTCTTCAGGAGAGGCCAATTTTTAATACTGAAATTAAGTGACTTTTCGAATCTTAACTTGGAAGAAATGTTAGAATAGCTGTTGTTTCTACACTTGCAAGCCTATAGAGAAATGAAGCCATTACCAGGAGGTGACTGTAGTATATGCTTGCAGATGAATGCAGTATAGCATTCATGGGTGAAATGTAAAGATAAAACATAAAGAAAAGATAAAACATAAAGAAAAGATAAAATTTAAACAATTAAGGAGATTCTTGTGAAGACCTGGTAGGGTAAGGCAGTAGGGGCAGGGGGAGCAGGAGGAGGAGGGTCTGATTGCACCTTCCCTTTGCCTCGAGGCATTTTAACAGCTGGCAAAGCCTACAAGAGGGCAAAGAAAACTGGACCTCAGGGTGGCTCAGAATATTGCAGAAGGAATTAAACGCTTAGCACTACTATTTGTACTGACGTATGTGCTTTAAATACTAACCAACTCTTTCTTTCATTCCCATGCTGCTCTGGGGCTTTTCTCCCATTGCCACCTCTGCACCGCTAGGATGAGGAGGAGGGTATTTGGGCATAACCAGTCAGATGCTCTTAGTTCAGCCATTTTGTTCAGAACGGTGAGAATCAACTTTTCTTGCCAATAGAAAAGTTTCCGACAGTCGCTCTCACGTCTCACTCCCATGTGCTTTGTGAAACCCGGTTGTGCTCCTTCCCCCTTTGCTTGCATAGTTTCTGCATGAGGGTGCTTCTCGTGTGTTTCTGTGTAGTTTGTGATTTTCTTCTTGTAATGGTCACGTCATTGTTTCATGATGTCGTGGGGAGAACTTTCCAGGGCATGTAATTGAGTTTCTATGCAAAGCAAGCTCTTAATGCCTATGAGAGAACAGGAAATGTCTCTCATATCATTTATCATTGACTTCATGGAGGAAATGTTTTCAGTCAGATTCTTTTTCAAAGCAGTTTGCACTGTAGCCAAATCTATGTATGCTTTTTCGATTCTGGTCAGTAAAGAATTTGCTCAGAGATAATGTTCCTCCTGAAGATAATGTTCCTCCTGTTTTAAGCATGGTGAGATCTGCTGCTGATATTGCTGCCGTGCATGCTGACCTAACTAGTCACGGATATTTATCAGCTCAGAATAGATGATTCTTGATATGAACTAGGAATATAAATTTTCTGTAAATTTGAAGGCAAAGGGGAATAATCCCATTAACCTTCCCCTCTCCCTTCGATCCCCCTCGTTCTCTCAAAACAATGGGGGAGAAATTGGTAGCCGTTGTTATTTAAAGCGCATTTTGTTTCTCTATGTTTGCATCCACAATTTTCTCTTTTCTGCTGTCAAATTGTCTCCGCAACAATCCCCGTTTCCAGAAGAGAAGGCAGTACACAGGACAGAGTCCTTCTCCTCACACTTGTTCTCTACCAAAGCAGACTGACTGAGAGCCTTGATATAGAGCTACAAAAATCAAATAACAAATTATTAGGCTACAGTACATAAGATTTATTTATGTCTTGTAGTATCTGTTTTATTTGAAGTACTTGTGTTTTAAAGGATTGAGATGCGATGACAGTGGTTTTTTAAATTTACATGAAACTTTTCCTTTCTTCACTTACCCTTTTAAGAAAAAAAAATATTTCACATGAGTTTTCTGGCAGTTATTCTCAGTCTGATTTTTTTCTACCCATTATTTGAAAGAAAACTCTTCTGAAAATTTCTGTGGGAATTTGGACCCTTGCATTTCTGAAAAGTATTACTTTATATTAGATTTGTAAAACATTAATGAAAAAATAAGCTGCTTTCTCATCTCTTCTCACTTGCTCAATTAACTGCAGACTTAATATCTGTCTGACTGTATAGATCAGATCCCTCTTTTCAAGTCAACCATCTGAAAAATTTAATCCAACTGTGGCAGTGTCAAACTTGAATTTCATGCCTTGGGATTTGAACTGAGAAAATCTCTTTAGTGGAAAAATTGATAAAGTGCTTCATTAATTTACACTCGCTGTTGATTTCACATTCTTTTTGAATCACTGCTCTTGCAATGGTTGTGTGTTAGTATATGATGTTAAAAGTTTTAGAGATAATGCTTGTAAAGATCTGCTGAAGCACAGCAATTAAACCAGGAAGATCAGGTAAGCAAACGATGAAAAGGAAGAAGACGCTCGCTATGAAGGTAGGAATAATTCCGATTCTCGTTCTAGAGCAACCATGGAGGTTGCATAGGAAACACTGATAGAAAGATCTATTTTTCTATCTCATCTCCCGGTACATTTTTGAATGCAACTGTGCTAAGAGTATGGTTTCTCTTCGTTTACTGAATTAATGAGTGGTGTGCGTGAAATACAGCTTACCTCTCTGCTTTGTACCTGAGGTATTTTCCTCAGGGAGGCATGTTACAGAATATCCTGTTCAAAATAATGAGGCAGCCTCAAAATTGTCTTGCATGCATTAACAGGAAAAGTATAAAGGTGACTGATGTCTCCCAAGACAGTTATTCCCCACAGAGTATGTCTTTGCCATGATATTCCATGTACATTTAAAAAAAAAAACGAAAGTCCCTATTCTCTTTATAAAAGCAAAGATTATGTCAGTCACAGAGTCACTAACCTGCATGTGTTAGATTAAACTTATGTATTACAGCAATACAAAAGTGTCTAATAGCATAGAAGTTGGTGAAAACCGAAGTTCCTTTGGTTCTGAGGATGTAATCACTGAAGATAAAATGGAGACCATTAAAATATATGCAATAGAAAACTAAATTATTTTATTTTTCTGTTTTAGAGTTTGAGGGTTTTCCTTTCCAGCATATTCTGGAATTGACCCAATTTAATATTTAGTTATGTCATTTCTGTCTGTGACAGAATTGTCAGATACAGCTCCCCTGAAATGGAGCACTGTTTCTAAACATACGCGCCCTTCCTGTAGTTTCAGAGAATGATGGTTTACATTTCAGTTTACAGTTCAATGTAAATACCATCTTTCATCCTGAAATAGTCTTTCCTAGCCTTTTTCTCTAGAGTCGTTTCCTTGTTGTCTGAAGTTCTTATGCCTCCTCTTACTCCCCAGATGGAGCTCTATCCTTCTCTATATCCAAGCATATTCCAATGTGCTTTCTCATGAGGATGCCCCTTTGTCTTTTCTCAAATGCTAAAATGGTCTGGACAGCGGTTTAATTAGTTATTATTCACTTTTATAAGAAAATAATATGAATTTACACTTTCTGATATAGTACACATTGGATATGTGTGTGCGTATGCAACTTCTTGTAAATATGTACCATGTACGTGCTCTATGGAGAAAAGAAGCAACAAAGCTTCCATACATAAACTTCCCAGCTGCTCAAGTCATCTGGTTTTCTTGTAAAGCACAGCCATGCTAGCTACAATTTAAGAAAGTTTAGGTGAGGTTCAGGAATCTGCTTGTGTCACCCCTGCCCGTCAGAAATGCGGAGGACTGCTTTTGCTGAATGGGTGTAGCGGGCATAGTTCACAAAAAGATGTTGGAAGTTCAATTAAAGGACACAGGGAGAAGCGAGGGCAGAATAAAAGCGTTAAGGACAAGAACGAAGGAAGAGCAAAACTGAACCGAGAGATTGATCCTAGTATGTAATTTATACATACCGTATGTGCGTTTTTAAATACGCATGCTGTTGTAGAGCGTTTTTCTTCCCATCTTCCATGGCTCTGTCTTGCAGCAGGAGTTGGAACCTAGTAGATGCTGTCACTGTACAAGCTTTTTGAACTCGTTCTGTGGAAGCATTTTCTATTGATGGTTGCCAACTAATCCTGAAGTCACGGATATGCCTGCTAAGGAGCAAAACATTTGGGTTTGCTGTGCTTGACATCCAGGAACAAAATCTGAAAATCGATTTTGTAATTGCTAGAGTAATAGTGGAATGGTCAAAGAGCTAGCATTGGAACTGGAGGGAATAAAAATGGGGATCTTTTAAGATGACGAAAATATTGGCAAGTTCCTATTACCGTAACAAGACTGCAAGGCAAAAAGCCTCATGTTTAAGTCATTTTGATTTAATATTTGATTTTGACAAATTTTAACACAGAAGCAGTATTTTGAGTTGACTGCTGAAGATATTAGCAGAATTTTAAAAATCTCTTAAGATTTCCGAGGTGATGTCTGTGATGGAAAGAAGGGGTATGTCATAACAGGAAAATATATGAATCATTTTTAAGAACAGAAAAGCAATCTATTCAAGTACATTTCATAGACTTCTTGTCAAAACCAGTATAAATTATAATTTACAACATCACCAGATTACAAGCATGCACTGTGTATCAAACGCTACATTTTTAATGTCGTACTTTAACTTTGCCTGTAGATAGTCATCTAAACCTAAGAACTGAAATAAAAGGTCATCAATATGAAGAATGTTTAATGAATTCAGGTTGAATTTTTAAGTACAGTTTTTAATTGAGAGCTTATAACATTCTAAAGGACTTCTTTAATGAATATATTGTTTCCAAAACCAGTCTAATTCCAAATAGAGATTTGTGATTATTAAAGGCTAGTGAAACTTGAATGACATTTCTGTATTACATTTATTAGGACAGAGGCATTAAACAGGATTGCAGTAAGAATGATAGAAACAGTTAAATCTCACGAAGAAGTTGATACTGTGAGATGTAAGCAAAAAAACCAACTGAATGCTTGAGGTTGTAAGCCATGTGTTTCTAACTTATTTCTGCAGAGTAATTTTGTCTCATCCCTAGGAATGCCCAGGATGAGCATTCACCATTTCCTTTTTGTTGTGGAGGGGGTATGTATTTATTCCATTTTACAGCTAAAAGGAAATGCACCAGGAATGGACACCTAGTCAGCCAGTATACATAGCGATTCAAACAGATTTAAAGGTAGGTGCTGGGCTCTTCTCACGAGTGAGTAATGGTAGGACAAGAGGGAACAGCCTAAAGCTGCATCAAGGGAGATTTAGGCTGGACATTGGGGAAAATATTTTCTCTGAGAGGGTTGTCAAGCATTGGAAGAGGCTGCCCAGGGAGGTAGTTGAGTCATCATCCCTGGATGATGTAGATGAGACGCTTAGGGATTTGGTTTAGGGGTGATAAAGATAAGAGTAGGGTTAAAGGTTGGACCTGATGATCTTATAGGTCTTTTCCAACCTAGATGATTCTATGATTCTATGAAAGCGGCAGAAGTACGTGACAGACAACAGTCTAAAGAATTGTGACTACTGTGATGGTAGAGTAAGAGGGGTAGAAATAATGACATTGAGGTCAAGACATCTCAGGACTTAATTTAACCTTTGCCACAGCTGTCAAATCCCATGAGCTTTTTACTGAGATCACTACAGAACTAAAAGTGTCTATACTTTGGGAATGAAAAGAATATTGATTTTTTTCTACGTTAGTTATTGCTTGGATTAATATACCGATTTCTTTTAGCAAAGTAGATGTCTTTTTCGTGTTGAGTTCCATTTTCAAATGATTACACAGGCATTCATTCACTGCATAAATGTGATCTCTCTCCGTGAGGCACACTTTATGCTTGCAGCATGAAGAAGACTGCTCGTCCTACTGTCACACTTCTTTTAGGTATTGTTACTTACTACACTGTGATCTCATAAGCCTTTTAAATAGATTTATTTTCAATATGTTCTCTTCAATTGTTAGATCATGCAGAACGGTCAAAGCCACCAAGCCTTCGTGCCTGACTCATATTACAATGTAATTTACTGGACACAGTACTAGACCACAATTTAGAAGATAAATTCTTTCCTGGCATTGTCTCCCACCAGTCACTTGTTCTCTTTCTGTTCGTATCAAGTTCTCTAATTGTAAGATGAGCTGAAGGTTTTGTAAAGGGGAAGTTCTGCTTGGGGAAGTGCTATGTAAGTGCTGGGTAATATTATTATGCAATATTCTAAAATAATGTTGTTACAATGATATGATGGTGATTCTAATACCTCATTTTGAATTTGTTCCCAAAATTATGTTAGATTTGTATTTGACTCAATTTATTTATACTTCTTATTTTTCCTTCCAAGATCCTATTCCTTCCCCCCCCCCAAAAAAAAATAACCCATATGTTAAACATTTCAAGGATCTGCCATTCCACCATGTTGAACAAAGCTCTTTAGGCCGCTGCCTCCTCTTCTTCGTTGTCATCTTTTGTCCTCTGAAGGGTCTTTTCTTCCCCTCTCTAAAAATCTACAGACTACTTGTGTAGTGCAAAGTAGTCTAATATGTCTGTTAGAGTTCTTCGTTCATATGGGTGAAAACACTGTGAAAGAAGATGTCTTGTGCTTGCCTTGGAGACATACACGGTGCAAATTTGAAAGCAGCTACGTGAAATAATATTAATTTACTTAAGCATTATCACTTGGCCTGACTGAGAGATAGGATGCCAAATTTGTTATGTCATGCTGGTGACAGCCAGGGCTCCTCACTTCCACTTTCCCAATGGGCAACCCTTTAGTAAGAACCCTAATGTGGTGCACTCAAGTAAGGTGATGTAATTAATTAATCGTTACAAGGGCAGCACTTTGGATACACTTGTCCTGGTTAATCACAGGACCTGCTTTCCATCCCTGCATTTTTGGAGCCATGCTTATGTGGGCGTCTTTGTTAATTATGAAGCTGAAAGACTCCCGTGCTGTCAAGTTCAGTCAAGGAAACAAAGAGTTCATGGGCTGACAGTTACTGCTCTGAGGAAGTACAATTCAAAATCCTGGTTTAGCTATCATACAATTAGATATTCTTTTCAAGCCCTTGCCTTTTTTTTTTTTTTTCAGAGAATAACCTTTTCTCCTTTTGATGTAATAACTATGAATAATGGAGATCCTTTTGTAGTGACCCTCTCACTTTAGTGTAAGTAACAGTTCTGTTTATGGTGGAGTGAGCAACTGAAGTAATGCTTAGGATTTTGTTTTATAATTAATCTTCTACCATTTCAGTTTGGAAATAGCACCATCCCACCTTCTCTCTTACTCTATACAGATAGTGGCATGTAATCTTTTAGCCATTAAGTACTCTTAGAATGGGATGGGCCAGCTTAGAGAAGAATGCTGTTCTTAGATTGATGTCTGTTTCTGCTTCTGGTCCTTTCTGAGAACAGTTCTGTTGCTATTCCCCTATCTCCCCCAAACCTAGCTGGAGCTCCCTAAGTCCCCAGTCCCTTCCCTGTGGGGGGGAGCATTCCTGGGGATCCCTCCTGCCCAAGGCCTTTTTTTCGGACCCCTGGAGGTGGGAAGCTGGGCCTGGGGGGTGTCCCAAGTGGTTTGGGGTTGTTTTTTTTGTTGTGTTGGGGTTTTCTAAGCTCTGTTATTTTGCTATCTTCGTAACTATTTTATATTTGAAGAATATATTCTCTATCCAAGAATGTTACATCTACAAGCATAAAAGAACTGATCTTGATACACCGTTCGTCTTCTTTCTGATCCCAGAATGATAAGACTAGGATTTCCAGATGGAATTTTGTAATCTGCAGCTCTGGGATGAATTAAACCCTCACAACAGAGGTGTAACTGGATTGTATCACTGTCTTCTTATTATTCTTACAGATCAAAGAAGAACACAAGTAGATACTTATATTCTAAAACATTCAAAACAGATGGCTGGTTTCTTTTTATAGAGATTTGTGCTTTTCAGCAAAAGAATTGCAAAAAAAGCCATCATTCATTTCTACCAAGTGAGATTATTCCAGATCTGTGTCTTATTTTCTCTTTTGATTTGCAGCTGAACATGATCTTCTACTAGAGGCTTGGTCTTTGTAGTAAGAAGCGATTCTTCACTCAAACATTTTTGTTTCTGGCCACTTCCAGGAGAGCTGTTGCTTACAGCTTGTGTGATAGTTTGTACTGTCTCCCATTTACTTGAACATTTAGATTTCTTATAGCACTCATCCACACCCCAGAATGCAATCAAGCAAGGCCAGAAGCTTCTGCAAACTATGAATACGCTGTTGATGATGTTGAGAAGAGGGGAGCTGAGCCATGGCACTGATGGACAGAATAGAGCCAGAAGACAAATACTTCCAGCCAGGCTGGGGGTGTCTCTGTCAGCACCTTTTAGTTGTCAACTAGGAAGGAAGACAGGAACTACTAGGGGGTGAGGTGGAGATGAACAACATTAGAGAATCGAGCCCAAACCTGCTTTCCAATGTATTAATTATGAAAATAGGTTCAAGAGAAATATAAGTGAAATGAAAACTGATAAGGGCGTGTAGGCAATCTAGATACTATATTTTCCTGGCTGGTAAAGTCCAGAATTACTGCTGGAGATGTCAGGATTTACAGTTCCAATTCATAGTAGACTCATCGTGGGCAGTCTGACTGCATCCAATTGTTCAGTGCAACATATAGATAAGAATTAGTATATGTATGTATGTATGTATAAACAGTTGTAGAAATTAATGGGATTTTGCATTTGAATGTAGAGCAAGCAACTCTAAAAAGAACTCCTAAAGACGGATAAACCAGACATTTAGTGGTTTTGTGTGGCTTTGCTTTGCAAGTGCCGTGTAGCAGGTAGAGAGCTAGAGGAGGAGAATGAAGACCCAGCGTTAGAGAGGGATGAGACAAAGACTCCGGTCACCTGTGGACAGGGAGGTTATAGTTCATCTGAACAGGAAAAGCAGTGGTCGTGTTCTCTGGTAGACTACTTAAGAAATCCCTTCTGGTTTCCATTAGCAATGTAACAGACAGCAGGGGGGCAGAAGAATGCAGTCACTGATACCTAAGCATTCCCATGGACACACTCTCCCACTGTATGTGCTGCACCATTCTGCTTTCAAACAAAAGAATTTTAGCCACTGTTGCCTTTTATCCCTTGTACTAGGAAGAAGCAATAGACAAAATACAGTGCAGTAAGCAATGTGTGTGCTTACTTGAAGGGACTGAAAATATGAGCAGGTTGTCCTTGCTTATTCTCAAGCTGCTATGTTCTTGTAGAGAAGGAATCATCCTAAAATCTAATGGATTCTATGAAATCAAAACTTGCTTAATTACACTTGCACAAGTTTGATCAGCAGGACGTTATTTAAATCCATAGTGTCACGTACAAGCTGCAAACAGTTGTTAAACCGATTCCACTTGCTGTGGGAATACTTATTTTTCTTGCTGATATTCTAATTGTCCGTTGTCCTAATTCTGATTACCCAGTTTCATAGCTTTCTATAATTTAATTTATTATTCAAAAATTTAACCTGATAACTAACAAGAACTTACAGCAATGAAATTCTCTAATGAAGGAGATTTGGAAACATCAAAGTGGAAGATTTTTGTTTCTCTGTAGATCTCACCCTACTTTGCCCATCCTGTTTTGCTCAACAGCTAAGCTACTGGGTTGCTGGATTCTCAAGAAATTTTGAAGACAAAAGAAAATTTAGATAGATAAAACGGCATTTGAATTCCTACGTTCTGTTCTCATATGGACTTTTACAGAAGAAGGAGATGCAGTGTGTGCACAGTACAATCAGTTATATTTAGGGGTGAAGATTGGGGCAAATGCTCTTGCTCTTGAAAGTAAGAGATTGATGAAACAGGTAAAATTCAAGCTGTATGTAGACACCTGCTTCAGTTGTCCCGAAGTACCTCATTCCTGAACGTTCATATTCCCCCATGGTCCAGTTACAAACTTCTCACTGTCCCCACCGTGTATTTCAGTTCTCATATACAGTAGTCCCTGTTTTTCCACACATGGTTCCCCACAAGCTTTTGCTCCACAGCCCGTGTAAGCAAAAGTTGTCAGTGTCATGAGAAAGCACTTCTGGATTTGTTATGTAGAAAAATATTTTTTAACTAGTCTCTCATTTTCAGTGCTCTGGGAATCCTACCAACTCACTCTACTTCGTTGCTTCACTTATATTATGGGGAAAAGATTTTGTTTCAACAGAGGGAACTAATGACAAAACTACTTTTCCTGTTTTGTGTTTTCTCTGTTTTTTTTTTTCTGGTCTGGATTTTCCCCAAGGTGAAGAGAGTGAACTCTGGAAATCATTAATCCACGGGATTTGTTCATGGTGTATAAAAATTTCAGAAACAATTTGGTGTGTAAAAATTATTTCCTAATTGATTCTGTCAGAAATGAACAGAGTAAGACAGCTCTTTCAAAATAGCCAAAAATCTCTTTCAGCTCTTCACGCATGTTTTTTTTTGTTTTGCAAGGAGAAAACAGTGAAGGTTAGATGTAAATCTTTGATTTTTTTCTCTTTAAAACAAATCTAAAGAAAACCGAGCCTGTCCCTGAGCTTTTGTCTTGTGGTTTTCTGAAGAAACCAAGTATCTCTGTGCAGCAGTGAACTGAGCTGAACTGAACTGAGGTCAGGCAGCGTCTTTTTGAGAACTTTCTTCTGTTTCCATTTAAAATAATGAAGGGAAGACATCAGCGATAAATTGTTCTGAATTTGGGAAAGCTTTGCACTTTCTGAGCCAAATTCATGCCTCATAAAACTCCATTGCATTCAATGGTTGCAAGATGATTGTGGTTGAACGCTTGCGTTTGTTGCCAAACAAACACAAATGGTCTGAGCAAGAAGGCGTAATTCGATTTGCCATCCAAATACTGCCAGATTATATCATTCGGTATCTGTTTATTTCCTTATCTCCCAATATAAGATATTTTGCTGTACAGGCAAAATTTTCTTGTCTGGTTATATCTATAATAAAACCCAGATACAGAGAGGCATCTGAGGACCCACTGTGATGCGCTCCATCTTGTGTTAGATTTGTCAGGTCCTCCTTGGAAGAATTTCTTTTTAACAAACATAGGTATTTACCCAGATTTTGAGCTTATTTTCTTCTGTGTAATGGTAATTTGAGAAGTAGGTTTTGTTGGGTAGCATGGTTGCATCTGTGTGTAACAAAGCATGAAAATAATCTCCCATGCTCACCTGAAAAATGTGATTGATAGGAGATAAAGGGCTACTTCCATTTAACTTGTTTTCAAAGCGTAGTTGATATGTCCAATCTGAAGTTTTGAGGGCGTCTTTGATAGTGTTTTTCATTGCTGCATTGTTTTTTTCTCAGAATTCCTTATTTTTTTGTGCTTGTGCAGGATCTGCACAGAACACTTGAGATCCATAGACCAGGCTAACAAGCTAGACCATTTCTCAAATTAGTTAATTCCTTGGAAGCCTTCAGATTCCTTCTATGCTTCTTTCTAACACCTTTGGGACAAAAACATTGACATTTTTACCTCACGTTATTAACTTTGACCCCTGTCTTATCTGTCAATTCTATTTTATTTTCTTCTTGATATAGCTGTTCTTCCAGGGATTTTTCTTAAATAGTTCTAGATTTGTGGGTAAGTTGAGAAAAACCTGCTGAATTCTTTGATTGCAAAATGAAGACCACTTACCTGCATTTCTCTGCCTTTTAGTGTTCTGTGGTGAACATTTCCGTGTAGCATATGTGCCAGCAGGGTCGTCAAGCTAATAGGGGAGTATGACAGCAATCGTTTCGGTGCCAGGTGGACATATGGTGCTTCATATTGGTGTTGCTGGGTCAAGAAGGTGCTATTTTTGCTTGCCTGAAGAAATCATAGGCGTGTAAGAAAAGGATTACTGCTGCTGATCGACAATCACCATGCATATTGATGTAGGATTTTGATGAGCAAGGCAAGTTGTGTAAGGAGATACCTTTTACAAGATCGACTGATGTAGTTGGGAAAACCAACAAGCTTTTAGGGGTGTATATAAGACTTTCTTCAGAAATGGGAGCTGCAGATTTATTGCTAAGTAGAAATTTAGAAGGTGTTCTCTGAGATTAACTAAGGAAAGTTAATCGCTTGATTCTGCAAAAGAGGAGCAGTTGCTTCCTTCAGAGAAGGAGGGAATCTTGACAGGGAAAAAGGTGACATGAGCCCTTCTGCCTGGAGAGCCCATAATTTAAAGCTAGTGGTTGTGGTGAATGAGTCCTATTACACATTGATTAAAACCACACTTTATTCCGCAGACGTCTTTGGACAGTCAATATCGTGTTTATCTCGGATTGACACTGCTGCACTTATACCAGCTATTCACGGGTTTTGTTTTTTTTATATAACCACCTACGTGGTTTTGTGTATTTACATTAGACATTGCTCAGACAAACTTTTAGACACCACAGTCTCTGTATGGGAGGTGTATTCACCTTTCACAGTAAAAAGCACCAGACATTTAGATAGATCTCTCCAACCACATTCAGATACAAGCACCTTTTTTTAATCTATGCAGCATAGATATACACATATTTAAATGCAGACTCTTATCATAAAAAACTCTTAAATACAACTGCTCATATATCAGATAACCAGTGTACAGCAACAGCAAGACTACCCCTGAAGAAGCAGTATTAATTTCATTCTGAAGCATTTTTTGCCCAGATGACTTTCAAAACTACAATTAGATTCACGTTTGTCACGTTCAAAAATTAAAAAAAAAAAAAAAAAAATCTGAAAAAAAGAAATAATTGCAAAATCTCAAAGAACCTGAACATGTTGTTTCCAAGTTGAATTTGTTTTGGAATACGTTCCAAATATCTTTATCAGTTGGTGGAGATGGTTTGGGCTTGTATCAGGGATTTGTCTGGCATTTCATGTTTCTCCTTCGGAGTTGTAGTGATTGCCTTTTTTAGCAAAACCCATTGTCAAACTTAGCTGGCCATTAACAATGGTCCGAACTTGAGGGTACATTAAGAAGACTTCATTCCATGCATTGATGAGGATGACCGAAACCTATCAGGGCAATTAATGAAACGGGGCTGCTTTAGAAGATATTCCTGAGTTTGGCCTGTTTACCCGCCGTTTTCCTAGAAAGCTGTACAGCTCTGGGCTGACCATGAGAACACAGTGTGGTTTATGAATCCAGCGCTGCTCTGCCTTTCCACTTAGCAAATGCTCTTACATCCTCTTGAGATAAGGCAGTGGCAGCTCTGCTGTGTGGGAAGCACAGTGCCTCTTGCTAAGTGGCCAGTTCAAATTAGATATGGCAGGAACGCAGATATAAGGGCATTTCTTACTTGACTGGCAGGGTTTAATGGATCCCAAGCGAGAGGAATGATTGCTCTGCGAACAGCTTTGGAAGGGCTGCTAGTTAAGAACTTTCACACGCCTCGTTTGGCCTGTTTCCAGCTTGAGGTAAGGGGGAAGGGTACAGGAGGAATGTGCTTTGAAAGGGGACTTATCCCCAAGCAATCAAAATTCAACTGTTGAATGAAAATCTTCCATCATTACTTGCTAGATAGCTCTGCTTTCTCTTTTTCAGGGAGGGTTTCTGTTCTCAAATTGCCAAGCAGGTTGGCAAGTCAAATGCTTTCAGACTGAAATCTGGAGTTCTGATGGATATTCAATAGGCTGCAGTACCTGAAAAGAATACAAGGCAGCTACTACATTTATTGGACAGCTAGTCATTACACATTGACTACTTAATGTTCACATTTTTATAAAACAGTGGTTTACCCTTTGTGAGCAAACTAAACACTAAGACATATAGGAAAAACATCAGTTAGATTAGAAGCATCAGGGCTTTTTTCACCTGCACAGGCATGACACATTCAGATCATAGTCTAGGTAACCCAAATTATAAAAAAAAAAAAAAAAAGGATTAATAGCACAAATTCAGCAAACAGCCAAAGCTGATGGATATAACTGCCTAAATACAGTTATGCTTGGTGATGGAAGTAAAACGTATCTGTGTCAATTCCATGAAAATATCCTCTCCTGTTGCCCTGTATACAGGATAGCAGTGTGTTCTACTCTGCTGCAGTTTGCAGTCTTGATACGTAAAAACATTACTTTTATGTGTATGTTTATATTTGCAAACAGATGTTGCATAGAGGCTGCACATAGCAATAAGGTTTTTAATATAGCACGTGAGCTGACTCTCTCTGCAGGCTTTTTGTCCGTCTCCTCTACTGTGGCTACCGTGTCATTGTGGCATTTGGTAGCCGCTGCCACCCTGATGTTCTGGTGTAGGCTGCTGAGTGCAGCTACGCTCTGCAAGACAAGGAGCCTGACATTAGTTAGCTGCTTAGCCATGGCTCTCAGGTCCTCTCACTCTACAGAAATTAATCCATGTAGAACAGTGTTAGAAACAAAATAAGTGAGCCCTGACAGCCTTATTAAAAGAGGTCAAAGTCAGAGTCTTTGTTGAAAGTAGTGCCAGCACCCTGTTCCTGTTGACTCGGAGATTATCTCACTCCTTACTCATTAGTGAGGTCAGAGGTGTCCTATTGAAAAGATATCCCCGGCCCGATAACGAACAGCAGGTGCAGCCTCTGGCTGGGAACACGAAGACGAGTTGCCAGTATCACGGCAAGACTTTCCAGCTCTCATAGCCGGTGCACATCAGTGCCTGTAGCTTCGGCACCTCGTTTTATGGAGCGGAGGCACTAAGACAAATCCTTCCTTGGTTTTTCATCAGCTGCAAAGCTTAGAGTTTTGTGTGATTGCTGTTTTGAATATATGCTCACAAACACCTAGAACAATATGAAGCAGTATTCTTGTGGGAGGACATAGTGAGAGATTCACTGTATGTATTTTTGCACTTGAGCTCTCTATTTTTGTAAAACAAGTGAAAAAATTGCTCTTCGAATGCTTTTTGTGGGAACTGGATAACTGGTTTGGATTGCAATGAGGAGCAACGAAATAAAATGAAGTCCATTGATTTTAGTTTTTAAGTCTATTTTATAGAATCTGTCTTGCTCCAGAATGTATCTTAACTATAAATATATTTATTATCTTAACTTCTTAGTTAAGATATGTCTCTATGCAGTTTCTACAGTAAAGTTACACTCATCTTAGAAACAAGCATCTTGACATCATTTGAAACTATTCTCTTTAGAACATGCTTATTGCATAATTAAGTTACAATGAAATGTTTGTTGGCAAAATGAGCTCAAATCTACATTGCTATTGCCTTAGTTGTGGACAGGCACCTTTTATCAGAAAAAAAAAAAAAATAATTTTCTTTAGAGCAAGGAGTTAAAATAGCAAACTGAAGCACTGCTGGATAATCAGTACGGTTAATGCCTTCAGTGTAATACTGTTTCATTTTTCACCTATATCGTCATTATTCCCTGTATTAATCAGACACCTGTCATCACCACATCCCCTTCCCCGAGCGTACTTGATTTCTTTTTGCTTCAACTGGATGATTGCGAGATTATGGGGTAGGAGTACTGGTGGGGAGGGAGGATGTTCGGGTTTCTTCCAGAATGAAGCTGAACAAGATTTTAACATAGAGGTTGATCTTTGCTTTCACCACTGCTTGAGTCTCAGGCTGTTCCTCACTGTCTCTGTTCTCTTATTTCAGATAATTCAGCCCCTCTTAGAACTCGATCAGAATCGCAGCAAGTTGAAGTTGTACATCGGACATCTGACAGCCCTCTGCCATGACCGTGACCCCCTGATTCTGCGTGGACTCACCCCACCCGCTTCCTACCACCTGGATGACGACCGGGCAGCTTGGGAGAAAGAGCTGCAGAAGATGACCCAGGAGCAGGTGAGTTTGTAGTCTGAAGCTCTGAACGAGGGCTTGAGCTGTTGATGTAGGTCTTACTGATGTGCCACACCAAAACGTTGGGAAATCATTCTGTGAGTGGTGAAGACAGGCAGCAAAGATTCACTCTTGGACTGGTAGGAGGAGTCAATAACTTTTGAATCGTTGCCATTTAATACTCATTATGGAATTTCATATTTTATCTGTACTTGAGGCCATGCATCTACACACTCATGGGAAACCAGACTGCAAGATACCACTTTTGCAAGATACCACCTATTAGCAAGTTTTAGCGGCTCTTTATAACTTTGGGTTTTGGTTTGTTTTTTTTTCAGTTAAACTACTATAAGGAACTTGTACCAGAAAGAAATGTGACTAATTTTGTCTTTTTGACCATGACTTTGGATTACAATGCAAATTCTTTCACTTTCAGATGTCGATACCAAATTCCCTCCAGTACACACACAAACTAGTGTAAGGCCTGCATAGTTAAAAGTGCATCTGTGGGTCAGTGAACGCTCTCTTAAGCCTGTCCTGAGCACTGCAGCTCTGGTTTTCTTCTTTTGTGATGTTTAAGCTCTTTTCCTTGCACTTTCAACTCAAGACTGGATTTTGATCCAAAAATTGGAGAGAGCAGCTCAGCAGCAGCCAAATTAGAGGAAGCCAACAGAAGCATGTCTAAAAATGCAGAAAGAAGAGCAGAGCTCTGGAGATAAATATGCCTGTAATAGGGCCTAGATGGTACAGGACAGTTGATCTTTGTCTTTGTACCTGTCTTCATACCTGTGTTTGATTCAGCACGTGATATATGCCTCACTCAATATCTACATTTGCCTCTATAGGCCTGACACATTCCTTTTTCCCTGTGAATGCTAGCCCGAATGCTCCCTGAGTCAGCAGTTTATTTACCTCTTGGGTTCTGTAATTGCTGATACAGGATTAATTTTTTTTCCGTATAATGCATGTCATCCTCCTATATTAAAGAGGTGTGGCTCCTACGTTATAGATCCAAACACGAGGCATACCATTTCAAACCACGTTGTCGGTCAGATTCGGATAAAGTATTGGATGACAAAACCCGTAGCACATATGGGAGACACCGCTGAAAACAAAAGTAAAGGCTGGATATCCCTGGGATAAATTGACTACTTTGTTATAGCGCTGATGGTCTTTGATTGTAATCAGGGTTTGTGGGGAGAGGTGAGATCATCTATTTGATCAAGAGAATTTAAGTAAGAAAAATAGAAAAGGCTTTCTTGGGTTAAGTTCTTCTGAATAGACAACCCAAAACAGCATCTGGTTTTTTCCAGTTCTGTGTACTGATCTCATAAAAGATAATACTTCTCATTCAAACTTTGCTACTCCATTAGCAGCATTTATGGATTGCGCAGTAAAGAAAGCATTTAAGTGTAAGTAGTGAAAGAATTCTCTAAGTTGTCCTAGAGAAGAGAACAAAATGTATTTTCCTATCCTTTTCCGTTATTGTCTTAATTCTGCATTGTCACCATAGTTGTTCAAAGTTACTACTGCATTTGTGATTTCCATGCATAACTAACATCTGCTAAAAGAGACGTAGCAGTCTCTTCCCGTACTCACTTAGATTGTATTTAAAAAGCTCCAGTTGAAAAACACAAACTAATTATATATTTTAATTTACAAAGCAGATTTCGCATTTAAGTCATGGGGCTTTTCTGTGTCTAACTGCAGAATTTCCTTTGTACTTAAGTATTCCCATGGGGGGTGGGAATCAGTTCTCCAGATTCACAGAAGCCCATCACAGAATAGCCATTTTGCATCTTTGGAATTTTAATGAGTTTTGTAAATTACTTCAAATCCAGTGCATTAAATTCACTCCTGTCCCTTCTAATATGATCTTCTGTAGATAATGCTTTACAAGCCTCAGTGGGAAAAAATTAATCCTCTTGAATGTTAAGAAGTGCTAACATGATTAGGGAGGATACATTTAACTGAACACCGGTAATATTTAAGAGTGATGCCAGTGTATCCACTTCTCACCAATGAGATTATTGACTTTCATTTGTGGTGGGGTTTTTTTATAAATAATTGAGGATTCCTTTTCATACTGCTGCTTTTGGAGCTGTCATTTCCCACTGCAGCAACTACTTATTATTGGTGAAGGTCGGTCCTACTGTGTTTCATTATAGCAAATATACCCTGTAGGTCTCTCATACCTGCTGCAGAAGGTTAGACGTAAATAGTAGTTTTCCGTGGCGTCTTCTTGTAGGTAAAACTATTGTATAAAGTAGATGTAAGCTTTTCACTCTTCTAGCACATCCACAGCGACCCACAGAAACAAATGTACAAGTCAGTGTCAGAAAAGCATCTGCCAGCATCAACACCATGGTTCTAAGGGGAATTTACTGCCACACAGTTTTGTGGACTCTGAAAGTTCGATTGATAATTAGTGTCTCTCATGTATAATAGTTGCTTTATGCTACCATTAAATTCAGCTGTATTCCTTAGTGACTTCAATAGATTTTAATCAAAATAGGGGACCAAGATGCTGTATCATTCTTTATTGGCATTTTCTCAAAGACATTTTGTAAAGCTGACGTACTGTAGTAAAATTCCAGTCCATTTGTAATGAAGGCCCGAAGCCGGTACTTTATGAATATGTGGCATCACAAAACCTAAGCTCAACTAGTATGCTAGACTCAGTTGTGAACAATAAAGAATCTACAGTGCTTGGAATCATGTTATTAAGTTGTTCATGTGGTGGAAAATACTCCTTTGAGTCAGTTCTGACCCCATGTCCCCAAAGAAGTTAACCAGCACTGTTTCTGTAACTGTCCGTCTTCAACCAGTTTGTGTCCTGTTCAACTTATTTAAAAAAATTGAAGTTACCAGAAGGAATGAAGAATGTTCCAAGTCTCGACACTGAGAAACAAAAATTCCATTCATTCATTATAAATAATTGCATTATCCTAGCAATTTCTATTAAATATGATATTTTCTTTCACTTTGTCCTAAACGTATCATGATGTTAATATTCTTGGGCTCTGTGGAACTACTGATACGTTTCACATTTCAGATGGCTGCCTTTAGGTGAGGGATTTTATTTCTATAGGAAAGGAAATGACATTAAGAACATAATAATACGGTCCACTTTTTCATATATAGTTTGGATTCTGGTTTTGTCTTATCTTTACGAAAGGAAAGAATGGAATAGAAGCAGGAACTTGCTGAAAATCATCACTTAATGTGTTGGTGGTGGTGTGCTGTGCTTGAAAGGCAGCAGTGCCAGAAAGTGGAAAGAGACAAGCAGAGCAACGAGATACTAGTAGCAGGCAACAGTGTTTGTTCCATTACTAGTTTAAGCACTATTATAAATGTTTCCTATTGCTTCAGAACCACCTCTAAAATGTGTGATACCTCATATTATGGAGAGCGTATTTTCAATAGGTCCTACAGCGACAGTCGTTCTGAAAAATGTATTTCTTCCAAAGTGGACCCATCCAATTAAAGTAACTTTCTTAACACTAGAAAGAGGAGGCATTTTGCTCCCTGGCTTCCTGCCATTGGTGTCTCTTTCCAACCATGTCCAATACGTCCTGGCTTTGTCCAGACTGCTGAAGGTCTTGCCTATTTCTCCTGGTCTTTAGGTGCCACTTTTTTTCCTGTGCAATTAGCCTGTTCCTCTTTCTCCAGAGGCGTTTCCAGCAACATGCGTGTTGTGACCTGGGCATCAACAGTAGCCTTTAGGACCTGAGTAGCTGTATTTCCATGAGATACTCTATCAGAAGACACCTGCTATGGAAGCTTATCTCACCCTACTACTAACACGGTGTTGTTCCTGTGACTGCGTCAGCTGTTAGAGAGAGGCACTTTTGAAAATTCTTGATGGTCGTAGAAGAGCCTTTGTAGTGAAGAAAGATTGTCTTCCCTCTCCCTGTGTACCAGCTTCAGCCAAAGCACAGACCATCTAGGGATTCCTACTTACTAATCCTCTCCCAAAAAAATCAGAAACATCTGTTCTGCTCAGCTGCTCAAAGCAGAGGAAGGAAAAAGGTGATAATGTTCCTTCACTGCATTAGTCACAACCTGCTGTATCAGCTAAGTAGTTATGGCTTCATTCCAAGGAGCATAATTTACATTCCACATAATTCATATTTCACTTTCAGCAAAGTTAATGGTACGCTTTTCATACAAAAGGACACCAGACTGCGTGTATCTAGCTTTCAAATTCCGTTTTTAAATTGCATATATACTTGCTGAATTTTAATAGTATTAAACACACATTTTGATTTGTTTTGCAAATAATATTGTAAGTGGGATAAACTTTACTCTAAATTACAAATAGCTATTTAATGAACATCCTGTGTACCTCTTTTTTTCAGATTCCACTTGTGTTCCCACTTCTGTATCATTTATGAGAAATTACTCAACTTATTTAGTTTCTGTAAAGAAATTACTCTGCTGTGTTTTGCATTTAGTCATTCTAAATTACTCTGTTACTTCAGAGTTTACCCTGTCTTCCTTCTCTGACTGCTCTTCCATTAGCTTGTTATCTTCTCCACCTGATTTATGTCATTTATTTTTAATTTTTAATCTTACGGGAATGCATGTATTTTAAAGATAAACAGCTCACTTCTGGTCTCTGTTAGAAATTAGAGGTAGTAATTGCAGCCATTTATATCCTTCTTTGAGGGCAAATGTATTTCCTGAGTTTAACTGAGAAAGTAATGGATATGGGAACTCTCTAAAAGTATTACATTTTCTAGCATTTTCAATGTTATTCTAAATTAATATTTTGGGTGAGGATGAGAACTTGAGATCAGTGTCATACTTCTTAGATGCTGGTTGAAGTCACAATCATTATCAATAAGCCGACCGTATCCATAATGCCATGATGTTACCCGTTCTTATTTGTGCACGGAATTGCCAATTTTAATTAAAACATATGCTATCAATCAGTAAAATGAACTATTCTTAACTTGAAAAGAGATATGAAGGGAAAAAGATTGCTTTTACAACATGATCAAGTGTTTCATGTACGTGTGGCGTGTCTAAAATTGGCTGTGGTCTCATTTCAAGCAGTTTCTACGAGCAGATGGTGTACCAACCTGAGCTATTACCTTATTTATTCAGGGGCAGGTCACTTCTCCCTAGGTTTTGCTATTAGTAACAAGCTCTGTTACTCTGTGCCTTGTTCACACACTGTGTTCCCTGGGAAAGCTTTTTACAGCATTTTCCTGGTGTGAGCTACTGCTCTGGATTCTGCTTGTCTGTGCCGTCATCACTGGGACGGCCTCTATGGGAATCCTTTCTGGATAGAAGGAACCACATTCAGTCCTCTGTTGGATTGTATGGACCAAAATGTTCCATGGAAATTTCTTTTTTGGAACATCGGTCAGAAATTTCAGAGCTAACAGGATTCTCGAGGACTTTGTAATAAACAAAATTAACTTCCTCTTCAAGAGAAATGAGTAACGTGGAAAGAGTAGAAGGGGCTCCAGCTCTGATCCTGAAAGAACTAGATGCGTATAACTTCATCGTTTCATTCAAGTACTTCCTGCTTTCTCCTTTCTTCTCTGTTTCTACTGTGCAGGTACAAAACCATAACTGCCCACCAGCCCTCTGTCCTAACAGTTTAAACATTTTTTTCAAAACTCATCATCTAGACCATACAAGGAGGTATTTAAGATTTGCATTGCAGACAGGTGAATTTTCCCTGCATTTATCGCTATCAGGTACCGCCCTGACTAAACAGGCAGTGTCCCTGGGGGGGCCACAGAGGCCTAATTCGTGAGCAGAGAAAACAAGGGACAAGATACAAGCCCAGCATGAAGGCTGCAGGACAGAGTAATTTTGGCAATATCTTGCAGTACGGCTTCAAGAGAGTAAACAGAGACCTCAGGTAACACATTGCAGGTGGAACTAGGAGAAGTTGCCACCTAGCTCTGCTTCACAGTCCTTTTAACGTGCAGAATTGCGAGTTGCTCCCGATGAGGGTTGTAGTGTTTACCTGCGGTGTAGGGTCAGTGGGGCTCGGCCCACGCAGGCAGCCCTGTGGTACAGGCAATAATTACTATTTGTGCTGCTTAGCCACAGAATAACAGCTTTCTGTACACTACAGCAGCATTAATTTTCAATGTATAATGAACACCAGATATTACATGAACAGAAAATTTGTCCTCTGACTGTGAAATGATTGCTGCTGCTGGAGGATGGACATACTACCTGCACGTGCAGGGCTTGCAGGAAAAATTCTCCAGTCAAGTACATTTGTTTTGTTCCTTCTTTCCATTTATATAATTTTGAAATTTGTTCATTACCAAGAAAATAATAATATTTCTGCTTTTCGCAAAGCTTGGAGATGCTCAAGTGCACAGGGTAAGTCCCATGTGCAGTTATTTCAAATGTATGGTGCAAGAGCCCTCAACAATTTTTTTTAGGTTTTGTTGTCAAAATTGGTTGTAAAATCTATTCAAATTTATTTAAATGTATTTAAAACCTATTTTTAAAATTTACAATATTTTAAAAGACAAGATAGAATGTTTAATTAGAAATCTTACTTAATTTTTTTAATCTATGTGTGTTAAATGTTTTGAAAAAGCTAACATAAAACCAAATTTTCCAGATAGAGAAAAAAATTATAGGGGTCTACCTATTTTTGAAATTTTGTTTTTAAGATTGCCAGACTGGGGTTTTCAGATTCTTAACCCTTTCTTTTGATCCTTTTATAGCTCTGTAGTTGAGAAATAATGGTTTGAATGTAATTGGCTCTCACTACTTCAAACATACATATTTACACCAGTTTGTCTGGGAAGATGCAAAAGCTCTTGACCGTTTTCCTGAGATAACAGTGTAGTTTAATTTATTTTGAGACAAAACACAGGTTAAGATTAAATCACTGGAATTTCTTTTTGATGCTTGTTTCTGTTACTTTAAGCTCTAAACGTATTTTTCAGATTAATCATAGCCTCATCCAGAAACACCTAAGCTTTGGAGAAACATAATTCCAGATTCCGGTACTGTAGCCTTATAGAAGCCCTGCAGTTTATTTTTGTGCTGCTCTACAAGCACCTCATATTCTGTACTCAATTCTGCTGTCCAAAGACGGAGATCAGATACTACCTTATTTTTGTTTACCTTTTTTCATCAGTGTTTTTGTGGAATTGTTAAGGAGAGGAAAAATCACGGTTTGGGAGATAAGCCTCCTCCATATAAACACATTTTAAAAGATCTTAGCTTGATGTTGCCTTGTTTACGTTATGGGTTAAGCAAAGGTCACAAAGTTCCACGAAGCGGTGCCACAATTCACCTAGCGTGCGTATAAAACCATAGCTTCCTGTTTCTTAACGGTGAAGTTATCTTCCCTCTGAGTGTCAATTAATCTTCAAGTAAGTTCTAGAACATCTTGGACCAGCGAAGCACAGTACAAGCTAAACTCATGGTGAATTGTTTGAGATTTTTTTCACTAATGGAGTTTAACTATAAAAGGAAAAGTATTCCTATCATGACTTGCTCTAAACTCAGGAAGGCAGGCAGCAGTGGTGAGAAGTGTCTGAATCTATTGCAGATTATCTGCGAGCTTCCATTCCCCTGAGATGCTGGAAGTTCTTTCTGTTCATCTATCCAAAGATAAAGTATAAATACTGCGAAGCACTTCTGGGGTCCTTGCTATCCTTTTCTTTCTGAGCTGTCTATTTTTACTTGTCATCAACTAGGCAAACATGTCTGGCCTTGCCTTCTCTTTTCTGATCATTTCTATGAGGCAAGCGTATGAATCTCCTCATATCCTCAGCTGAAAATACCGACAAAAAGGACTGTTAACACTCCTTTATTTTCATAGAAAAATGGCGTGAGGAAGGTAACACCGTTTCCATTTGCGTTCGCAAGAAGAAAATCTAGAAAACCAGGAGCGGAGTTGATAGTAATACTTTTAGAGAAACTTCCCTAAAATTTGGACTGCCAGACATCTAGGTGAATCAAGTTATACCATGGAGAGCTGGATGTGCCCCGTTAAGGAGCTCGTCTGAATGAGGAGTGACGCACGCTGCTCACAGCTGTTCCTGAAAGGAATGACGTACCCAGAGATGACATACACGATACAGAAATGCTGCAACAAGCCACACAGTCAATTAAGATGTCTTTGTTTAAGTCAAAATCCCATTATTAAACCTAGATGTTCTGAAGCTGGCAAAACCAATGCGAGACTATCATTGCTGCTTTTCTCAAGGATGTTTCATCACCGACATCTGCCAGCCAGCTGTGTAGACTTTCTGTCTGCGCTAATTTGCAAAGCGTTGTTGCTGGCCTTCAGCATTCAGAGCCATCTCCTTTTGGCCTCTCGATGGTCAAAATCTTATTTTTTGAAAAGATTTTCTTCATCTGGCTAAGCTGGTTACTTTTGTTTGATTGCATTGGATTTATTTTAGCTTTGGCATGGGCTTCTTTTGGTGGAGTTTACCTTGATTTTATAAGGAATCTTATAAATACATAAATGCTGGCTAGTACAGCAAGAAACTGCGCCATCACCGGCTTTGCAGCACTGCCCCGCCGAAGACAACGTCCTGCAGGATTCTCCCTTGCCTGCCAACCTCCTTTCAGTTTGGAAGGTTAATCTCTTTGAGCTGCTTTTGTATTTGATTTTTTAATTGCTTTGTCTTTTCCTGGAGCTTCACCTGGAGAATCTGTCCGAGGCACCCGGAGGAGAGTGGCTGGCGGGGCAGGCGGTGGTGCAGGACCCAAGGGAGCTGGCCCTTGCTTTCCCTGCTCACACTGCCCTCTCCTGGCTCTTCTCTTGCGGACCGAGAGCCGAGGCCCCTTGCAGGAGCCAGATGAAGAAAAGAGGAGTTGCCTCGGTGGCTGCTTCTCCCCGTTACTTGCTCTCTCTCTCTCCCTCCACGATCTCGCACCCTTCTGATGAATGACGCTGAAATCTTTGCGTCGGCCCCAGAAGGCGAGGCAGCCGTGTCTCAGAGTTCAACCTTCAAACCGGCTCCGTGAATTCACCGGCGGTGAGGTGGTTTGCAGGCTGCTGTAGCTGTGGCCACCTGAATCGCTGGGGTTTCACTAGGCTGAGCAACCTGAGACTCAGAGGTAGTCCCTGAAACCCAGTCTCCCGGCTTTCAATATCCAGCACTTACTCCTCGCTGGCTGTGCTGGCTCTTTCAATCCTGCTTGCTGACTGGACCTCTCCTAGCCTTAACCATCCATTGCAAGTTTCCGACCAATAACTCTGCCAGGCTGTTGGAACCAGACTAATGGCCTATCCACAGCATGCCATTTCTGAGCCATTACGGGTTACTGCTGAATTCCCCCCCTTCTCCCCTGAGAGCCCTTAGAGAGCCTGGAGTGCTCCCCTCCCTCTCGTTTTCCCCACTTCCCCGGCTCATGTCACTCCACAGAGCAGGATCAGGTTGCTTTTGCATTGTGATTCTTGGCAGGAGCCCCTCTCGGATTCGTAGAGCTGTTCTGTGAGTACAGCAGCCAGTAGGAACAAAGCACATAAGAGCACATTAAACTAACATTCGGCACGCAAAGCCCGAATAATTTACTATATGCTACCCTGCCTAGTAAAGGGAATAGTGTAGCAGGCTTACTCTTTTAATTTCCTTTCTCTCACTTTTGTCTATAGAAGTCTATACCATAACTTCCTTAAAAAACATTTAGAAGTCTATACCATAACTTCCTTAAAAAACATTGTATTTATTCTATAGTCATTTTTAGGCTGTTTGGTTTTATGCAGCATTTCTTGCAGTAACAATTGCCTGTGCTTTGCTTAATACCATCACTAAACAGACATACTGTTTTATCTGATTAGAATTTTAATTGTAGAAATACAACCTTGCCCACAGCAATTGTGCTCTTAGGGTGGTAAAATGATCCCTGTTGTCCAGCTGCCTGACAGTTCTCTCTTTTTAAAACCTACAACAAGCACTGTTACAGAAGTACAAAACAGAGATCAAGAAATGTGTATACTGGTGACCGATTATCCCTTCAGGGATGAAAAATTCCAATTTGACGTTCTTTCCATGTCATAGATTAACACAGTAGAGTTCTAAGAAAAATATGAATCTCTTAAGAATAAAAAAAAGTTATAAGACTAACAGATAATATTAGAAAAAAAATAATTTAAAAGAAAGTTCAAATATAGTTAAGCTTATTGATGCAGCTGCTCAAAATGACAAAGAACTTTGGATGCAGAAACTTGCGGTAAACTTCAGAATCCATCTGAGTGTACATATCAGCTACAAATGTGCTTGTTGTATATTCATAGGGACTTGAACATCTCTCCTGTGAGGAGAGGCTGAGAGAACTGGGGCTGTTTGGTCTGGAGAAGAGAAGGATGAGAGGAGATCTTATTCGTGTCTGTAAATATCTAAGGGGTAGGTGTCAAGTGGAAGGAGCCAGTCTCTTTTCTCTGGTGCCCAGTAATAGGGCAAGAAATAATGGGTACAAGCTAGAACACAGGAGGTTCCGCCTCAACATGAGGAGAAACTTCTTTCCTGTGAGGGTGATGGAGCCTGGAACAGGCTGCCCAGACTGGTGGTGGAGTCTCCTTCTCTGGAGACTTTCAAAACCCACCTGGATGCCTTCCTGTGTGGCCTGCCCTAGAAGATCCTGCTCTGGCAGGGAGGTTGGACTCGATGATGTCTTGAGGTCCCTTCCAACCCCTAACATTCTATGCTTCTAATATATTAGAAAAAAAATCATATCACTGAAAAAAAAAAAAAAGTTTTTGTATATAAAGTATATGAAAAAGCTATCTGCTTGAAAGCATCTCATATCTATCTGTATCATCTGGTCTAGTAAGAGGTGCTGTTTCTCCTTGTTCTGTTGGATCCTTAGACCACTGTGAGTACAGTAAGGCCTAAAATGCTTACACAAATTACAGCCTTACTCGGGATTTTGCACAGTTCACAGGCTAGCATGAGCTTTATCAAACGCTGAGCAGATAAACAGGTTACTGAAGGCAGATGTTTCCTGCTCTTCATTAAGACTCGGCGGGCCCCTAATTCTGGCAACGGCATTAGGCTCAGAGCTAAAAACTGTGTTCACGTATACTCTGATATGTTGTGTGGTGTGGTTTGTAACAGCAGTTGTTGGAAAAATAGTTTACAGACTGTAGGCAGAGTGAGTAAGATAAAGTCTTGAAGTTCCGTGTCCCGTTCTGAGCCAGTTACAGTCATCTGAACAGCAAATGATCCAACAGGAAATGTAGAGTTAGTAAACAAAAATCGTCCATGTTCCACCACAATTGCCCGTAGTCATCTTGTAACTGAGCTAGGAAACACAGTCTCTGAAAATTATTAATTCTATAGAAAAATTGGAATTCTGGTTAACTTTGTATTATGTGTAATTATGTAACATTCCTGTTGATTTCATGTAGGAAATAATTCTGAAGTAATGACCTATGAAACATTCTGTTGTTCATGAATAAAAGTCAAAGTATTTAAACTAATATACTAGCAAAATGTCGTGTTGCTTCTGAAATACGGTTGCTTTTGGAAAAACATTCTCTGAGGAAGATTTCCTAATATTTATCCCAGAGCAAGTTATTCAGTAGTAGTTAAGCCAATTAGTTTTCCCATGCGGACGTGGTCTTAACTGGGAAGACTGCAAGCCTGGTGCTGTAGAATGAAAAAGTGAAATAAGAGGGAGAAGAGCATCAGCTTTCGGTGAGGGGGTCACCGGCGAAAGATGCCAATCCTGGAAGTGCGCAGCATGTTACACCTCTGCTAGCTCCCTTTCTAAAAGTGGACTTCTGGCTTAGAACTGAGCCTGCTGGGCAGGTCTCATTATACTGTGAACATGTTTAATAGAAGGGAATGACCGTGCCTCTCTGTGTTTCTTGCAGCTTCACGACGAGTTAGAAAAGGGCGAGAAGGAAAGTGCAGAGCTGCAGGAGTTTGCCAATGCCATCTTACAGCAGATAGCAGATCACTGCCCTGACATCCTGGAGCAAGTCGTCAACGCACTGGAGGAGTCGTCATGACGTTGGCCACTAGTCCCACCAGAGCACACCAGTGGCCAAGCCCAATCAGTCCAAGGAGCCATGAGAGTGGAGAGGAATGCAGAAGACAGAAAATGGAATAGAAACTTCTGGTGCACATTTACAAAGAAAACAAAAGCAAAAAAAAACCCTCTAAAAACCATGTGCTCTCTAGGTTCTTCCAGTCTGTGATTAATCAGCCATGTTTGCAATCATCTTCTCACTGCCTTTCTACTTTAGAATCCAATTTCCCATTGACTTTGTTGATGGTGACTTTTGGATGCAGCAGAGCAGAGCTCTTCCAAGTCTACTGGGCAAAGAAGAGGGGATCCACTGAGCACAAGCAGCTCTAGTTCTCCATGAGGTTGCAGAAGGGTAGCCCTTGCCTTTCGTATTCATTAATTGCTTTTTTCTTTCTCTCTTTCTTTCTTTCTTTATTTTTTTTTTCATAAAAGCTGAAAGCCTGAATTTTATAGTGCTAAGACCAAACCTGAGTGTACTCTGATTATGGCTCATGACTGGCCAGCATCAGCTAGCTAACTCAGGTCTCACTGCCTGTCTCAATGTTTCTTATGTTCTTAAATAACAGAGAGCAGAAAGGAAAGTTTCCCTATTTGTTCCTGTTAGTCACTTCATCTAGCAGCTGGGAAAGAAGGTAGGCATTCTGGTACTTTCTGTTTACTTAACTTTGAATTTTGTTGTTCACTGATCTGACTCTGAAGTGCTGAGTGGGGCGTTTTTTCAGGTAACTGTTTTCATCTGTTGATTTCTTGGGTTTTTTAGCTGAGATTTCTCATCTTAGGTCTGTGTGTCCTAAGTTCTTATTTTGTAGAGAGCTCTCTCCCTTCAAGCCGGTGCGGTCACAAGTCCTCACCTAGCTTTAACTTGTATAGTTTGTCCATTGCTGATTTTTCAGACCATAGCTTTACGAACACTAGCTACCATCAGAATAGTTTTAGACATTTTGTAAATGAGAAAATTGCATCCTTTAGCTTTTAAGTATAATTTTAAAGCAAAGTTAGGTAGGTTGGTAATATAGTTCTTACTATAATTATAATTTAATTTATTTTGGTTTAGCTTAGGTTAACAAGAAATGAGTTTCAGTTCAGAGCAATAACCCATTCTTGTAAAGAGGAGCATCTCTGCTGGGGTTGGCACCCAGCTGAGTAGATAGGTATAAAATCACAGCTTTAGTTAAACCAGTGCAATTCTTATATGTATATCAGAGGCCTTAGTCTTGTTCCCATCCATTTTTGACACTCACCAGGCCCCTGCTGCTAGGTAATGTAACCTGAAATAGCAGGTTGGTTTGTCATTGTGGTAGCAAGTCAGAATCCTATTTTATAAGTAGGACTTGGATGTTCGTTCTTGGACTATGCACTAATGGGGAGACACGTTTTTCCCTAGCTGCCAGCGGTTACGTGTGTCTGGGGGCATCTGCAGGACAGAACCCTTTAACATGTCCCCATGTGCTCCTTAAAGGAGTTGTTCCCCTTTAGCTTTCTCATATTACTTAAGAGAATGAGGGGAGGGTGAAAGGAGACCAAATATCAACACAGCAGGTGGAAGAAATCTTGGGTTTCCAGTCACTAGCTAATTATGAATCCTCTCGGTAAACCTCCCATTGAGAGCCAGCGGTTTAATTCCATGAGACTTACTGCATTTTGAATTTAATCAGCAAATTGTTATGCTAAGGAAAATGTTCCAAGTTCTTTCAGGAAAACTGCATTTCTGTCTTTCAAATCCACAGCACAGCTCCCTTGTAGGTCTTTCACACCTTTTTATCTTAAGAAGTGACCGATTGCTTCTGATAGAATGGAGATCAGCAAAAATTTGAGTAAGGGAAGTTGTACCCTGCGTTTTTCTCAAACAAGCACTGAAAATTGGGCAAAACTGAAACCTTATGTGCCCGTAGACTCAATTGAAAACTAATTGATTTGAAATAAATCACATACCAGTACATTCTACTCTAATGATTCAGCAGAAGGAATTGGATCCATAACCATGGTGTCCACTAGGAAGAAATATGTAAGTCTGCAAAGAAGAAGGGATTCACACCTTTTCTATGTTTCGAACTGCCAGTGCTTTGCAAATCAGGAAATGTAGCTTTAGTTCTTGCTGTATCTGAGGATCTTTCTTTTTTTTTTTTTTTTTTTTTTTGTGGATGAGGAGAGTAATGGGAACCTGAATGTGTACAAGGGGGAAACACCGGAAGGCGTGTAGACGGTGACTGTACATACCATTGAGCTGTGCCTCATCCCAGAACCACCCCTTTGGTCCCATTATTTGAGTCAGCACGTTTTGATAGAAGCTGTTGTTTTGAAATCTTTCCTCTTGCTTTTTCTTCATCACCCCTAATTACTCACTCAAGGAATTTAATGCCGCCTGTAAAAGCATCAGGGCCATCAGCCTAACATCATCGCGCCACCGCCACCACTCCTGACTATCTCATTAACTTATATGGTCAAATCTCCAGCTGCCCCGGTTCCCTGCTGTAAAACAATCCTTCCTCTGTGAGAAGCTGTGGAATTTCCCTTATCGATGGTTCGAATGACTCCTGCTTGTAAACCTCTTACTGAGATGTTCCTTGATAGCGTTTCTGCTGCAGGCAGGGGGAGGGGACAGGAACGAGAGGTGGTCACTTCAGGATGTCATTTCAATTCCTTTGGTTTGCTGCATTGCCCACACATCACAGGAAAGTGCTGATTCTTCTGCATCTTTAACTCTGCCTTTGGCTGCATTTCTAGAGTTCAAAGTGCCCCAGCCAAAGGCACGGTGCTGTCAATACAGCGTGCGCAGGATCCGTGTGTCGGCAGCCGGGTGAGTCTCACTGTTTACACGCTTTCCAGCCTCTTCCCCGAGAGGATTTGTCAAGCCTGGCTAGTTTTCACACTGGTCATTTGGTCTTTTATCTCCTAGCCACACACCTGCTGCTCCTCCCATCTGGATTGTCAGGCCTTTGCATTTTTTTCTCGTTAACCGCTGTTATCTTCTAGGTCTTCTAGGCTTCCCATCTTAAACATTGATCTGAGACCTCAGTAAAGTGCTTTCAGGGAGAGAACAGATCTCCTTTAGGAACTGACTTGATCTGACTTGATCTCCGTTGAGCTATTTCGGGTAATCTCTCTGATCCTGTGTCGACAGAGATCTTGTCATGGTGAATAGCTTGAGGAACCGTGTGATTTGGGAGGTACCGCTGGCTGCAATTGAATGCTGAACGTGACCAGGGAAAGCTTTTCCTTTTTGCTCATATGGAGTGCCCCACCATTGGCCTTAGGGCAACAAAGGGATCTTGTTATCGTAATCCATCACGGAATTGCATCTCAGGCACATGGCAGAAGGGCCACGTGTGTGCACATACTGAGACAGTTGCCTAAACCACCACTGCGCTTTTAAAATCTTATACCCAAGTGTCAGCAGCCAGGCAGATGCAGACGGTTTCCTAGCACAGCGATCCTGCAACACAGCAGCTCTAGGAAATCAGGGGCCCTTCCCAGGGAGTCTGGGGAAACTTGCTTTTTCTTCTCCTGTTGAATGAAGTTCCGTTTACTACAGGAACTGTGAAAGTTTTAGTTGCTTTAATTTTTCTTTTTTTTTTTTTTTCTTTCAAGCTGTCATTTGTGGAGAAACTGAGAGATGTAAGGACTTAAGGACCTGTCTGTAGATTAAATTAAATAGGTCATTTCAGCTGGGCTAAAAAAAAATAACTCAAGCCTGAAGCCCACGTACAGTGTCAAAGATGACACCCCAACTGCGCTTGTTCATGATATCCGCAAGTCCAAGTACATATTTTCCTCTGAATCCAGCCTCATGTAAAACACTAAAAGGACGTTACAACACTAGAATTGCAGTCTGAGGACAGGAGCGCTGTTTGCGATTGGAAGAAGAATTGCCTGGCGTGCTCCCAAATGAAGCTCTAAGCTTCGAGTATTCTCTCTCATTTTGACTGCCTTTAACCAGTTTTCCCTCTAGAAAATGCCAAACCCCTCTGTGGAGTATCTGATTTTTGCCAAGTCCAGGGGACAGAAGGTAAAGGTCTGATGTAGTGCAGGAAATAGTGTGTCGGTGCTGTTTCTGGTTGCACGGCTGCAATATCCCTTCTCTAGGAAATTTTCTGGTACTTTGGGGCTCTCGGTATTCGGCACAAGGGAGCGTTAACGTCCTAGATCTTGTAGACATAACCCTGGGTTGTTTTTTTTTTGAACCAAAGGGCACCTCTTTTCATTTGCCCTGTAATTCCCACCCATTCTGCTGCTAGTGCTCAACTTGTTGGGAAATTTCTACGTCTGATAAAGGTTGACAGGGTTGAGTCCCCGCTCCTGTACTAATTGCCAATCGTTGCCACCAAAGGGGTTTTTACAAAGGGTGTAGAGTCACGCACTTGATACCATTTTAAAGCAAAACTTTCACTACGTAACGCATATATTCCTCAAACGACTCCAAGGAAACGCAAAAGGGAAATAGTACAATCAAGCCACCCGATTATTTCAAGGAAGCCTCTACTCAGCTCAACGTCCGCACTGAAAGAGGGAACCGGAGAGGATGCAGAAGGCTGTGGATAACGAACACTGCCCCAGCAAAGCTGGCAGGGTGGGAGGGTCGGGCACAGGGCATCGCGGGGCGTCGCGCCTGGCAAGGCCAACTCCGCTAACCCCCCTTGTCAGCACGGTGAGGAAGAGGAGTGTCGGGGGGGGTTTTAAACACGATGTTTTTAATTGTTGGGTTTTTTCCACGTAAATGGAAGGAACCTTAAACAACAGCAGATCCTTCTGAACAAAATGGCTGTGTCCACTGACTATTTTTAAAAAAAAAAAAAAGAAAAACTGTTTCAAAACTTTTTAGTGTCAAAAGCATAAACACGGAGATCCTGACTTTTTCCAGTGTGTGTGGTGAGTGCTGTAACCCTGTCATCAGTATCTCTCCTGACTTTTTCAGGGGTGTTTTTTCCTGTTTTGTTTTCTGCTTGTCGATATTGTCCGTGTGGTCCTAAGGCTGGGGCAGTTACCACCAATGTGTGTCTGTTGTCGGGTTAAAAAAAAAAAAAAAAAAAAAAAAAAATAGGGGTATATTAATGAAATTTGCTAGCNAGAACTGAAAAAAGATGTGTTTTAAAAAAATATATAAAAATAAATTTCATCAAAAGGAATTCAAGTAAAGACGCAACAAAGCCATGACTCCTCCTCTTGGGATTGTACGGAAAAGGATTTGTGGGCTTATAATTACAACCAGTTGCCTTTCACAGGCTTTTGAGGTCCGAGGCAGCTTGGCCTCTTAGGAAATGTTACAAACCCTGTATAAATTCCTGCTTTCCCAGGTTTATGCTGTACACGTGTAATACAGGAATGGGCAGAACGAAACAGTATTTTGCAAATCAATCTTCTCTGGTAACCGTTATCAACACCAGGTGTCCCTTAAGATAGGAACCGCTGATGTAATAGGCCAAATGCTTTGGCCAAATTCTCCCTGTCTTCTCAGTCGCCCCCGCCAATGCCAGGGACGAGCGTGCAAGTGCAGATCGACTGGTGCAGGTAGTCGTGGGTAGGTCCCTTACTGAAGTTGTGTTTCTTGGCATCCAATATTGATCAGGTAGCCACCGTGGGTTATGGTACAGGAACGGACTAGCAGCCGCCTTCTGGTGCAGTTGCATCAAGGACTTGCACTGTTTAAAAGGAACAATGTGAGGCTAAACCAGCACGTAATGTAAACAAAACAAAAAAAATTCACACAAATATCTTTACCTGTGAGACTAGGTAAAGAAATTCATTAAATGAATGTATTTTTTCTATCAAACTTATCCTATGCTTTTTGTCCCTGTCTTGCTATTCTAGTTTGGATATTGAAAACCAAGTCAGTCAGTTTTGCTTGTGAAAAAATATAGAGATATTTCCACCTCAGGTTCTCAGTGCTTTGGTGGGGTTTTTTGTTCAAAACATTGGTTTTTCCGTTTGGAAACTGGCAAAAAAAATCGATCTATCAATCAGTCGTGCGTACTCTTATTTGTTATAAAACGTGGTTATCTAAAAGCCAAATTTGAACCCAAAATTTACTAGTAGACATTGTTCCTTTAACCTACCCTCTCTTCCAAGCTCTCCATGGACGTGGCCAAGCCTCTGTTCTTCCTGCCTTGCCCAGGGGCGGCTGCATTTGGCCTGTACTGAATGTGCTCATTACAGCATATCTGGGGAAGCTTTAATGGCAAATGCCTTTATCTGTTCAGATGCTGAGGGAGGATGAATCAAACGGGACCACGAACAGGGGAATAATTTCTGTGCTAGCCCAACATGCTGCTCCAAGCCCACTCAAACAGTATCTTGCCGTTTCCCTCCAAGTCAGTAAATGAGGAGAGCCGCACACCAGGTCCGCAAATCATTTGTGAGGGTAAAAAAAAAATAAATAAATCTGTGGGATGCTCCATCCACTTCACAGAGACGGATCCCTCGTTTGCTTTGGAAGAGACGTGTTGCACTTTAGCGGAGGGGGAGATGGACTTTGGGGATGGGATCTAGCTTACTTGAATTCCTTTTGGAAATCACAGCAGCGGGAGACATTGATGTCTGTGATGCAAGTGCGCGCGCTGCCTTTAACTTGTATGTGTTTTATTGCTGGAGTCACGTTACTGACAGGATAATGAAATTGCAAAGAAAATGTGTTATATTCAACTTTGCCTTGATAATATAAACACTTTGTTTGGTTTTTTTTTTCTTCTTTTTTTATTCACAGACTAAGTTCATCAGGAAATTATAAAATTATTTAAAAATTCTGTGCTGTGTCTTCATTTTGGTGAATTTCAGTGTGTCTTGCTCAGTGCCCTCTCCCGCGTGCCTAGGATCAGAGGGCACGTAGGAAGGGCTGAGCAGCTCTGTGGCTGTTCCCCGAGATCAGGCTTGAGGTCCCATTTGTTGCCCACCTGCGCCACCGGAGTAACGCTACTGGGAGACTCGGCTGCACCACGTGCCTGGAAATGCTCGTGGGCATAGCTGGGGCTGCCTGCCAGGTGAAGGTGAGGGACTGTCAACCCCGAGTGTCCTGGTTGTGCTGGTTGCAATCCCGAGCGTCCTGGTTACACTGGAACCTCACAGCTCAGGTAAGTGGAGATACAGCAACTGCGTTTACATTCAGCTCTTTCCTTTGTCTCTCTCGTGCCTATTTTCCAAGTAAATGTGACTTAAACTTTGCTGACAAATGACTGAATCCCAGGTGTGCATCCAGCGTTGAGTCAATGTCGGGATCACACCTTGCTGAGTAATGTGCCTGGAGAGCTTTGCTGTGCAAAGGGCAGCAAGACCGCCCTACGGAGTGTGTTCCTAGTGAGACCCAGACACGGGTCCTGTCCCCATGGGAATTCAGGAGAGTCACTGCTTCATGATGTGAGATGAGTTGTGCCCCCTGACAGTGCTGGAAGGAATGGGCTTTACCCAGCGTCCAGTCTCCAGATGCATTTTGAGGACATGGGAAATTGCCCGAGTAATGTCACTATAAAATCTCTTTTTTTTTTTCTGGCGTTTTTAAACTGTTCTAAAGAGAATAGCGTTGCAACACTGGGTCCCACTGGTAGAACAATGTCCATGTGAAACACGCTCCACCAGATTCTCTGCAGCTATCCTGACGCCCTGGCAGAACAGACCTTCCCAAGTCGGGACACTTTCTAGCCAATTTCTCTCTCAAAGCCTCTGTTTCTTTTTCCTTTTGTCTAACTGTGCAACTGATTTTTCACAACTTTCTTGCTGGCTTTGTCCCTTCTGCTTTCTATAGATTTATCATTTCAAGGGACTCTTAGGATCCCGACTCACTGTTTCTGTACAAAATACTTCATGTGTGACAGGAAAAGGCATCCTGATCTCAGTGCCTGGACATTTGCCTCCCTCTGCTAATTGGGTTTCAATCACTTGGGCTTCAATCAGGCATGTGAAGCAGCATGTGGAAAAAAAGGATACGTGGGGTTTAAGGGTCTCGGGAGCTTTGGAAGGAAGAGTCCCTCGGCCCTTTTGGTTCCCAGTCTGGTTTGTGTTCCCTTGAACGTCTTTGGCTGAGAAAGGGTTTCGTGATTCCTGTCAGGCCAGGGTGTGCCTGGCTTTTGCAGCACAGTCCAGATCAACTGAATGAAACCACATGCCACATAAATGTAACCAGTTACTGTGCAATGGGGTATATGTCAGTCTGAAAGCGGTACAAATGCCATTTCTGAGGGGCTCGTCCTTTTGAAAGAGAAGGACGAATGAAAAGCAAGAGTCACAGCCACCGCCAGCAGAAGAGCACATCCTCAGGGAGAGCAGCACATCTGTGGAGCCGAGCCGAGCTGAGGCAAGCTGCCGCAGCCCACGCCGGCTCTGGCTGCTTGGTGTGTGCACCACCATATCCCCACAGGCTGACTCATATTTTGGATGGCCCGTAACAATAACCGCTCGCGATACAAAGCGAAGATGCCAAATCCCTCCTGTGCGTTATCAGGTTACATTTCGTGCGTTGTGCAGGAAAACTCAATAAGGCATCGGAATAAAATTGTCCGTGTTGACCGCTGCTACTGTGACGCGGAACACGCGAGGCAGCAGTGGAAACAGCAGATGGTCGGCCCTGGGATCGAACACACACAAATTGAAAATGTTTTCCTTTGTACATGTTCACAGGGGTGTGTGGAGCCCGTGTTACCCAGGCTCCTGATTAAACACAGGATGTCTGCAGTATTCTAGCCAGGAGGACTCTCTAGAACCTGCTTTTCTAAATTACACCAATCAGGAAAACTTTGCTGAAACCGTATCGGTGATCCACAGGGAAGAGCAACTTATTTAGGATCTCCTATTTCTGATAGGATCTGCTCCACTTGCGTTGCACAGATGCCTTCTGCTTATGTGGACTGGTGCTATAGGGATGCATCAGCTGTACCTTGGACGATTACCCAAAACAGTGATTACACATTAATTGCCTTCGCCGATGAAGTGATCTGCATATGACCAGTGACCTTTAGACTGGGACTTTGAGATATCAAGTAGCCCCTCTTCTCACTGGGCTTCAGGATCTTGAGCCAATGGCCAAGGTCCTCTTTTTTTTCCTGTCTTTAAAAACTCCCAAGTCCAAGAAAGGGCATATGTCCTGGAAAACTAAGCGTATTTTAGCTGTGTAGAATAAAATTAATTGCAAACAATTTTTTCACTTATCAAGCAAACAGAACCATATACCTTGTGTTAGCAGACTTTATTTTTCAATTCACTGATGATGTGTTATAAAATGTAAGTGGAATGTCTGGGGCCAGCTTGGGTGTAGCCATGGGCTTACAGCGAGTGATTCTCTGGGTGTGGGCTTTAAATCCGGCTGGTTTTCTGTATGTGATCATTAGCTTTTCCCAGAGATTACAACTGCAAACATTAAAACTGTTCTAGACTAAGAAGTTAAATATTTAGGCCCTGGTTCTGCAGCCCGTGTGTGAGAAAGCGTCGCTTACTTCAGCAGGGATTCAGCTCCAGGAGCGTCTATGGACACAACCCTTGTGACAAGGCAAGTTAAAAAACATTTGGTTTCTTTAAGTCCTGGGGAAAAGGATGGATTGCTGTTGTAGCTGCTCTAGCTCAAAACCCCTCCTAGAAGGATTTTTGTTCAGCTTGAGTAAACCCTTCATTTTCTGTAAGGGCACACCATTTTGGGGAACCACAAGTCTTGGAATGTATATGAACGCTCTTAAACTCTCTTATATAATGCATAGGAGCTGTTATTAGCTTTGAACAGTGTATCATCTCGCAGCCCAATATATTGAAGTGCACGTATTCCTGTCTCTCTCTGCATCTGTGCCCATCTGAGTGATAATATATAAATATATACAGCTGCACACTGAAAACCACGTTTCAAGAATACCAGGTTTGCAATGCCAAAGGTCTGGAAGTTAGAAAATCTCGATGACTTCATGCCTAATAGGCCCATGATGCAATTTTTAGTGATGTACTTGCATAACTGTTTCGGTTTTTTTGCCAGACCTTTCCTTCATTAAGTATGCAGGATGAACTGATTTTTTCAAATCAGTAATTGCATAGATCCTAGCATTGCTGCCATCCATGCTTCTACCAAGACCACCAGTTCTCTGTTGCAAGCCTCTTGTTACTTTGATTCTGTAAACTGTCCCTCACGTTAGTGACCACTTAGATATCAAGAGGGCTGCTCCTATAAAGAAGGAATTGCCTCAAAGTCCTTTCCTACTCTTCATGAGACACAAGCTCGTATCTGTTCTAACGTGACTCTAAAGTGAACCAAATCCTCACATTTGGGAAGACCCAGACTTAAAATTCCACAGCCCACAAGTTCCTGGAGCAAGGGATTTGGTCTAGCACAGCACGAACGATATCATCCATGTGCAGAGCTAAATTTGGGTTCATCTTTTCTATCTGTACATGTGTTCCTTTGTTTAGGTTGACAAGAAAAAGCTTGTTATTCCAGGGATTTCTGCATCAAGTACCTGTTTGGGTACGTGACTCAGTTTAGTTTTGCAAGTGTAAAAAGGTCATCTGTCTCCCTTTAACCACACATCTGCATTTGTCCAAACCTTTGGTTTATTCCTGTGCTCATCCCCCTCTCTTGACAGAGGTATCTGAGCCTTCTCTACAAACCACCTGCCAAGGGTGCTTATGGCTGTGAAGCACCTGCAGTTCAATGCTGCTTCTGAGCAGACCTCTGCTTCTACCTTCACACTCACACTGAGCTCAGATCAGCCCCACAATGGCAGCAGCTCGTGCTGTTGCTCCCTGGGCATGCTGGCGCTTTCCCGTGAGATGCATCTTTGAACTTCAACTGCCCCCGCTTATTTCTATGGGGTTTGATATTTGAAATCTTCATCTATCAAAGAAGACTCCTGTTTCTTCAGGCACGCAGCTGGACATTATGATCTGATACTATTTGCAGCAGAGACCACCCGAGGCTTGTTAGGGGGTCAAAGACTTAGAGAGAGATCTGATTTGACATTAAAATGGAGGTAGCGATGTGCTTCCTCTGTTCTTCCTTATTGTCCACAAAAGACATTGCCTTTCTCAGACTGGTCATTCCTGGCAGCAGCACAAGCTTCCCACAAGGTCCTGTATAAATTTTTTTCACAGAATTACAGAATGTTAGGGATTGGAAGGGACCTCGAAAGATCATCTAGTCCAACCCCCCTTCCAGTGCAGGAACCTAGAGTAGGTCACACAGGAAGGCATCCAGATGGGTTTTGAATATCTCCAGAGAAGGCGACTGCACAACCTCTCTGAGTAGCCCATTCCAGTGTTCTGTCACCCTCACTGTGAAAAAGTTCTCTTTTTTTCACAAAATGAAAGACTCTACCTGACATCTAGAGTGGCTGACGTATCACAGAACGGGCATGCTTTTGCAGACAGCTGTAGAGTTCAGTTGCTGAGAACCTCAAGACGCTATGTCAGGTATGTAATGATTTGGAGGACGTGAAATACATGCAACGTGGGATTTAAAGACTGACTGTAAAGTGCAGAAGGAGGTAAGTTCAACTTCAGCAATCTCATTTTTAGGTCCCCATATCACTTCAATCAGCAGTTCATGCCATTCTTCTGTGAATGAATTTAGTGTTAATAGTTGCTATGAGTATTTTGGTGGTGGTAGTCAGTAAAGTTTGAGAAAGCGAATGGTGCAGCTATCAAGGATGTTTTGAACTATAGCCACTGAACTAGAGCTGATATCTTTCATTGTTGTGAAGCAGCATATTTGGGTTTCACATGTGTTTTCACAGTTCAAGTGGTAACTGTAAGGGTGTTTTCAGAGGGAGCTGGAGCTCAGCAGCTGCCAGGACAGGAGCAGACGGGAAGCTCTGTAGGCCCATGGCACCCACCAAAGCTAAGGAAGCTCAGCTGTTTCTAGGGAAGCTGCTTTATGCATCGCTTACTGTGGAAAAGATCAAACACGCAAGTTCAATAAAACTGTCACTTCACCTGGCCTGGGCAGCCTACAACCTGAGCGTTGATATTAAATGTTGATATTAAACCTTGATATTATTTTAAACCTTGATATTATTTTAAACCTTGATATTAAATGTTAAACCCTCTCAGAGACACTTTCAGCTGAAGCAGAAAACACCGTGATTTTTACCAGACGCTGTAAAAACTGTCCTTATTTTTTCCTCCTAGGAAACGTGGCTTTGTGTTAGGTTACTGTGGGTGGAGATCAGCATCCATTTCTGGCCAAAGAGAGCGGATGATGGCTGCCTTTGCCCATGCTGTCTGGAGCCTACTCAGCACTGGCTGGGCTTGTTAAAGGCCAATGTTCAGTGGAAGACAGGAATTAGATCGCTTGGTTCTCCTTCCACAGTACCAGAAATTGATGTCTTCATTGCTGCTTTCTCACCTTAGTCTGATGCAGAGGGTAAAAAGCAGTAGCATCAAGTGGCTGCTTCCCTAGAATTTTATCACTACTGAGGAGTTTATTTGGGGGACTAACCTCTTGTGCATAAATCCAGCAGAATGATGATTGTAAATGATACCCTCTTCTCTCCTTTGAAAAAAAATTTTGAACATTTTTAGCAGAATGCAGATGAAGTGGTAACAAAGATATTAATGGGTTCACGCAGAGCTTGACTCCGTTCCCAAGATGTCCTCTTCACTGCGCCTGGCACAACTGGTGAATACTCATGTTTTTACAGACTCTTGGGGCTCCAGAGATGTAAAATGAAGCAGGGTAAGTGGGAATTCATGCTGGTATCTTGCTTTTCTGCGTAAGAGGAGGCCCCACAACAGAGAATTGCATATGGAAAGCCAGACATCTCCACTGAGGATAATATATGAACATGGCAAGGTCTTTCTGCTACTCAGCGAGGAAGGAGAGGACAATGGTAGCTGGCGGCTGGTATTTCAGCTGACATACTTGTCTTAGATTTCTGCTGGGCTAAGAGCATTCATACTGCCAATTGCTAAAGCTCAGCTAACTTGCAGCAGTTTGTTAAGCCATAGTAACAACTCGATGGCTCGCATTGTCTCTTCAAACGACAAACTGGCAAGGCAGTAGCATCCAATTTTTCAGCACCCTCAAGTTTCTGTGTGTCTCAGAAAGCAGCACCCATTTTTGTTATCTTATTTTTCAGTTCAAAACTGTTAACCATGAAGGGGTTTGCTGGTTACTTTGGATGGCCTGCAAAGTTATCTGACAGGCATGACGAACGCAGGAACCACTGCCACGGAGCACATGATGTTGCTGGTTCTTCAAGAGGAGACGGTAGGAACTAAGTTGCTCAATCCACTCTGGCTTCTGCAAACTCCTTTGTGACCATTTTTCATACAATACTGTAAGATTCGTATTTTTTCTGCCCCAATAACACGAGAAATGTGAAACACTGTTTTGAGCACAGACAAAAGAAACTCTTTCCCCTTGTGCATGCAGGCCAACGTTCAAACTCCTCCATCACCGCAATGATATTGCACACCACAAACTGTGCTTCCTACCAGTGCCCTCTGAAGGGTCCTCTCCTGTTAGTTTGGCATCAGCATGGCACCTTGAATTCAGAAAGGATCCCTCACTAGACCCGGGGCAGGAAAGGTACAACAGTCTGGAAGAACCCCGAGGAAATGACAGAACTGAGATTCACCAGCGAAATATAACAGGTTTGTAGCTTCCATCGGAAATCCACGTGCACAGCCACCCCAGGATGGTAGGGAGGGATTAATGTCTTCAAACCCCCACTCTCTGTAACCCGTGGTTTCTCATGGACCTGAGGAAGGGTTTGGCTACTCACCCAGACCACGAGCCCAGGGTGCCAGGGAGAGGCAGCGGCTATTGGCTTCACACCGAGCTGCAGGAACTAGTACATTGCCAAAGAGTGGATGTTGGAGATGTAGCACACCTAATGCAATACCCTTCCTTACAACCTACTCCCAGTAGCCGAAGTTAAGGACAATGACTTCAAAAGATCTTTCCTCCATCTTATGGCTGGAGGCTTTAATTTGGTCCCTTCGTTAATGAAGTGACGACTCTTGAAAATGAGAGCAGTTACACATTGATGTTCATCTGTCAGAAGAGTAGATCAAAGCTATCTATAGAGCTGCAGACAAATATCACTATGGATGACCCAGAGGCTTCCTTTGTGTGAAGTGACAAACCGGAGCATGACTTCATTGGCAAACCAGTCTTAGATCCATACAGCAAAGTCACCCAGCCTAATGCTGACCCAGAGCGTTCCTTTGTGTTTGCTTACAGTCCAGGAGTGACAGGGGTTAGAGACGATGACGCCAACTTTCCCTGTTTTTGTTTTTCTGGTAAAAGACCTTATTCAGCACAACAGTATCACTTACGCTCATCGTTAACATGTGCAATCTTAAGATGTTATCTCGGCAAGTTCAGACGCGACGGAGGCCTTTGGGTCGTGTTGCTGCAGGGTGTGTTGCAGCCTGGCACTGTGAAGGGAGGGTGTCATGGATCATTTGGGAACCTCAGCGGATGTGTGAGGAGTCAGTGGCATAGCAACCACTTCATACCCAGCTTGGAGCCAAACCTGACCAGACCCCTGCCATCTCAGTATCTTGAAGCACACCCTCACTGTAGCGCTGATGCCGTTTACTACTAACATCTCAACAAGGAAAAGCCAAGGAAATGTAAGAGAAGAGAAAGAAAAAAATCAGCCAAAGATGATGTCAAAGGCCAGCTCTCCCCTTGCATTCGGGAGAGCTCTGTCAGCACGTAGCAGCTGCGGTTCAGGCCTCTGACAGGACACTGACACCTAGAGATTTAGCTGCCGTGCGCTTGGGAAGGTTCCTGTAACTTACTGAGAATGGATGACCTGCTCACCTCTGAAGCCCAAACTTACATAGTCGCGAAGGATCCAGAGAGGCAGATCCGGGCCCTCTCCACCACACAAAAGCTCATTCACTCTCTATGGACAACGTTATTCATGCTACTATAAAAGGAATTACATACAAGCCGTATCTTGAAGGGTGTTGAACGCAACATTACAATCTTCCCTGACATTTGGTTCTTCCAAACATAGCCTAGGAAGCTCTGCATTTACAAAAAAAAATTCCCCCCCAAAAAAAAACAGTTCTCGCTCCCATTGCTGAAGGAAAATGAAGAAAAATGTAGCTTCAGTGAACACTAAAGGCTCAGAAACAAGAATCAAATTCACAAAAACCCCCCAAACCTTTCTGAGTGAAAAACAAGATCTTGTGAGTGTGAGCAAATATGTTGTGGGGCATGAATCATGGTGTCTTCAGGGGGTTTTGTCTTTTTTCCTTCATTTGGGTCTTTTGGGGAGTTTTTCCTTTGGTTTTTTGCAGGTGCGTGTAATTGCAGTCTCAGGATGTGTTGAAGCAGTTAGTAATTTGGCTTGACTTCAGATGCCACAAGTGATGTTAGCAGGTAGGTGCTCTGCACAGCCTGGAAAATCAGTGTCTCAAGCTGAAAATTCTTATGGATGTCAATCATGGAAAATATGGAACACATACTCAATGACACTTAAATTATATAGGAGAACACTATGCCTTTAATTTTACCTTTGCAAGAGTACACAACAATAATCTGAACTCGAAATCATTGCTTTATACATCTTTAATTCCTTGCCTGCAAAAATATACGCAAACACACACTTTTGTCATGGACAAGCCCTTGAAATGTGGCAAGGACTTCTTGTAGCATGGGAGAATCGCTATCTGTGTGCATCTCTTTGTCTTTTTGCTGAGCACCAAGCCCATATTCAACACAACATCTGAGTGCCTTAGACGAAAACCATCTATTGCCACGTTGTTCCTTCCCTCTTTGTGTCTCGTGACTGCACTTGGTGCTGCAGTTATTATAGTTTCCTTCCTTGCCTACTTTGAGTGCTTTAATGCTGATGTTTGTGTAAGCCTGCATATTACCCACGCTATATATATTTGTTTAGAAGCCACAGTGTCTAAGGATTGTATTTATGTTCCCCTCAGCTTGTACTTGTGAAGGTGACATCTTTAAACAAAGGCATTTGCCATCACAAGACACTTGTGGAACCTACGAAACATGATGGTTTTCATACAAAGGCTTTATTGTCATTAGTTTGGTTTGCACACTGACTTGTGAGTGGCACAGCCAGGAGCTTCAGAGCCCATTCTAAGCCTTGCTTACGCTCTTCAGTTTGTCCCTGAGCTTTGTGGGACCCAGAAATAAAAGCAGGAAATGCGTTGTGGTTTCACCAGCTGTAAATAGCGACCGTCCTCAGGCTGTGTGAAATCCATCCCAGGGCAGCGTCTGCCTCTGGGCAGCAGCACCAGCAATCACGCGCCTGGCAGACGTACGTTATATCGTATATTTTATCCCTCCCCATACGCTGCCCTAAGCCTCCCTCTGCAGTCCTGCAGTCCTGGCAGCTCGTTCTGCACGGCGACGTTCCCGATCCCATCCAGCATCTGCCCACTGTTCCGACTCCTTGATGGCAGGGTAGCACTGGTGGCAGGGTGGCATTGGTCGCACCCTCCTAGCTTGGTGTCTCAGCGCATTTCATTCCCTTCCCTTGCCACCTGCCCGGCCGCGGCGCGTGTGCCACCCTCCCCAGAAGCCGGCCGCGTCACCCGCGTGCCCCTGGGGCCACCCGAGCAGGGCGTCGGGCTGGCCTCGCAGCCGGGAGTGCCCAAACCAGCGGTGACGCAGGTATGTTCTGAGCAAGCCTAGGGAGTGGCTCTCACTTCGGGTTTGGGGTTTGAGGGATTCTGCACCCCATGCCCACACGCAGCGGTGCCTGGCGAGCGGGGGCTCGACCCTGTTAGCCCGTCCTCTACCTCTCCCCATCCACGTGAGCAAATCTATCTGCGCGGTCCATAGGAAAGCTGGATGTAATGCACGAATCGTGTTCGTTTCCTCCTTTAGCTGAAGTTGCTCTGTGGTATTAATCCCCATGATTAGCAGGAGAATAATCCCCTTTCACCTCGTCAGCGCCAGATCCAGCCAGAGGCCTGTCTTGCTTTCGAGGAAAGAAATTTCAGAAGAATGCTTGAGCAAATGAAGAAAGAAATTAAGAAAGGAGATGATTAGAAAGAAAACAAAAAGAAAGAAAGAAAACAAAAAGAAAAAAGAGAAGAAGAAAAAGAAAAAAGGAAGGAAGAAGAATCCAAAAAAAAAGGAAAAAAAAAAAAAGGAAGAAAATGGAAAGAAAAAGAGAAAGAAAGATTACATGGAGAAATCGGGGAACATGGATTGGAGCGAGGTAAATCCTTAGCATTGGCCGGGATTCCCCTAATGCCATCCTGGGGAAGGGGCTGTGCTGCCCTAAGAAGCAGCACAGTGCAGAGGAACACGTATCCCCTCCAGCTCCGACTGCACCCCCTGAGCAGCCGTGGATTTCAGGAGAGGGGGATATCGGGGTTTCTCTTTCTACAACAGATCCATTAGAGCCTTGGATGCACCTTCCCCAAAATCACCCTTGGATGCTCAGCTGTTCAGGGACAACTTCTTGCCAGATTTGTAGAACTTCAGCCTCACGCCACTAATCTGGAGGGAGGGGGGCTGGCTGGATGACTGCTCCCTACTGACTGTGCAGGGCAGAGATTTGAGTTTCATCATCTCCTAACAGTCAGGCATTGGGGGTAGCCCCCTGTTCCAGCACCCGGGGCGAACAGCCCCAGCACTGTGGTCTCAGCTGCCCCCATATCCCAGTCTGGCTGCGCCCTGCGGTTACTCCTGTGTTCGGAAGATCTCTGCCTGCGAGTGGGCAGAGGTGTGCTGTCCACCTCCCACGTACTCCAGCCTTCACACACAGAGACACGCGTGTGCACGCCCTTCTGCTGCTGCCGCCGCTGAAGCCCGTCGCATGGTTGCTATCGCAGACCATATTTAATTACGCTGTGGAGCTCATTACCACAGGAAGCAGCCGAAGCCAAGAATTAAGTAAGACTTTAGAATGGGATTGGCTACTCGAACAGACAATAAGAATATCCAGAGTTGTCATAATTCATGCCGATACGAATTTTGGAAAGGATGTACAACTCTTTGCCTTGGGGTTTAAGCCAAGTAGAAGAGACCAAGAAATTTGGTCTGAAAGGAGGGGAGTTGGGGGACAGATTACCTCACTGTCTGGCTATGGCCATGGCCCTGTGCCTCCCCAAACCACCTACCCAAGGTCCTTATCAGTGGCAGGGCACGGGGTTTGGTGCCCCAGGCTGGCCCTGGGGGTATCGCCTGTCCCCCTCACCTGGCAGTGCTGAGGCCAGGTGATGTTTATCTGCCCACGGGAGGGAGGGATAAAGAAGTTGTTCCCAGCTACATGGGACAAAACCTAACAGGGTCTCGGTCCATCCCCATGGCCATCGTGGGGCTGTGGGGCAGCTGCTGCCACACCAGCCTGCAGTCGGAGCCAACCCTGCGTTCCTGCCCAAGCCAGCAGTGAGAGCTGATGGGACTTGGGTGGGAGGCTGGTCCTGCCCTAGTCACGTGAGCCAGGGCTCCTTGCTGGGGGCCGCTGAGGAGGGCAGTTACAGTTTAACTCGCTCGGCCCACAGAGCCCGCTGTCGGGAGTGCCTGTCTAATGATTAAAACGCTAAACGAGGAGGCATGAACTTTGCGTGCTCTCCCCAGCCTTGCTACTGAATTACGTGGAGCCAGGCAAGTCAGGACTTCACCCCACCTCAGCCACTAGGTCTGTCTGGTTACTGCTGTGTCCTCGGAATCTTTGTGTCTTCACAAGGATTTCTCGTTATTTGATTTCTTGGTACTCAAAGCCTAGTAAACGGCTCCATCCGTTCCTTTGTTCAAGGACTGGGGAGGAAGAGAAAGGAATTGCAAGGAGGAGGGCTGCAGCTGTAGGAGAGCTGTACCCTGCTCCGTCTTCCACCCTGTGGAGCTGGACATTCAGAAATGCAGCTCCAGACACTGGTTCTCTCGTGGGCACCTGACAGGCTTCCCAGAGCTCTGCTTTGGAGGACCAGGCGGGCAGGGGCAAACCGGACAGAAGATAACATTTGTAGCCGCCGAACTTGGGGAGGCAGCCTGCCATCTGGCAGGGTGGCACGCATCAGCCAGCGTTGCGAGACGCCTCCATCTGACCTCTGGAGGAGCCCCTCGGCCAGCAGCACCATCCAGATGGGGGGATCACTCCCAGAGACTCTACTAGTGCGTCACAGATGTGAGGAAAGACAAGCACACATCCTACAGTTGCTGCGTTGCCCTTTGCGTCGTGTGTTGGCCGAGGGGAAGAGCGTGCTTGGAGATGTCCATTTCCAAAGGCAGCGGCTTCTGCTCATCCCACGGAGCCACCGTCTGGTTCCTGTCTCTTCTCAGCAGGGTGTCCCTGAGTCCAGGTTGGATTTTACTTGGTGATGTCAGGCCAGATGAATCCTGGTTTAATTGACCGTGGGTGAAATCGTGCTTTGATGGTTAATGTTATACTTGGGGCTGGGAAAACTACTGCAAGATCATAGCAATTAGAGCTGGAAATGATTCAAGTCTTCTAATTTATTTCCTCTCTTCCCCCTCGCTGTCTCTCCCAGGGATAGGGGCAGTAAGGTTCCCAACAATACATCTCCCCGTGCGTTGTCCAGTCCTGTCTCCCTGAGTCAAGGAGTGGAGCATCCACGTGTCCCCGGGGAGACGATTCCACCACTTAAAAGACGTCAACATTAGAAAATGTTTCAGAAGTTTATCATATATTTCCTTTTGTGGAGTGCCACAAATTCTCAGGTCATGAGTTTTACGCCTCAAGGAAACTGGCTGCTTCCCACGAAGGCAGCGGCTGGGAATAAGGTGGTGGTTTTCTTCAGTGTTTGCAGGGGCAGGTAGAGAACATGGGGGTGGGTCAATGAAGGTTTTCACACCTGTGAGGCAGTTCAGATCAGGTAACTCATCTGGAACGAGTCCTCCTTTGGCAGAAGCTCAAGAATACTTTTTTTTTTTTTTCCATTTCCAGATTTTTTATTCCACAAATTCCACCTTGACTCATAAAAATCTCACTGCGGGAAATGTGTCTAGTTCCTCACAACAAATTCACTCCATTTGACTTGCTCCTACCACTGCTACTAATCCCACCACAGGATTTTTGGGGTGAGTGGTAATTAAAGGACCCAAAAGGGTCCCTATCAATGAACGAAGTGTCGTGAGTGCACCTTTGAAGGCTAGTTGCATTCTGTCAGCCTTGGCTCTGCTCTGCATGCAGAGAGGACATAGACCATCGGACCAGGGGGAAGCTTATTGTGCCGATGCAACAAGGACGGAAGAAACTTCCCACAAGCTCAGAGCTTATGAGTGCCACAGAAATGCCAGACTGGGCCTACAACTACATTAGAAAAAGCTGGAAACACATGGCTGACTTTCTAGAGATAAGGTCTCCTGCTTCTGAATATATTCTGCAGGGTCATGCCATTACCTGTGAGGGACTGACTTATGTTCCTTGTATGTTTTAAATCACTCTTCTCCTCTGCCAAGTGAGCTGAGTATTTCCATATCTCAAGCAGTTTGAGCACTTCCCCACCCTCTTCCTCCTCACCAGCAGCAGAGGCCAGTCAGGTGAGAGTCACAACATCCATTACTGTAGCAGAAGAGAAAAAAAAGAGTGTGAGGACGACTGAAGCCATAGGGACGTTTTGGTGAGATGAAGAGAAAACAGCTTGTGGCGTCCAGGAGGCTGCACAGGTTAAGTTACTTTTTGCAGCTGATTAGATGTAACATCTTCCCTGGGTGTGCTGTGACAGTGTCTCCCACCGATATTAGTCACGTCCGAGACTGGTCACGGAGTGAAGTCCACACCCTGCCCACCTTCAGTTGCGGACACTGCTCATTACTCAATCAGTGAGGCTTAATCATGTCAGGACTTCTTCTAAAGAACATCTGGACAGCATCTTTGGCAGCTGAGAATAGACAGGAGCCCCTCCTACTGGCAGCTGGTGCCCCAGGTACCTAGTGAGGCTCACCACTGGCCAGGTGCAAGTGTCCTTTCTTTGTCCGTCCTCCTCTGTAGATAGAGGAACAGCTTCAGTGGACAAAATCTATGCTGCAATATCCATCGGGCAGTGTTTGGTGGAGGATAAAGCAAATTTGCAGAGGAAACTAAAAGAAAATAAGGCAACCAACTTTTCTTCTTTCAGGAAAAAAACAGCAAAGACATTTCAGCAGAGAGAACAAAGTGAGGTAAAGCAATAGGTGGTCTCCTGTCCTCACCTGCCCACACAAGCACCATGAGCAACTCATTTTGTGTTTTTCATGCTCAGCACTGGCAGGAGTGCCAAGTCTTCCCCTTTGAGAGACACATACCCTTCCAGATAGTCCATGTACCTCATTACTGCTGGCTGAGGACCTCTTGCCTTTTCTCCAGTCCTTCAAGCAGCAGTCCACTCCCACACATATTTTGAAGTATGCATCCCCAGATGACCCCCCTGCCCTTCCTGGCACCCAACATCACCATGGGACTGACACAGACCTACATCCCTCCCAACAGCTCTGCTTGTCCCACCAAAACAGGAGTGGAGACAGTAGGGAAGGATTAAAGCTGCAGGAAGTCCCATCTTCCTCATGCACTATGCTGAAGCCCATGTGGTCTTTCAATAAACAGGGATCTTTTTTTGAACGATCCACACAGCTCACAGGATGACGTTTTAAGGAGCGCGTGTATCCAGCCCTGCCCGTCCGCCAATGCTGTTGATCCTGAAGTGGTTCTGCCTTCCCCTTCTGCCACCTCTAGCCCTGATGGAAGACACCATCTTAGAGTGTGAAGCAGTGTCAGCACCAGGAGGAGTCCCATGAGGACCAAGGAGGATTCCTGGCCTGCTGACCTATTGTGGCCAGCTGTCCCTTATATTACCAAAAGTGGGAAAGCATGTTACTCAACAGGCCAAGCAATTTGTTACCAATCCTCGGTTTTACGATGCTCCTTTTCACACTTCCAGGACCCCAAGAGGAGCCCCTGCCCCTGCCCTCTGCAGCCTTCACGTGCAAGTCAGAAGTTTGACAGATAAGCAGGGAACAGCAGCCCATATGGTGAACTGGCTTCACCTCAGAGTGAAAAAGCTGGCACCTAAAATTTCCTGCAACCAGCTGCAATTTCAAGACTGCCTTTGCCCTCTAATTAGTTGGTATTTGCTGTACCAACTATTATCTTTCTAGTTACATAGTGCTGAGGACAATGGCTCCTTATTTCCTCCCACAAACACTGGGTTACTATTTACCTCCAGCTGTACCTCCTCTACCTCCTATTCCCATTAAAAGAAAGTATCATTAATGACTACAGTGATGGGAAACACTGGAACAGCTGGTTGTAAATTAAGACAATCAGAGCCTTCAATTATTTCTACTGTGTAGCCTGTATTCAAACATTTACCTGCTCCTCTGGAAATACTCACAGAGTATTTCCACTCTCAACCTGCACGGATACTCAGAGCTGTTTGTGTAGGGGTGTGCGCCTCAAGCTGCACCGATTTGTCCCAACCCGGTACAAATTTAAGTAATCGCAGGGGGGCAAATGCCTCCCCGATGTAACTCCCTTTGGATACTCATCCGTGTGCGGCTGTGCACGAGCAGGAGCAGCGAGGCAGGAGGCTCTGCAGCTCCTGCTGCTCAGAGACGTTGGATGCCTGATGCTATGGGGCCCGGAGATGGGGATTCCAATACAGTGAGTGTAAATCCTGGCTTCGCCGGCTGCTGCAGAGCTGCCATCAAGCTCGGAGGCTGGGCACGTAAATCCTGCCTCCGTGCGCTGAGATGCCCAACGATCCCCAGGGCTAAGCACAGCTCTCAGTTACACCAACATAAATTTGCCGTGATCCTGCTAATGCCTGTGCAGCTACTCCCTGCTTCTGCCAGGAAAAGCGAGAACGGGATCTGGCCGTGAATCTGTGAAGTTTTATGAGAGCAGAGGTGGGAGAGAGCCCCCAGTGTGATTCCTGGTGTTGCAGGGAAGGGATGGATGTGCGTGTTGAGCCAGCCTCATCAAGAGCTTCACGCAAGCTGTGTGCTGCCTCCTCTGCCAAACTTTGCCAGCCTTTTTAACAGCGGCCCCCTACCAGGCTTTGCCTCATTCGCGCCTTCCCTGCAACCCACCCCCCTTCGTCACACTGGGAGACAGATGCCAAAAATCCCCGCTGGGATGAAGCAGCAGGTCACCGGGTCAAACCCTCTACTCTGGCCGGAGCCAGAAACCTCACTGCTCGCTCCGGAGGAGCTTTGGCTTTCAGCACGTTGACCCCCGGGCCAGAGGCCTCACGGGCAGGGTGCCCGTGAGTAGCCAGGGCGGGAAATGCACGGCACGGTGCCGTCTGCTGCCCAGGGCGGTGCCGGGGTGGGCACTCACAGGCGGTGGGGCCTGGCAGCCTGGGAGAGGGCGGCCACTGCAGAGGAGCGCTGGGAGCGACCCGCGAGTGACTGACTGACTGACAGCCCCCGCGGGGACCGGGCACGGCGGGCTCTGCAGGGGCCTGAGGGCTGCAGGAGCCGGAGGGAGGCAGCCGGCCCGGTTCCCTCTACCGCACAGGGCCGCGACGTTTCACCTCGGTCGCCCTCCCTTCACCGACGGCGGCGGGTCCGCACCTCGCCCCCCGGGCCAGCTCTCCCGGCCACCGCGT
>VWZK01012746.1:476534-503710 GCA_013396935.1 Baryphthengus martii
GGCCGTCGAGGGGCCGAGCCGTGGCAGCCGCCGGGCAGCAGCCCCCGGGTAAGACCCCGCGAATGGAGCAGCGGAGGGGCGGCCAGACACGGAGCTAAGGCTGATTGCGGGATGGCCCCGGTGTGGCCTAGGCGATGTTACTGCGGTGGGAGAGACCTGCTCTGGCAGGAGAGATGCAGCTGAGGCGTGAAGGGCCGTACTTGGCAGGAGGGATGTTGCTGGGATTGAGGGATGCTCCTCTGGGGTGGCAGATACTGTGCTGGTAAAACAGATGGTCCTTGGACATAACAGACATGAGTTTGGCAAAACAGATATTGGTAAGATGGACATTACTGTGAGTAGAGGGACGTTACTCTCAGCTGAGGGCCCCCAGCCCATGATGTCTTTCACATTCACATACCCGCAGTGTGGCAGCATGTACCATCACGGGCCATGACATGTGGTGTGGGAGAAGGTGCTTGTGCTCCTGGAAACGCAGATGTGTGGCAACAGTGTGCCTGGTCTCACGGTACCAAGGCACGAACATCCCAGTCACGTCGGTAACAAATACAAATTTTTATGAAAGTTTTTTTTTCTGGGAATTATGGTGCAATACTTCCCTTAGTGGTATGGGTAAAATAACTTCCCCAAACATATTTTTCTGTGCTGTGACAGACTATTGGCGCATGTTTTTTTGCACTTTTCCTCTACCATCGCATGAGCATCCCTGTCGGTCTCTCTCTCCAACCTTTACCTGCCTCTTAATGCCTTCCTGCTTGCACTCTGATGAGTGAGCATAATCACCCTTGTTCTGCTGCTTGCACCCATGTACTCAACCGTTCCTGTTTGGATTTGTGGGGGTTTTTTTAGTGATGGAGCCGTTTCTCACGCATTTACCAACATCTATGTTTTGGCTTCATTTTCTTCATAGCCAAAAAACTTGGGTGCGTGCATACCACATTCCTCGTATGCACCTGCACGGTTCCGATATAATCTGCTCTACCACACTTCACCCGTGCACGCAGGCTGTCTTTTGCACTGATGTCTCCTCATCTACCTACATGTCGAGGGCTCTTTCCTGTTGCCCTTTATTTGGGCTTTTGTTTCCACACAACCTCAGGCATACTTCTATAACGGGCCCACAAGGTATCTATCTCCTTCCTTTACACTCTTTTTCATCCACCTGTTCCTTTGGAGCTTGTCAGGTACCTGCATATCTTTAACATCTGCCTCATGTTCCCCTGCATGAAGGAAGGTCTGCAGGAGGGCACCAACGCACAGACAGAAGCCTGTCTTTGCTCTTCCTTCCCACTTTTGCCGGTGGGCATTGACACACGAGCTGAGGCAACTGCTTTTTCTGGTGGTGGCAGGTTTATCCTGCGGGAGGCATGTCTTCTGTCACATGCACAGATGCTGTTGTAAATGCAGAACAAGTTGGATACATGCTCTTTTTTCCCAAAATACAAATAAGTGGACTTTCTCAAAGCTGGCAGGAGAGATGGACTCCTCTTAAAGTAGTGTCCTATGCATGAACACCTGGGCTTATCCAAGGTGAAGACTGGGCACTGAAGGAATTCAAGTGGAATTTTTTTACCGCAAGCATCCAACTTATAGGATAAATTGCTGCATGTGGCAGTGAAGCTAGCCCAAGTACTCTGTGGGGTTTTTTCCTTCTTTTAAGAAATTAGCCAAGTATATGAACAAAAAAGCATGAAGTAGAACTTCCAGTGTGGGGTAGGAGGCAGAGCTGTGGAGGTGAGCTGGCCCCATTCTAGCCGTGATTTTCTGCTGTTCCCAAGCTCCGTCGCTCGCTTGTGTTTCTGTGCCTGGGAGTGTCCGTGAGAGGTTCCTCCCCTTTGGAAAGGAGTCCCTGTCTAGCTCCTTCTGTGCCTTCAGTATTAGCACATCTCTTCTCTTGTTAGTTGTAAACAGCCCCCGTATCCTTTCTTTTGTCTCTAGTGCATGTACAACAAAAAAGGTCTTCCATGTGTGTCTGGACTCTGTTTAGGGGAAGCTGAAATCATGGCTGCAGGCTTCCAGCCCTAGGAAGTCTTCTCTCTTGGCCCCTTCCCTCCCAATCTGCCAGAATTCATTACATCAATTGAAAAAAAATGGAAGTTTTGAAAGAACTGGGTCTAAAAAGTTGGGGGTTCCTATTTCTTTTCAGGCAGTAATGTCTCGATTGTATTTTCCAATTACTTTACAAATACCAGAAACACACCATTTTAAAGAAAAATTCAGAATCTTGTGTGGTGAAATCTCCAGAAGCTTGGACTTTTAGGGAGAGATCAAATATTGTAAATATTGTAAATGTTTTAAAAAACCCCAGACCATCAGCGCAGTCACCTTTAATGCTGTTTGTGGGTTTTTCTTTCTCTAGCCCAGTAGGCCTCTCTGGTTCTGGACTGCTTCAGATCTTGCATCTTTTGTCCTGAAGTTGTTGGGTTTGGGTTTCAAGGCGTGCAGGAAAAACCAATTCTTTTCTGAAAACTGCATGATTGCTCATTTAAATGAATATAAATAGTTGCTATTTATAAGATCTTTTTTTTTTCTAATGGCTGATCAAAGTTTGAGTGAAAACCATTTCATCATTTCCAAATTAATTGGACACACACAATAAGCATTTCAGAGAGACTTTTAAACACAGTGCTTTTAAAATCAGAATGTGGATTGCCAAGGCATGTTGTCATGTAAGACAGGGCAGTCTGTGATTTACTTCCATTTTTTTTGCAGAGAAAGGGACCTTCGCTTGCTGGAGAAAGGCACACAGACTTCATTAAAACTGAAGGCAGTGCAGAGAAGAGCCACGGGAATTTTTCCTGGACTGGAAAAAATCCTTTTCTAATGGGATATGTAAGGAATGTGGACCTAGGTAGCGTTTCAGCAAGAAAATTAAGAAGTAGCATTGTGTGATACCTGAGCGCTTTCAGCGGCACTGAGAGCAGCTGGTACTTGGAGAGCTTTCTCATTCAAGAGGTGAACTTAAAGCGTGTGGCTGGGTGGTTAAGCTCTGCGCATTCACGTTAGAAACAGGCAACATTCTTACCAGCAGGGTGTTTCACCATCAGAACAACCGACCAAAGGCAGCGTTAGCTTCTCCAGCTCTTAAAATCTTCAAATAAAGACCGAATGTCTTTTTGGAAAAGACGCTTTACTGGAGTGAAGGTTCTTGGGCTCACTGCAGAGATAACTGGCTGAGACTGTCTGGACAGAATAAGAGTCGAGAGCAGACCCTGTGTTCCGCTGCCCCCTTCCAAGCCTTGGCTTAGGCCTTGGTAAAGCTTACGCAAGCCTTCCCCTGCTCTGCGTGCGGTAGAGCAACGGGGTCGCTGAAAGCAGATTGTCGTTTTTTTCAGCACAGCTGTCTCCACAAAGTAGGGATGCTCTCGTGTACCGCGGAATTGCACGGCCACTCTCCACAAAAGTGTTTTGCAAGGGGAGCCCGTTGTGGATGGCGAGTTGCCTGTATGTGAGGATCCTTCGCTTGTCCTTGGGAGCTGTGAAAGGGGAAGTGAGGTTTGATAGTTTGCAACAAAACTGCAGGCAGCGAGGGGAAAGGATTGTAGTGTGTCCCCTCCAGCCCTCAGGGGTCTGGACGACTCACGCTAAAGTTTGGCTGAGTTCACATGAATTTAACTCCTTGTACTTGCATTAAGTGTCACAGGCAATCACCAAGCCTCTTCTTTTACCTGTTTGTTTTTTTTTTCCCCCTCCGAAAGGGAGCTCTGCAAGATTCTTGCACCCAAATGGCTACCCCAGTGCTGTGGCCTACGTGTTTCTGGTTGCATTTTCCCTGGTACCTTTCTTTTGTCCAGTCACCACGTGTACCCAGGACCGTGGCTTTCGTCAGGCTACACGCTTTTCTCAACATCTTTCCCACTTGCCGGGGACACCGCCTGACCCAGAGGTGCTTGTAGCAAACGAAGGGCAAAAAATGTCCATGCGGTCAGGCGCTCCCCCGTCTGCTTGCCCCAGACAGCCCTATTCTGGGGTACCCCAGTGTTTTGGGGGAGTTCTACCCAGGGCCTGGCAGCAACAGATGGTGAGGACTAAGTGAACCCCATCTCTTCCCCTTGGTATGTTTACCTGTCTAAATTTAACTCCCCAGCCGGCTTCATCAAATCCATCCTAAGCTGACCTGTTCTCTTGCGGCTGAGCTGTGCGCCTGGCTCCTGCTGCAGCGTTTCCTGGCCGCCTCAAGCTGGTGGTTTGCTGCTTGCTCCCTCTCTCCAGCGGGCGCTGGCTCTTTCGAGGTCTCAACAAGCCAGTCCTCCACACTTGAAGGTTTTATTTTTAAATTTGGCTACACAGCTCTCGGGACTGGAGGGTCCCTTGTTCTCTCATCCCTGGCTTCTCCGAGTATTTACTCTGCAGTGGACTTCAGGAAATCTCCCCTTGCCCCGTTCCAGCCCACAGCCGTTTTCCTTCTGGCTGTGACTGCTCCTGAATGGAGACCAGGCATGCAGAGGAGCTACCTGGTTATCTCTAAAAGTATCGTGCCCCTTTCTGCCCCCATCAGGACCCCACTGGTGGGGTTGGTAATTGCTTCACTGTGGAGGCATCTTCCTTGTTTTACTTTGTTCAGAGCTGGGTTTTCCTAAACTGGCTTTCACCCCAGTTTGTTTGGGAATCAGGTGATGTGCCCCTCAGCTTCAGAAGAGATGAAGGGAGGGAGAAACAAGAGAGATGAAGTGCTCCTGTTTCTGTCAAGCTGGACAGAATTTGTTTTCTTTAGAGTTTCAGAGTTTGGGACGGTAAACATGGCCCAAACTGGCAGCTACCTTCATCTAAATAAAACCATCAGGATCAGACCATTCATGTCCTGCATAACCCTGCAAGAGACCCCTAATTGATCTCTGCTTTTCTGGGCATGCTTGCTTGTCTTGTAGCTAATGCTGTGGTCTACCACATGAGAGCCATGGTTTAAATCCTGGCCTCCTCTGTCACTCTTTGAGCTAAGCTGGTGGCCTTGTGTTTATTGCTCTCGTATTCAGAGGAAAGGTAACGAAGGCCAAGGTTTTCAGCAATGACTAGTGATTTGGGGTATCTGACTTGAAACGCTCTCAAAAGTCCCAGGTTTTTTTCTGACGGTCAGCTATTTCTGATAGCTGGGCAGGCTCAAGTATTCTGGACTTGATTACTCAAGTGACTAGTTCATTTTGCAAACCTTCATGTCGGGATCTGGCGCAGAATTGGGCAAAACAAAATGAGATTAAATAATGCACAATGTAGGTCTCTAGCAAGGATACTCAGGTGGAGTGAGTCTTCCTAGAGAGGGAATTGATTTGTGGCTGATGAGCTCCTGGCACTGTTGCATGCAGGAGTTTGAAAAAGAGCTGTTGGTTTACTTTAATTTGTGGTTTTTGATGGCTCATGGGAAAGGCTTGAAGGGTTTGATAGTTTTATCTTAGGGAAAAAAAAGGAGAGCAATGTTTTAACTTATAGATATACAGATGTATGTGTATATAGGTGGACGAAGTTTAAGTCTTATTTTGTTTAAAGCATTTGGGGAAAACACATTTTCTGTAAACTCTCCCATTTCAGTTGGAGAGGAAGGCGACTGAAGTGGTTGAGCGGAGCATGTGTTTTGGGTTATTTTTTTCATCGTTAAGGGCAAAGGGTTAACAAAAGTCACACCAATACTAATATTTCAGTGGTCTCCCTAAATTTATCTTCCTTTTCCAGTTGTTCTCTGTTCCGCTTCTTGGCCAGTTTGGTATCATTGTTTCACTGAGTCCTGAAGCCTTGCAGCACCTCTATTATGGACAAGTTGGAGCTCTAAAGCAAATTAAATTAGAATCTCCCTTGCTAAGCTGTGAGAACAGTTCTGAGCTTTTTTATGCATCAAAGAACGGTGAGAGAAGCATATGAGCCCAACTATGTTTTCGTTAAGGGAACATTTTTCTGAAAAAATAATTTTGTGACTGTCGGGTTCATTATTCTCTGAGGTGTTCCTAAGTACTGTGAAGTCGTCTCTAATGGTAAAAAAACGATACTGTACAAAAGAGAATTAAGTTCCTCTTATTTCCTCCGGTTTTTACAGATAGAGCAGTTCTAGAGGTTTCCTTATTCGATTCTGTGGCCTAGATTTGGTAATAATTCCTGTAAATATTGGTCCTGGCAGAACATCAGGGTTTTGTTTAGCGAATATTTTGCCATTATCATTTCTCTGTCACAGCTGGAAAGGTTTGGAGTATCCTGTGGGTGTCATCACTGTCAGTTCTGCCCAGCTTTGCACCTTTGAAAACCGGCTGGAGCTTTCCAATCTCGTATCAAGATGATGCAGTTATTCACGGGGTAGCCCTGTGACTCTACGTGCTGTAGTAGAGGCTTCTGGTTTTGGCCCGGAATGTCAGCTCTTGCTCCAGTGCGGGGTGTGTACGAACCAGATTTCTCACCGACATCTGCAGCCTTGCGGGCGGCTGCAGCTGTTATTCCACCTGCGGGGATTTCGCAGCCTGCCGTACAGGTAGAGCGGAGGGAGTGAATTACCATCAATTACCTGTCCCAATTCATTTTCTGCTTTTATAGCTATTCCCTGTTTACCACCTATTCTTAACAAGCTGCTTGGGAGTTTTGCCAAAGCACAGGATGAACTTCTATTAATTTTTTATTAACGGCAAGGAAGTTTTCAGCTGGGTAAGCTTGGTAAGCGCAGCGCTGTTTATGTTGAGTTTTCACCGTAGCTGTGCAGGCTCTTCCAGCATCTCTGCCGTTTTCCAAGGAGCCTGGGCAAGCCTGGAAGGCTCAAGAGCTGCTTGTCTTCTCCGTAGCATGCTGAGAGGATCCAACAGTGAGTCTCTATTTCTGCACAACAGTTGCACCTCAGTGGCAAAAAACCCTATTGCAGGTAACAACCAAACTTTTTGTCCACAAAGCATGTAAAACTTCTCTAGCTTCTAAGAAAATGGTGCCGTTTAGGTAAGACTCGCACACCGGGAACAGTCTACTTCGATCAGTCTCTGTGTGAATTTGGCTGCTTGTGTTAGGTCATGTCTACGGCAGAGCAGTGCTGGCACGGCTGGGTGGCGCTGGCCTTTTCTGCCCGCGTAGCTGTGACACCTTTCTAAAGACCATGAATGAAGGCAGCAACAGCTCCTTCTCTGGGCACAGCTGTGGCCATGCAGGCATCCTTTGTCAGTACAACACTGTTCACTGGGGTGTTGGGGCGCATGTGGTTTAATATATTTTTTTTTTTTTCCCACTCCATGAACTAACAAAGTTTTATGGGGTAAAAGTGGTAGTCTGGACCAGACTCTACTTATAGATGCCAGGTAATGCTTCTAAGTCAAGTGTAAAACCAATCCACAAGCAATAGGAAAAGTGATTACATGCAGGCGGTTAGTTTGTGTTAGTTAAGCCTAACTTTATCTTATGGACAAGGCTGAACTTGGAAATGTATTTTAAATACATTAAAGATAAAGCTCTGTCAGTTTTTTGCCACTTTTGGTAAATTTGAGTTCTGAGTTGGCGAACCTCGTGCTTCATGCAACTGATCCCAAGCTGAGCAGATGGAAGGTGGCCATCACAGCATGCCTCTGAGCCAGCAAGGACAGCTTTGCCTGTCACCTCTACCACCTCCTGCACCTCCCTGAGGCATCAGGGACGATTATCCTCTTATTTCCCAGCTGGTCCAGTAGCTCATTCTTCCTCTTGGTAAAAGAGGTGGTGATCTTCACAGAGCCCTAAACCTTTGTCCATAGCCGGGGAGGATTATCCAGCAGACCTGTGTGAAAGAAGATATGCATATGCTGGCCTGTGGAGTATACTGGAGATGGACCAAGGATGGGGAAGGATGTGGCCCTGTGGAAATCGTGGCTCATTCATGTCTTGGGACAGGCGTCAGAGACTGCTGTGGGGTGGGCATAACTTTCCAAACTCAGCTGGGGATCGAAAGAGCTCAAAAGCCACATCCGTTCCCAAAGTTATGGTTTGTCATCCAGAAGGTCCATCAATCAGTCCAGCAGGTGCTGTTCTGATGTTGAAAGCTGCAGAGTCGCTTGGACACGATCCATTCCCCATTTAGGTCTCAGGCAGATGTTGCTGTTCTGCTCAGCCATGGTTGTGACTCCACCTAAATATATTTTACTTTACCCTTCAGCTCCTCTGTCTGAATGTGCAGGAGCTTTTGGCTTTTAATACCAACATCATCACATCAAATTATTGATCTCATCACTCTTTCTTTAGTAGCACTTTCTCTCAATGTACCTCAACATTGTGCAGAGTAAATCTTCCAGACCGTCTTGGTGACTTGTAATCGGAGGTCCTGCATCTGTGACTAGTCACTGTAAATGGACTTGCTGTAAAAATTTTTATGCCGTGCAGACTTGCAAGTTCGTAGACATTGTCCCGTGAGTTCAAAGCAGCAGGTGTTAGTGGTGTAGTTGCCTTTTCAAACAAAGTTTGTAACCCTCTTTTTGGGCTATAGTGCTTTCTCTCATTGTCCCCTCTTCTACAGAGAACTCTGGTTATTTTTGTGCAGGGCAGAGGTTGCTGGTAGTCGTACATCTGCCTAAAGACATCTTCAGAAATTTTGTGGATTCCTGAAGTTGGAGTAAGGCTTTTGTGTGTATTTTTCTGCAAAGAATTACTACTAAGTAAGTAACAAGGAAGTCCCATTTGCCTTTTCCTTTCCAAGGTTTTGCAAAGCCAACCTTTGGAAAGAGATCTGTAATCTTGTATGCTGCTGAAGAGATGCTGCTTTGGAAGGCATCTAGGAGTACCCTCAGACCCCGCTCCTCATCTGTGCGTAAAGTGGATTTCAGTTTGTCCAGTGCTCATCTGACACCATGGACCCTTTCTCCTAAATTAATATCTCTAATTGCTCTGTAACATTTTACGTTCCTAAACAAGGCTGGGTGCAGGTATGCCAAATTCCTGGGCTTCTCTAAGGAATCTTCAGTGTGTCCTCAGTATGCTTATGCCCATTGCAGACAGCCATATGCTTGGGGCAAATGCTCAATCATCAAGCACCAAAATAAGCAAAAATGGAGCTAGTAAAATAAAAAGGCTTTCATTCAAAAAAATATGATTTGATCTAAACTGTAATTTTCAGAAGAAAAACATATTTTTCCCTAGTGATGTTTCATAACCTAATGATTTCTGTTTCCAGCTGACATTCAACCTTAAATGTTATTTTAAGTTGAAACAAGAATTTAAATTTCAGGTCAACATTGCAAAATTTCTTGTTTTGGCTCAACATTTCATTTTCATGGAATCGTAGAATACCAGATTGGGAGGGACCTAAAGGATTATCTGGTCCAACATGTCTGCAGAGGCTAAGGGCAGTTAATCTTTCTTGTTCTGTGTTATGCTTTCAAATTAATATCCAGATTTCTTTCTCAAGATAAATTTTCCTTTTGAACCAACGCTTGTAGTGCACTGCACAGCTGCCTGATATTTATTCCGTGCACAGATGAGGACTCTGATGTTCTCTTAGTCCAGCTACAAGGTCTTATATGAAATCAGAATGTTTTAAAATTTGAGACAGCTTCATGGTCATCTATTGTTTGCAGTCTCACAGACTGCCATATATCTTTCTGCTCACAAGTTACTTTTTCCCCTTCCCACTATTGTGGGGAACTTTTTCCTGCTGGGCCCTGTTCAATGTGTCTCCCAGAAGCATGCCTTTGTCAAGCTGCCTCAAAGCAGAATCCAAAGAAAAGTCTCTGAAGCAAGAAATGTCCTTTTCTGTTTGGCTTTGAGGTGTTATCGCCCTTCTTCCAAAATGCAGTTGGCTCCATCTACATCCCTGAGCTGTTTTGTTTGGAGTGAAGAGAGCTCAGAAAATCAAGGGAGGCCACACACATAAACAACTGTGTGTGAAATCAATTAATCTAAACGAGCAGGAGACAGTCTTGAAGGAGAAGACTGGTTCTCACAGAAAGCTCCCTTGTGTATGGCATTGGCAGGACTGTTACAAACATTACATCACTGGAACAATGGTGAGCTAGGTGAATATTTTAAACTTCTTGGTTAGTATTGGCCAATATTTAGAGGAAGAGTGGTGTTTGATTTTGTGTGAAGAGCCTTCCATGCTCTTTGTGAGTATTTTAACAAATTATTTTCATAGTGGAAATGCTCACAGATAGAGTGTTAGCATGCTAAGTCAAATACTGTTGAAGGGACCTAATTTTTGACATCTTAACTTCACGTAGTTGCATCATAAATTTGCTTTCAGGAATTGCACTCGCCCATCAGGGATAAGAAGCTATGCCTATCATCGTTCTTGTGCGTTCGGCTCACAGATATTGTCAGAAATATGTGCACAAGCAACCTACAGGACAGGAGTCTTTATAAACAATTCATCGAGTCCAATCTCCCCACCACAGCAGGATCTCCTAGGGCAGGCCACACAAGAATGCGTCCAGGTGGATTTTGAAAGTCTCTGGAGAAGGAGGCTCCACTACATCTCTGGACAGCCTGTTCCAGGTTCCATCACCCTCACAGTAAAGAACTTTTTCCTCATGTTGGGGTGGAACTTTCTGTTCCAGTTTGTGCCCATTGCCCCTTGTCCTATCACAGGGCACCACTGTAAAGAGATTGGTCCCATCTACTTGACACCCACCCTTCAACTATTTGTAAACATTAGTAAGATCCCCTCTCAGTCTTCTCTTCTCCAGACTAAACAGCCTTTCCTCGTAAGAGAGGTGTTCCAGTCCCTTAATCATCTTCATCGCCCTCCGTTGGGCTCTCTCTAGTACTTTCATGTCCCTTTTGGACTGGGGAGCCCAGAACTGAACACAGTACTCCAGATGTGGTCTCACTAGGGCAGAGTAGAGAGAGGAGGAGAAGAACCTCCCTTGACCTTCTGGACACGCTCTTCTTAATGCACCCCAGGATAGCATTGGCCTTCTTGGCCACAAGAACACTTTGCTGTCCCATGGATAACTTATTGTCCACCAGGACTCCAAGGCCCTTCTCTGCAGAGCTGCTTTCCAACAGGTCAGTGCCTAATCTGTGCTGGTGCCTGGGGTTATTCCTCCCCAGGTACAGGACTCTACACTTGCCCTTGTTGAACTTGGTTAGGTTTACCTTTGCCCAGCTCTCCAAAAAAAAATTATTATTTTTTTTTTGTAAATCTGATAAGAAAAAGAACTTTCCTCAAGCTGTATCTAATAGACTATTAGTCACCTCTGCAGTTGTGGGACTGTGAAACAGGACACTGATGTGCAGGGATTTCTAAACCTGGTTAGCTGTTGGATTATGGTCACGCGTAGCGGCAGTGCCCAACTTTCCCGCAGGAGAAGGATTATTCATCTCTTAGCACATTGTGGTCCTGTGCTTTAGCATGCCCAAGGGTCAGTGATTACGATCGTATCCCAGCTCCTCTCTGCACCTCTTTCAATGATAGTCTCCTCTCTTAGCTGACTGGCCTAGGAGCAAAAGGCTCTGCTTGGCCTTTCTTGGCTGAGGGAAGGCCATGGAAAGGAGGCCTCAAGAGAGCATTTTTTAGGTGAAAGGAGTGAAAGATTGGGAAATCTAGAAGACAGCTACTCCATCCAACCTCCTAAATCGTCACAGGAGAGAATGAAGCAGTGCAACTCTGAGAAATCAAAAGTCTTTGTGCTTGTAGCGTTACTCAGACATTAAAGTCTTTTTCATGTTCATGAACCTTCCCTGACCCTACCCTACCTCCCATTTGGGGATGAGGAAAATAATGAGAGAAATTGCTTTGTTTTGCACCGAGGGCTCGCTAATGAATCGCACTCTGCTTAGTCTAGCTCTGAATTGAAAGTTTATCCTGTGGAGCAAAAGATTCCCAAAGGCTTGAACTAAACCCAGCCATGTTAGGGAAAGCTGCAGGCTGGGGGTCTTGGTAGGACACTTCGTTCACACAACCTCGTCTTTAGGTTTTGCCCTGATTTCTTGTTTCGTTTCTAGTATGTAATGGACTATTTTCCTGATTTGAGAGGAAAAGAAAGTCTTTTCCAACTAAGACTTCGGTGCATAGTTTTTTAACTTGAAGCCAGGAGCTTGTCTAGCATGGAAGCCAAGAAGATGCCCTGTGTTCCTGTGCTGCAGCTGGGAGCTCTTCTGGAGAAGACAGAGCCCTCCCTGTAGCTTTCTGGGTGAAAGAGCATCATCACCACATACAACCTACTGGTGCCAAAACCCAACACGTTGGCAGATGTTTCTGAACACCCACTGCCTTTTATTGTGCTGATCACCATGATTTGTTTTATTTCCTATCTGGTTTGATGGAGGCTGAGGAGGAGATCACTTTGCCTTGGGGCAAAATCTGGCCTTCCTAGAGCTAAGCGCTCTTTCTGACCCTCCCACAGCCCTGGGGTGACCCCCAGAGGTATCTATGTGGGGAGGTGTCTGATGAAATGCACCAAGTCATTTGGAAATCAGCTGGCTATACACTGCTGAAATTCACCCACCCATTCACCCATGAAATTCACCCATTCACTTTTCTAGATCCCAAATGCAACTAGTGTTCTTTTGGCACCTAGATCCTTCTGTTAGAGGGGCCTATTTTCCCCTAGTTTCACATCCACGAAAGAGGAGTCCCAGCGTGTTCATATTTCTGCGATGCTCGTACGGTGCTTAAACCGCTTTCTCCCGCAAGAAACTTGAGGAGGAAGCGTAGATGTCATTCTCGTCCCCTACATTCCCGTCTGTGCTGGGATGGAAAGGCGAAAAACATTCAACAACACAAATAAATTAAACTGCTGATTTTCAGGACCTAATTACAGCTCTTGGGTTTGCTGCCTGACCTGAAAATAAAATTCCTCTTGCAAAGTTTCCTTGTTTTGTTTATTTTGTTTTGTCTTAAGCAAAGCAAGTAAACAAGAGCCTGGCTACTGAGTAGGGGAGGATGGTTTGCCCGGTTTGCTTTCCTGTAGTCTTCCCTGGGTTCAGCTCAGCCGGTTGTGCCCCACGCTGCACTTTGGGAGGGGCATAGTGGGCTAAATATATCTGCACTGCCTTTGAAATGCAGTATGGGGTGCTGCGTCATTTGGTGGAGTTTACTTGGAAACTAAGGTGGGAAGCCAGCTTTTATTTTCAGCCCTGGGTCAGATGTGTTGGTCAGTTGTCTGACCCGGAATTTTAGTCTCTATCATGAGCTCGTCCTTGCAAGACGGATGTAAAACGTACTCTCAAAATAAAAAACCCAAGCTCATTACGGCAACAAAGTGACATCAGGGCAACTCTATTTTTCTTATTCCATAATCAGATTTACAACACGAGAGCTTCTTCAGATAGGTCACCTTAAAAAAAGGGAAAAAAATAATTGTAGCTCAAATATCATAGCTTAATGAGTTGGTGTGATGCTGCGTGCTCTAAATATATCAGGAAGAACTCCATAGCTGGCAGCACACCGACAACTGGAGTCCTTGGGCTTTTGCTTATGTTGGAACAGAAATCTATACCTCCAAGAAATGTGCGAGGAACAGATGCAACTTGGTGACTAAAGACAACTTAGATTTTGCAATTTCTAGTTTTGCTTTTTGGCTTGTCTTCCTCTGCTCTTTCTGCTAGTGCAGTGGGAGTGATTTCGCAGGAAGGGACGGTATTCCCACCGCGTGGAAACGCCGAGGGGCGGATGCAGTGCGAGGCGGCACGCCTGAGCTCGCTTCAGTTTCTGCTGCGCGCAAGTAACAGCAGCAGGGCGAGTGTAGCTGCATTGGTGACACAAACTTGCTGGGGACTCTTGGGGACTTATCCAGGTAAATGGGTGGGTGGAAACCCATGCCCTTTCTCCATGAGCTCACCAGAATTGCCTGCCGGCACTTCTAACGTACTGCAGTCACACCTCTGGCCGCCGAATACATTTTTCTCTCTTCTTCCTTATGCCGCTGTAAGTGAGAGGAACGCCAGTGTCACTATATGGATGTCTAAACTGGAAGAGGAGATGAGAAAACTCTTCAGTACAAGGTTTTATATTTATCTAGGGGGATAATGATGATGTGAAATCGTTTCTGTCTCGTGCTTTATAGTGCCTAGCACACTGGGGCCTCTGAATATTACTGCAGCACAAGCCACGCATTGCGTACCAAAGTGGTGCAGCTTTGTGGGTGTAGAGCTCCTGGCACATTGGGGTGCTGATCTACACTGAGGGATCCTAGAGCTCCAGGATGTGCGCTTCATGCTAGTGACAATAAAATCTTCCAGATTTCTCTAGGGGGATTCAGTTGCGAGGGTGAAGGCTGGGCACTGGAATTTCTGGGGTTAACCCAGGCTCTGGGACTTCTGGTAAGCCTGAGTCAGGCCTCCTTTCCCTCATGGATCTCACCTGGGCACTGATGGCTGTGAGCAAGAGAGAGCACAGAGGATTGCCATTGCCATTTGAACCCGCCCAGGTGTAGTTTATCCTCGCTGTAACACAGAATTGTTGAGAAAGCAGATAAGAATTACTCTTCTGTGGCTTGCTGTGTGGAATCTGTATCTGGTCCTGCTTTTTTTGGCCGTCCAGTGGTTCCTAGGAAGGTAGTAGGTAAGTGAACAATCCTAGTAGATACTATTGTAGAAGTTTGGTAGCTTTCTATTTTGTTGGCTTTCCTGCATTTTGTGCCTTAGTGCTTTACATCTGCAAAGTTGTTCTCTCCCATTTCTCCTCCACTGGTTACCCCTGCCTCGGCCCTGAGGAGTTGGTACAGCTTCTGTAGCTGGGATTTTCTGCTTTCAGCAATGGGATGGCAGTGCTCAGGGAAGGTTGGGGTTTTTTTGGGGCAGAGGAAGGCAGAATTCACAAGTAGCTGTCCCACAGGGAGTGCTCCAGCTGCTGTACCCCATGCTGTGGCATAGATTTAATATTCGTGGCTTTTGTTCAACTGTTAAGTGAAAAGTAAAGGTTGTCTGCACAATATGCTAGGAAGATAGCTCTAGTAGGTGAGGAGGTGCTAGATGGAAGTGTGTATCTCTCTCTAGTCCACTTTAGGTTATTAGCTAAACCATAATAACAGGTAATTAACCATTAAAAAATAAAGCGTTGCTCTCTTCCTTCTTTCCCCCTTAAGCCCTTCTCTCTATGCCTGTTATAATTATGGATCACCTCTGGGCAGGGCACTTCAGCCACCTAGCATTGGTGGGCAGATTTCAGCCTAATGCCTGCTTTTTGAAGAACATCTGTGGCCTTGCCTTGCATCTAGCTGTCAAAGGTGGAATTGGCCGAATCGGTCCCGTGCCTGCACAGAGAGCAGGTTGTGTGAAACCACCGAGTGGTAACGCTGCACTGGTGAGGACAGCACGTGGCTTTGCCCTTCAGTGACATTGCTGATGCTTAAGCAGGAGTTTCTGAGAGTGGCTCTGGGAGTGGTGAAGAGATTTGATTTGTGTTTCAGCACGTTAATGTCTCCAGTCCCCTGTATCCTGGGACTCCAGGGCAAGAAACTGCCTGGAAAGGGCAGCTGATCTTGAGATACTGAGTTCTCAAACTGCCTGTTTCCAGTCCCCTCTGCAGAGGGATGCGAGCTAGCACAAAAAGGTGTGGTGGGCAGGAAAAAAGTACGCCTCTCCACCAGTTCTGCTCCCTGTTGCAAGTGTGAACGTAAACCAGCCACGAGATACTGGCAGCCCCCTGCTCTCCCTTTGGCTTCTGTGTGGGCCTCTCCTTTTGGTGCTTTTGAGAGAGCAGCCGATGAGTTCAGGGCTGCAGTTTTGGGGAGCAGCCTGGCAAATCGTTCAGCCATGCCAGCTGGAGTAATGGTGAGCTTCCCTGCTGTTGGTGGGCACTGACTGCAAGGAGATTAGGAAAGAGGACCAAGAAGGGAAAAGCAACCTTGGGACTGGAAAGAGCAGGGCCAGAAAAGGAACTGAACAGGGAAATAGCATGTGGTAACCTAGCCGGGATATGGCGAATGAGAAGCAGGGTGTGGGTTTGATCATCCACCTTCCGGTATTGACACTGCACCGGTGTGCTACGCTGGTGACCCCAGCACAAACTCTCACGTAGCTGATGGGCAGTGGTGTATGGGGAAGGAATGGGTGTGGTAACGCAGAAGATTAACCCCACTGCTGTGAGTTTTTATCTTGGTACCTATCTCTTGTGATGCATTTTTTGACCCTTGCTTACCTGAGGGCTGTCATCTCCCAGAAAAAAACCCAACCTTTGTACTGCTCATACTCTGTGTAGGAAAGCTGCGAAGAAACCCTGTAGCTGCAGAAAACAAAGCAGGAGATGACTTTTTATTATTATTGTTATTCCTCGATCATTACTGAGCCAGGAAAAACAAGAAAAAGATAGGGTGTTGTGTCCTGGGAGAACGGATCTTTCTCGTGCGATATAGAGCTTTGCGTCCGAGTAGTGAAGGTCTGCTGGCACTGATGCTAATCCTGCCCAGGTTTTACTGTGCAGTACATAATGGAAAACATGTGATAATTCCTTCTGTAGTTTCGGTAGAGATTTTTCATTTCCTAAACAAGTGTGCTGTGTTCCTACGTCCTGTTAAGCCGCTGCTGCGTGCTGCTCCGGCAGCCCTACCTTCGCAACTCGACTGGTTTGCTAGGTGGTTTGGAACCTTTTGATGGAAGGCGCTATTTAATTATCAGCGGTGTTATGTTCCCAGAGCTCATTAGATGAAAGCAAAATGCCGGCAGCCTGTAATTAATCTAAGCTAATGTGCCACTGCTTACACTCCATCTCCCAAACCAGACAGATGTAAGAAGACACCCAGCCTTCATCTGGGATCCTCCCAGGTTATTTCTGAGCTATCTTTGGAGAACTGCAGTGAGCGTATCTGCCCACCCTGCAAGTCCCTCAGAAATGAGTACCTTTAACTTTTCTAAGAAATGAGTGGGAGACTTTGTTTCCTAGCAGGGAGCAGCGTTAATGCTTTTTCATTTGGTTTACCACAGCTGACACTGGCTGGCATGGCACAGGAGCACATAACTCCTCCAGTAGTCAGGAATTTTGAAGTGTGAAAGTGTCCGGTGTAATAAACCCTGCTTCCTTCGTTGCTCACCTCGCTTTTGGTGAGTAGGAGGCCGCTGGCAACGGGAATGTGCTGGATCTCTTCAGTGGAAAGATGAGCGATTCTCTAGAACTCTAGTCTTAAAAATAAAGTATCATATGTTCATTTCCGATCCCTCTGCTACAAATATTTAGCAGAAAAAAAGGTGATGAAAATGCTTAGAGGTGTGGAGAGACTGAAAAGATTACACATCCCTAGTTAGAATGAAGAGCAATAAAAAGCAACGTGACAGAAGTATATAAACTTAGAAGTACGGAGAAGTAAACCAGGCATTCCTGTGTATACTTTTACGTAATATAAGGTTTTCAGTGAAATTGAAATAAACCATCTGACATAGACGAAACTTAATTTTTTCTTACAGCACATAAATAATTGAGACCAAGAACACAGTAGAATGCAGAAAGGATTAGACATTTATATGGATAAAAACCTTATGCACAGTTTATGAATTTTATTCTAGCTGTTTTAGAAGGTATCAGGCCTCCTGCTCCTGAACAGTCTTCCAACTGCAGCTGGTTAAATGCTCTTCCTGGCCCTGTAAAACCTCTAATACCTTCCTTTGAAATATCTAACGGCAGACACTAGCTCCGAGGAATCACTGCTTGAGCCTTGCATTCCCCACCATCTCTGCATTGAATGAGTACTATAAACCCGGCTGGGATCAGTGGTGACCACAACTTTCTAATCACCTGAAGGCTGAGATACAGAATGTGAGGATGTTGTTGTGACTATAGAGTTAAGGTGACAATTATCCATCTTGCTAAACCGCCAGTTCAGTTGTCTCAATTACGTCTTTGCTAGTCATCCACCCCAGTGCTGTGGTGGTTAGGTGACCTCTGCAGGTCTGAGCCACGGTAGGAAACACTATGACATTGGAACTTGTACGGCTCCCATCCTCTTGGGGACCGATGCCTTTTTAGGTGTTACGTTGGCATCTTTTCCAGCTCTGTGTTTCGTTCGGACTGCAGTGACTTGTAAGAAGCTTAGTCATGTGGGAAAGGTTTTTGCTGGGTTTGACTTTTTCTTGTTGTGAGTGTCTTTGGGCTCAGATTATTTTCAATGAACACTGATTTATCCTGTTGAGGATATACTGGTGCAGAGTAGTTCCCTCCAGTGGTCTGAACTCATTGTATGCTGGGGCATCTCAAAGATCCCCAGGACAGGATCCCTGCTTCTGTACCCCAGCAGCTTGCTGGTTTAGCAGAGGTAGTCTGCTAGCATTGCTGACCTGGAAGGAAGGAAAAAATTCTAATATCCAGCAGAGGGTGCTCATAAACAGATATCCCAAGTAATTGAGTACCACTAGTACCTCTGCACTCCAGTTTTCTGGTGGCCTAGCCCTGGTTTACAGTGGCCGTGGCTGTATTAGCAGGCAGAGCAGGCTAGGAGAAGCAGATCCGGAGGGTGGACAGTTGGTGCCAAAACCCGACACCTATGAAATCCCGCTGTGGAGTAAGGAAAAGTTATTTTGGACTAGTTCTTGTCTGGTCCCATGGATGTGAAGGAGATGTGTGAGGTGTACTCCTCAAGCATAGCCTCATCCAGAGGGGATCCAGTTTGCAAGCTCTAAGGCTGCTCCAAATTGCAAACCACAGCACGGGCAGTGGGATTCCTGGGGGATTTGCTGCAGAAGTGAATCCCTGTTTGAACCACAATACTACTATGCTGATGACTGTCTCGGTCTTGGTAATGGTGAGGTGTGCTGTTGAGTCACCGTTACCCGTGTCGAGCTGATCCTTTTCGCCATGCAAGCGAGCGCTGATACTCCGGCCGCTCTCTACTCAAGGCAGTTTCCAGCCTCTGAGTTTTCAATTGAATTTATGCATAAAGTTAACTCAAACTCTCCAAGTGCACCTCAGTCAGAGCTTCCAAGTTTGATCGGATCTTTTTCTTGTCCAAGCCACAAGATACAGTGCAAGACTGTACCTTGGTCCCAGCTGTGCTCAGAAGGGTCACAAACCTTTTGGTGAACCTGGGCTGAGTTTGTGCCAAATCCCAGAACCAGGTGTGTTTTTCATGTGTTTTCAGGACTGTGTGTTGTAAATGTCACACGCCTCTGAAATGGAGTCCCCAGAGCAAACGTAGCATGTGATCAGAACACTGGGATTAGGGAAGAAGAAAAGGAATTTTTCTTCAGATAATTATAGGCAGCTGAGTTGGCTGTAGAAAAAAAAATCCTGCTAATGCTCAGCACCTTTAGAGCAGTTACTGTAGAGTAGGCATCACTGAACTCCTCTACATCAAAGGGGGAAATACCTGTCTGGTCTGTAATCCAAGACACTCTTGGATTAAAGAAAGATTTTAGGTCATAATTATATCAAATACAGAAGACCTCACTGCTGTCTTTATGAACCTCTCTTATTTTCCCCAACACCTTTTTTTACTGAAAAAAATCCCAGAATGTTTAATCAGCATACCTAATTAATAACACCACCTCACATAGTTCATCTTTATAGCACTCTTTTACGTGGGGTTTTCCACTGGTAGTTCTCCATGCATTTTGCAGAAGAGGTTTGTCTCATGATCCCCCTTTTGCATACGGGGAAAGCAAGAGAGAAAGGAAGGTAGAAGAGACATGCTTAGGTTATGTGGCCAGCCGAAGGTGGGGTCAGCAATAAAATTCTGGGTTCTGAGTTTTGGACTCTGCTGGAACCGTTCCTCCAACCATCGAAGTGCGTTTAGGGCTGGACGAAACACAGCAGCTATTGAAACAATTCAGAGCAGAAAGTGGAGGAAAGCAGAAATGTAATTACGGACACAGAGAGCGGTCACGTAGCCAAATGCCAATGTTTGCGTAAAGCAACGTGTTGTCTTTAATAACCACCGGTGTGGTCAGGCACCCATTTATTTCCTCTGCGAGACAACGCGCCGAGCAGGTCAGCGCCCTCCGGCATGATGCTGAAACACTGGGTCAGTGTTGACTCAGAGGAAGGAGCTCCGCTGCCTGAGTCACCCGCATCGCTTCCTGAGGGACCCTGGTTTCCCTGGGAGTATCGGTGGGCCCCAGTGCTGCCATCCCGCTGAGATCAGATGAAATCATGACCTGAAGTGGTCTGGCTGCAGTTAAATATAAAGAAATACTGAAAAAAATGTATATCTCGCTCTAAGGGCTAGAAGGGTGGTGTTTTTCTGGTTTTTTTTTTTAATGATTTTGTCTTGAATTACAGATCTCAAAAAAAAAAAGGAAAAAAAGCCTTCTTTAACTAACTTGGTAATAATAGTATGGTTTTAAAAGTACTTGTTTAGCCAATGCTGACTATATGCTTACACAGCTACCTCTGGCCTGGGAAAGATTAAAACCACAATGGCTAAGTATAGAGGCCTCTAAAATATCTTCATATATACAGTGCCTGAATACACAAACAGAACTGGGCTCTCTTCTGTCTACAGGAGCAATATTTTCCATAGGATTTGTATTGACAGAGGTTTTCCCCCTGGAGTTATGCATATTTATTAAAATAAAAATCCTCCAGAACTGCATCCATGTGTTGAACCCCATTCCATGACCACCTTCAACCCAATATAAGAAATATAATCTCTTCCTGTAGAAAAGTAAACATTTTTTCATTCTGTGGTATAGCAAGCTCCTGACCAGGGATGGATATTTTTATTTTTTTTTTTCATTTCGTTGTTGTTTTGTGGTTTTTTTTCTTTTGTTTTTAAAGAAAGGGAGGAATTATTGCCAGGATTTCAGCCTTAGCTATTGGGAACAGCTAGTGCATGAAGGAGAGGTGTTGCCATCCCTGAAGTGGATCCATGGACTAAGTGGCCAGAGCCGCACCAGATGCTGGTCACAACGAGGTGCATTTGTCTGTGTAAAGAAAGCAGGTCTGTAGGCAGTGTGGAGCTTGCTGCTGGGATAAACTCCTCTTTGGCTTTAGTGCTTTGTAGCCTGTTTTCTGGAGTGTGAATCTGTCTCTCTCTTGGAGCCTGACCCCTGACTTCTCTGTATGCCTCCCTTTAAGTCTTTGACTTAAACTGCTGCCGTTGCTTTCGGGCAGTTGCGGGCAAAGCAGTTTTTCTGTTCCCTCTCTGTGAGTGTGATACCTCAAATATGTTCCTGCCAATTCCCAGCTGTGGGCTAGTTTTGTACTGACACAACATATTCTTGGTTAAATGACAGATTTCTCTGAACCGGGGTTGGCGCTACTGGCTTTGCACGTAGCTGTAAGCGGTGCGTGACATTGTTCTGGTGGGAGCCAGGACATGGTAGGAGTGGCACTCTGAATGCGTGCCCAAATTATGTGCTCCAGGGAGCAACACCTGGTTTGAGAGACGTGCAGATGTTGCGTAGGTGTTCTTCAGGCGCTCGCAGATTTTCCTGTCGTTTCTACCGTGATTTTCTATCCTGGCTCTGGATTGTTTGCTGGCATACCAGCAACCCTGGAAAACCCCCAGCTTTCATAATAATAAAAACTTGTCCTTCCTTCTCGGATAAAGCAACTTCTTTAAATGTTTGTAACGCTATGCATCGAAATATATAGACAACTCTTTCAACACCAAGCCCCCGGCTGACACAATATGTCTGCAGTTGCTGCACTCAAGCTGTGTTTTGAAACCCTTCTGTCTACAAGGCCCTTTCTTCAGAGAAATGATATGGAGGGGGTAGAAATGAACACGTGTGGCGTCCTCCTCAATCAAGCATTGTTGGGAGACTCTGACCAATTTCCCGTATTGTGCCCTGGGCACAGGAATATCGGTTATTACGTTCCAGACTTCTCTGATGACTTCTGTGCAGAAGTCTCAGGCTTTTTTTTTTTTTTTTTTTTTTACCTTTTCTTTCTTTTTTGATACTTCCCNCAAAACTAAGCTTTTCTGTCTTCATAGGTCTGTACTCAGTTTAAGCACAAAGCAGCTGAGATGCAGAGGGGTTGCAGGACTTGCCTCCAGTCATGCAGTGATCCTGGTATAGAATCCACTCGGTTGTTTTTCTTGAGAGGGACAAGTCACCAGAAGCTCCCATGGCACTCTGGGACATTTGAGTGCTTAGATTTTTAAAAATTCAAGCCATAAGCCTCTTCATTTGCCTCGCTCCCCTGCCGCTAATGCACAGTGCGTTGCATAGATACACACGAGGACAATACGCTGTGTAAGACACAGAGTTGTAATTTCCTGGATGAGCAATGTTCTGTCTGTACTGTATTGTAGCTCAGCACTTCTGTTCGGTGATGAGCTTGAAGTTTTGTATTGAAACCAATAGTGACAGCGCAAGCAGGAAACAAGCACCTACCTGTGCCCTGAGTACAGTGACAGGCAGCACGACTGCTCTGCTGACAGCTGGAAAGGGATTTTTCTTCACTCTGTTCATGATTATGAGACATCCTTTGCTGGTGACAGAACTGACAGGAGGCCATGAAGTTCAAAGATCTGTAACGCTCGTGCTAGGACGGTTTTGATGCGGTGTCCAACTTGAACGGGAGTGCTTCTGGTTGTTATGTCCTGTCAGTCTCCACTTGCATCATAAAGCTACACCAGAAAAATAAGGCCCTTCTGCTTTGTGCCGCTGCATGTGGAACGCTGATTGCCTTCGGTCTGGCTGGACTGAGCACATCCCTCATGTCTCCATCGGTGGCCCCTGTGTAGGGGACACAGATACAGTCCCTGTTGACTCCTGTGAGGAACACGGCTGTTACAGCAAGGGCTAGGAGGGGATACCCGTAAGGAGGATAAAGAAGCAGGGCCGACAGATGTCTGTAAAAGAAAGTAGTGGGAGTGCTGTGGCAGAGGGCAAATACTGAGTTACCTACATGTCTTAGGAAGCTTTAACAAGTGGCAAGTTGTATCTTTATAATATCTTTATTGTATATATTATAATAATCTCGTAAAATACAAGATCTTTGTAATATCCCCGTGAGCAAATCATTTCATGTTGTCGGGATTCTGGATTCAAGTCTTGCAGACCGCAAACATGTGGGAGAATCATAATAGTTTCCAGACGGGTTTATCATGCATTTAGAAATCCAGCCATATAATGCAAAATGATAATTAGGCTCTACACAAGGCAAGCTCTGCACAGAGGTGGAGCTGAAACGTGGTGCATCTGAGGTGCATCTTCAGGGAGCTGAGTGTGAGGACTAAGGGAAAGGAGTTACAGACCAGGCCGTAAGAGTTTGCCCTAAACAGAATAGTCCTCCGCTCTCTTTTGTTGCCACTTGTGGAGAGCATTAAAAACATGGCTTGATCTGGAGAAAAAAGTAGCATATTTAACGTGGATAGGGAGAAAAAATATTAGAAGTAAACTGGTAATGGTTAGGTAAGGAGGTTGCAGGCTATGCCTTGAGGGAGGGTATTAGGAACGACTAATATAAACCCTTGTCAGGAATGATCCAAGTGTACTTGATCCTGGCTCTGTGCATAATTTGGACGGTGATCTCTGGAAGTCCCCAGTGTTGCAGTGATACTGTAAGTAGGGCTTCTCAAGGTTATCTATGAACAGCGGGCTCTCTATAAACAGAAAGACTCAGGACTCCAAAAGCAAGACTTGCCAACGGTGCTCAGGAACAGCAGACCGGGGGAAAGAGCCGCTTCCTTGGAAGCAGTAAAGGATGGCTTTCCTGTGGCACCGTGCTCAGTGCTCTATTTATTAGGGTGAGAAGATGGAGCTGGAGCTGACTCTTCGCCTGACCTTACCTTTTTAGTGCCGCTGGTGAATCACACAGGTCACATCGGCAGTAACCAGTAGCGTAGGGTTCTGCGTCCCTTATCTTTGAGACCTTGAAGGTCTCAAGCTGTCTTCGAGAGGAGACTCATCCGTCTTTCAGAAGTTAGACACATACAGAGTATCTTAAAGCACATCAGCCTTAATGAGCAGTTCTGAGCAGGCTAGGCCATTTGTCTTTTTATTTTACTGTCTTAAAACTCTCCAAAACCCATGTGTGTGTGGATGGTGAGAATGAGGTAGAGAGGGTCAAAAGAGCTGAGCCAAGAAAAGAAACAAAACCGAACGACATTTAGGCAGTATTCAAAATTGCAAAATCAAAATCCCCAGTTTAGGCACCACCTAGCTCCTGGAGGCATCTTAATTCCACAAATGCCTCATTTGCCTCTTTCTCTCTGTTTGTTTGTCTGGATTTTTGTTGTGTTGGGGTTTTTTTAATTATTTTAACAGCCCTCGGGTGCTGAGCGTTGTACTTGCGTGCCTTGCAAATAGTGCTTGAGTCTGATCATAATCCAGAAAGCAAGCACCCTGGCCCCTCAGCCTCCCCAGGCACTTTCAGAGCACACCTAGCACACACAGACACAGTAAGATTGAAAACCCAGTGGCAGCTGCCACTTTCTTTTGAAACATCATCTGTAGCGGCCAAATGGTTAGAAGGCTCAGAGATCAAAACCTGCTTCTCTGTTTTAGCCAACAGCTGCTTTATGCAACTTCCCGAGAGGTTTTGGAAGGACAGACTAGCCCCGAGTGTTAAAAGCTCATCGTCTACAGCCATTGCTTCCTTCACGTACCCTGTTTATTGCGCCGAGTCTGCAATAATCGTCTGTACCGTAGTCCAGCTTATATGGGAGTAGTAAAGAGTGGCCCTTTTTCCTGGCCCTTGCCTGAGGGGCGGTGGTTAGTGCCTTCTCCAGGAGAGGGAGGTTTGCGGTGCTGCAAAGGGAAGGAGGAATTAAAGCAGATCTTCTGCTTCTTTAGGCTACTGTTTAAAAGCAGGGCATGTTGCTGCTTCCTCTGGGTATGGCTCGCTTACTTGTACGGAACTGGGAGAGTGGCGATTTGATGGCAGGGGAGAAGCGCCTAATTTTAGGTCACGTGTGAGCATAGGCAGTTCCCAGTAGCTCTGAGCAAGGTACCAAAGCTCCTCAGGCAGGCGAGCCAGCAGTGTTTCTCCTCTGGCCGGCCCGTGCTAAGTGTGCTCACAGCAAGTGGCTCCGTGCCCAGCAAGAAGTTGTTTTAGAGCATCGGTGGTTTCTGACTCTTCTTGGAGGCTGCAAAAGCACGGAGGACCCTAACCCCAGGATCCACCCTTGGAGTAAGGCCCTTAAAAACTGGGTGTTGCAGCCTGTGTGTCTTCAGTGCCAAGTCTTTTTTGGAGCTTGCTGCAAGTAACTTGTGCAAGACCTCCTTGCGGAGCCAAAGCCCAGCCTGTCCGGAGGACCACATCCCTGCCCGCTCCTTGGTTTTTCCGTTCGGCTAGGCTCACGGGATTGGAATCGCTTGCTTTTTCTTAAGTTTTTCTTTATAAAAAACTTAGCGTTGCTTCTGTGGAACAGCATTTCTGTGTGTTGCGTGGTGGGACTGGTCTAACCTGGAGGCTGGGGTCTGTCCCATAGGACAGAGAGGTGTGCCTCCCAGCTGAGCCCTGGTTTCGCTGGATCCAGCTGCGGTGGTTTCGGTTTCTGGCTGAGTCTGTCTAAAAGCGGCACAGAACAAAACACTAAGAGAGAGAGGGTCGTAAGTACCCCCATTCTCTCCTGATAATCCCTTAAAAAATAATTGCAGGCCTAAACCTCTGGCCTCCAGCAAATTTTCCACTCGATTAGAGGCTTTTGTGAAGCCGGGGAAAGGGACACGCAGACTTGCACATTGTGCCGCTGCCCGAAACTTCCAGCTGGGATTTTTTCCATCAAAAGGGGATTTTAGTAAAACCATTATAAGGGGCTTAGTCACAGAAAAGCAGTTGAGCTGAGACAGGGGTAGATTAGCTTTAACATGCTTGTTTTTGGCACTAGGGACAGGGTGGAAGTTACACCCAGCCGCTCACATGCAGCCTCCCCCTGTCTTTCTGACTCTCCAGCAGGTGTGTGTACTGGAGATAATGTCCCCTCCACCACATTTCTCCCTGATGTCCCCCTGGCGTGCTGCATCTGAAACCGGCAGAGGCAAGGGGAAGGTAGCGCAGGTGCAAGTCCCCACACCGTGTGGTCTGGGTCTGGAAACCAAAATTCACCGTCACTTGATTGGTCTTTGGTGTGGTCTGGGCAAGTTTTTGCTGATGGACAGGTGCCTCTCGGGAAGGAAAACCATGAGGGGCAATAGTATTTGCAGCCTTAAGGTCCATGTATTGCCTGCGCCTTTGATCCTCATGGGTGGTCCCCGAGCATCGCTGCAGGGACGGTCCTGGTGAAGACGTAGATAGAGCAGCTGGGAGAGCTGCAATCTGAGCCGTACCTGTTGTTGTGACGGGACCTCGGCCTTCAGGGCTGTCAAGGCGGCGCTTTTTGTCAGCTCCACGTTTGTTTAGTGAGATTCGCCGTTGTCTGAAATAAAAGCTGTGATGGCCGAAGAGTCTGACCAGATAGGGATGGTTTGTTGGAGCGGTTCCTGCTACTGGGAGCTCTTTCACAGCCCATGTTCACACACCAGTGCTTCTAGGGCTCTGAGTGGCTGAGCCTGGTGTGGGGAGAGTAGAAGGATGTCCTCTGCACTTAGTGTTTCTCTGTCCTGACCCTCCCTCTCCGGGGCTACCTTAGGCTGGAAAACTCATTTTAGTTTTTGGTGCTCCAAGTGGCAGAAGCCAGCTGGACTGGACGTGGGAGGGGTGGATGCCAGGCACTGTCTGGCCACTCGCAGATTTGAGATGTAACATTACTCAAGTTACTTCCACTTCTCTTTCCCCATTAGTGATGATACTTCCCTTTCTGATATCTGTGCATGTGATGAGCATGCAGAAGCTAATTATTAATTTTAGAAAATTATCAGATATAACTGCTTCTGAAAAAGGCATCATCACTATAACTGTAGCAGCAGCGTGAGAAGTGGGTAAGAACATATTCAAGTTTAGGTGTTGTAAAAAGGACATGCGTACAGCTCCAGGTACCTTAATCACTACGGAGTGACCGTACCAACGACGTAGCAAAGTCCTGCACAACAAAACTGAACTAAAACCAATCTGAGCATTAATTTAAGTTGGATCCTGCTCCATTAGCATTCTCATGCTGGCACGCTTTTAAAAAACAAACAAACAAAAGATGACAAAAACCCAAAAAATAATTTTCTTTGTGTCAAGCTAAAGGTGTCAAGAGGTGCAAGCTTAAGTCTAGGATGGGTGTTTTCCAGAAGGGACCCAGTTCAGGCTGGGGTGCGTGAGTCTTGTGCAATGATGGGGTGTGTAGACGACCGGTCCAGCTCCACTAGCTGTGGCTGCCCATGTTGGTTTCTACTGCAAACCCTCAGGACCCTTCCCCACCATCAAGTCGCGCTGACGGTGACAGAGCGGCAAAAGAGTTCACCAGCCCTTTGACCCTTCGACCTCGGCCATCCCGCACCGGTTGGTGCCCGCACAGCCGTGGGATGAATCCAAGCGGCCGCACACCCCGCTGTCGGGAGCCCCAGCC
>VWZK01012748.1:0-12915 GCA_013396935.1 Baryphthengus martii
CCCTTAATCATCTTGGTGGCTCTGTGTCAACTTGTCAAGCTTCTGCCCACAGGAAAATGTTAATATCAAATTACAAATCTCTAAAAATTAGAATACATAGTGGAAATCTTACAGATTCTCTACAGATACTAGAAGATGATATTAAGCTATAAAACTCAAAAGCAGAGTCCGATGTACCATATTTTATGTTATGCTGTTTTGCAGTTTTTCATTACAAGTCACTTGCAGTTTCAATTTTTCCACACAACTGCTGGTCTTTCATATACACTGTTAGTATGTAACAGATGGCAAAACACTGATATTCTTCACTAATAATGGGACAGCTCAAGATGTTTCAAGTATTTTCCATGATCTGTTAGAAATGGTATGATTACCGTGGCTACCTGCTATGATTTAGGGACAGGTAACACACTTTTATATTGTGTGTTTGGTGCTGTTAGCATCAACAGAAAATGCACTGCTTCTGATGTTCTAAACACTATTTATCATTTAACTAACCTCTTCTTGTTAGCACTTGGAAAAAAAAACAAAAAAACACAACAAATCACAACAAAATCAAACAACAAAACAGCTCAGGGCTCAATTCAGCTCAATTAAAATAAAAGGAAATATGGCTTCAGGACTTTAATGAGAGCTGTATCAGCCCTCTGATAGCACACAATGCATCCCATCCTAAACAAAGCTGACGATAGTGCTATTCACAGACGAACCTGAAAATGCAGAAATAAACTCAGGTTGTTCTAGTGTAACCTAACATTTTCAACCATCTTGGTCAACCAGTCTTAGCAAAAATTATCATATCGGGTTTTGGCTCTTTACAAGACACCATATTGTTAACCTCAAAATGAAGCTGAAAATCAGAAGCAGAAAGGGGAGCTAATTAAACATTCAGTTGCTGAGTCATTCTCACAGTTTTGTGATTAAAAAATAGTTAGATAGCAAGTATTGATTTTTACAGGCTAGTTGACAACTTTGCAAAGGTCACAATAAAACATGAATTGAATACAGCTGCATTTTTACAGAGGTACAGTTTCCAGTACTCGATATACCAAGTACTACCATATTATACAAAAATAATCTCAAAATTATTGAAACCACCAGAGCTTAAAACTTCCACCCTACTTGTTTTGCTAGTCTCTGTACGGCAGAATCAGACCAGTGTTCTGCAACATAACAATCCATATACATATACGGAATTGCCATTTTTCACCTCCCACTGTGAGATTTTTTTTTTTGTTCAATTACTGTTTAGTGGAATAAACAGGAATTTCAGAGGGTAAGATACAAAGCAGAAATCAAGGAACTGTCAGTTTTGAAAAGAAATCTATGTTTCTTGAAACAGGGGTTTGCTACATAATTATCCTTAGTATTCTGTGTTTCTCTACTAAAATAGCTGATGCATTTCCATCTCCAACTACGCAGACATGCTAAGGGTGAGCTATGGTCATGTCAATATCCTCAATCTAGCATAGATTTATGTGGACAACTGCAACATTTTCATTAGTATCTCTAATTTTTCAAGACTAGAGGCATCTCCTGCAGTACCACGCAATGCTCCTCAGCACAGCCTGCCTCTTCAGTAAGGAAATGGTTGCTCAGCAGCTGTGCCAGCCTTCTCAGGTCACCAAAAGAGAACAGAATCATAGAATCGTTAAGGTTGGAAAAGACCTCCAAGATCATCAAGTCCAACCTTCTACCCAACACCTCCATGATCATCAGACCATGTCCCAAAGCAAAAAGTGGGTGGATGTGGTGAACACCTTCAGGGATGGTGACTCCACCACTTCCTTGGGCAGCCTGTTCCAACAATTAACTACTTTTTCAGTAAAGAAATTCTTTCCAATATCTAATCTGAACTTCCTCTGGTGCAACTTGTGTCCATTTCCTCTTGTCCTGTTGTTAGCAACTAGGAAGAAGAGGTCAACACTGGCCTCACTACAACCTCCTTTCAGGTAGCTGTAGAAAGCAGTAAGGTCTCCTCTCAGCCTCCTCTTCTACAGGCTAAACAAGCACAGTTCCCTCAGCCTCTCCTCGTAAGACACGTTCTCCAGTCCCCTAACCAGCTTCATTGCACTTCTCTGAACACTCTTCAGCACCTCCATGTATCTCTTATGCTGTGGTGCCCAAAACAGGGCACAGTATTTGAGGTGTGGTCTCACCAGTGCCGAGAAAAGCCATCTTTTAGCAAATATCAGGTTCGAGACCATCTGAAGAAACCTAGACATGCACAAGTTAATGGGGCCTGACGAAATGCACCAGTGGGTCCTGAGGGAACTGGCAGATGAAGTTGCCAAGCCACTAGCCATCATATTTGAAAGGTCATGGCAATCTGGTGAAGTTCCTGCTGACTGGAAAAGGGGAAACATCACCCCTATCTTCCAGGAAGACCTGGAAACTATAAGCCAGTCAGTCTCACCTCTGTGCCTGGCAAGATCATGGAGCAGATCCTCCTAAAGGCCCTGCTAAGGCATATGGAAAATGAAGAGGTGATTGGTAACCAACATGGCTTCATTAGAGGCAAATCATACCTAATGAATTTGGTGGTCTTTTAGGATGGAGTTACAGCACAAGTGGACAAGGGAAGAGCAACTGACGTCATCTACCTGGACTTGTGTAAAGCATTTGACGCTGTCCTGCATGACATCCTGGTCACCAAACTGGAAAAACATGGACTTGATGGACGGACCACTCGCTGGATAATGAATTGGCTGGATGNCCTCTGCTGTGAGGACAGGCTGAGGGAGTTGGGTCTGTTCAGCCTGGAGAAGAGGAGGCTCTGGGGAGACCTTATAGTGGCCTTCCAGTATCTGAAGGGGGCCTACAGGAAAGTTGGAGACAGACTTTTTAGTCAGGGATATAGTGGTAGGATGAGAGGTAATGGTTTGAAATTGGAAGAGGCTAGGTTTAGACTGGATGTCAGGAAGAAAATTCTTCACAGTAAGGGTGGTGAGACACTGGCACAGGTTTCCCAGGGAGGTTGTGGATGCCCCCTCCCTGGAAGTGCTCAAGGCCAGGTTGCATGTGGCCTTGAGCAACCTCGTCTAGCGGGCAGCGGCCCTGCCTGTGGCAGGGGGGTTGGAATGAGATGATCTTGAAGATCCCTTTCAACCTTAACCATTCTATGAACTAGATGAACTAGACACATTCTGATAGGACAATTTTGGCTTTTAAAACAAAAACTGAATGGATGAGGAATATGGATATTAAGTGCCCATTATTTATAGTGGCTGTAGAGCAATTAAGATTAGAATTTGCCAGTATCATTGCCATAGACAGCGGGTCAAGTGCACTCTCAGCAAGTCTGCAGATGACACCAACCTGAGTGGCTCAGTTGACACACCTGAGTGACGGGATCCATCCACAGGGACCTGGACAAACTTGAGAAGTGGGCCCATGTGAACCTTCTGAGGTTCAACAAGGCCAAGTGAAAGGTCCTGCACCTGGGCTGAGGCAATCACCAGTATCAATACAGGGGGATGAACGGATGAAGAGCAGCCCTGCAGATAAGGACTTGGGGGTACTGGCGGATGAAAATCTGGACATGAGCTGGTAAGGTGCATTTGCAGCCCAGATGGCCAATCACAAGGCTTCTTTTGATTGGCTGCATCAAAAAAAGCATGACCAGCAGGTCAAGGGAGGTGATACTCTCCTCCACTCTGCTCTTGTGATACCTCACCTGGAGTACTGTCTCCAGCTCTGGATCCCTCAACACAGGAATGACATGAACCTATTGGAGTGGGTCCAGAAGAGGCCACAGAAATGATCAGAGGGCTGAAGCACCTCTCCAGTGAAGACAGGTTGAAAAATTTGCAGTTACTCAGCCTGGAGAAGCGAAGGCTCCAGGGAGATCTTACTGCAGCCTTTCAGCAGATAAGGGGATGATAGCAAAGATGGGGGCAATTTTTTAGCAGGGCTTGTTCCAACAACACAAGGGGTGAAGGTTTTAAACTAAAAGAGGGGAGATTTAGACTAGATATAAGGAAGAAATCTTTTATAGTGAGGGTGGTGAGGCACAGGCACAGGTTGCCTGGAGAGGCAGATGATGCCCCATACCTGGGAACATTCCAGGTCAGGTTGGAGGGGGCTCTGAGAAACTTGATCTAGTTGCAGATGTCCCTGCTCCCTGCAGGGGCAATGGACTAGAGGACCTTTGAAGGTCTCCTTCCAACTCAAAACATTCTATGATTCTATGATACTTGTAAAACAAAACATTCTGTTGGGGAGATAAAAATCAAGCATATTGATAGGAGCAGAAAGACAGAAAAATATGGGTAAAATTTCAAATTCAGAGAAAGGAGGTTCTAGTTTTATTTCTGTAATCAGGTGTCTCTGTTAAGGTCTCTGAAAGGAAATTTATTAAACCAAGTAACTTCGTAATTTAGCATCACCATCACAATACAAAATAAATTTATAAACTTATTTTTATGTTTTCATTTTATACTGGGAGGCTACTAGAATACCTAAATGATGCAGGAGTTGTTATAAAACTGCAATATTTTTATCTAACAGTTGTCCAAGCAGCATGTAAATTACATTACTTTTTATTTCCTCATCATGTCATGATGTCAAGCAACACCACCTGAACTGTTTCTATGGGCTCTACCTTCAATCGTTTGTTAGAATAACTTGCTTCTCTTAACTACAGGATTACAAGACAGCAAAAATAAGAACACTTCTTGACAGATAACATTTTGCTTCGTAGACCCAAAATAGTCTGTGTTGCTTCTTCCTAAGCTTCAACAGCAATTAATGGCTATTAATTAATTTTTGTAACTTGAGAAGAAAATTACTCATTCACTGTTTTAATGAAATTTTACACCAAATGAACACATTAATTCAGTGAAACATTCTGAAAGAGATGGAGGATTAGTATGAATTGGCAAACTGTTTACCTTTTAAATTAAAACGCGGAAAATGAAATATACTACTCTGCACCAAGCTAGCTTTAACTTTCCTGCTGTTCCAGGTAACTCAGACATTTCATACCATAGAACTTGAAGACGAAGTGTTTGCTACAATTTAATTTTCATATAAAAGTCGACCATTTCCTACTGGTTTATTTCTCTTCTCTTAGATAGTGAGATAAAAAAAAAAAGAAAAGGAAATGAAGAGGAAGTGAATTCTCTTTTTTAAGCGCTATATACATAAAATATCAACTGCAGTCTTTTCCAGTAGAAAACACAGCGGATCAGGATTCAAAATCTGAAATACTCTGCAGTCTCCCTTAGTATGCATGTGACAGTGTCAGAAAAGAAGTATGCTGTGACTGGAAATCTTAATAATTATACCACGTGTGAAATTATTTTTATTTCTTTCTCTATGGTATTTCAATTAAATTACCTATTTGAAAACTACATTGTATTAATTTAAATTCAATGGTTATTTAAAGCTCATACTACTGTGAGAACTGAACTTTCCAGTTATGAAGTAATATGGCAAATTTAGAGGGTAAAGTTTTTAATGGCTTTCAAATGCTATAAAAAAAAAAGGTGTTATGGAATTAATGTATATGGCTACACATATAAGATTAATTTAAGCTCCTTTCCCGATTTGAACTTGATACAAATAAATCCCTTTCTCTTCTTCTAATCATACTACAGCACAAGCATGTCTGACAAATTTACATTTGCTACAGTTTTTCCTACACACAAGGCAAAATAGTATATGAAAATAGTACCAATTAATATTCTAGTTACTAGTCAATATACTAGGCAAGTACACAAAGAGTTAAAAAGTAAAATTCACTCACTTTGAAAATCAAGAATAATATAGGATTTAAGCACCTATACTACATCATCCAAAAATCAAATTAAGTAAGCAGTAATGAAAGCAATACTTAATTTCAAATTTTTAATATATAACTTAAGGATTTATATTTCCAAAGCTTTTCTCCTTTAATAAATGTATTCCAATGCTGAAATATCACAGAGTCTACTCTCTGATTAATTTTGTACTAATTCTACTTCTGAAGATATTGGATATCAAAGCTTAGTACTAAGAAATATTATTTCGCCACTGCCCCAAAGGCATTAGCTAGAAGTTTCTCTTTCTTCTCTGCTTTCTAAGTCACACCTCCCTTCCTAATATGATGAAGGACAGTTTCTATGAGCTACTAAACATCGTAAAGTACAAAAGCACATACATCTGTATTTGTGATTTCAATGCAAGTGAAACACATACTTAAATTTTAGGATAGCCTGAGGTGTTTTGCTGAATCAGGACACATAAACACCGAAGCCTAAAACGAAATTACGTCCTTCCCTAAGATTCTTTCTGAATCGTTCATTTACAAGTATTCCATATTTCTTATATTATTGTCTATGTACTAGTCAAACAGGAATTATTATGCTTCCTATTTTCAAATACATATTTTGAACACTGACAGTACTTTATTACAATCTCATTTGCAATCATGGCAATGAAATGTACATTGGGCATATCCATGCAACTTGTGAATTAATTCCTTTAAACCACAAACATGATTTTCCATGTCAGTCTAGAATTACTGGTAGTGCTTTTCTTAATGTGATGGTCTGGGACATTTATTAGAATAGTAGTGAAGCTGGAGAAAGTATGAATACAGGCCCTTCTCCAGATCTGAAAGATGCAGAACGTTTCACTCCTTGTTTCTGTCAGTCCTGAATGTTCATTTGTGAGTCAACAGTATCTCACAGTTTTGCTGGATCACAATAGCAAAATATATCCTGTGTTAACAGATGTATATAAACTATGTAATGTACTGTGTAATGTAGTGAGCAATTTTGAAGTCATTCTGTGTCGAAAATGTGACTGATTATGGTAAATACAGGTCTTTTCTTGAGGCAGAAATAACTCTGTTGAATAAGTTAATAACCTTGACAGAAAATTAAGTAGGATCTTGCTCTCTTAATGATACTTGCAAAATAACTGTCTTTTCCCCAAACAGCCATCTCATGAAATAATTCACCACTCTCCTCAGCCTAATTCAGTAGCAGCTACTTGCCTCTTTCCCATAGAAAAATACTTTCACAGACGTTAACAAGAAATCTTAAACACCAGAACTGTATCTTAGATACTTGCAGATATATATGAGCACTTCATGCCTCAGAGACAGTAGATTACAAGTGAAAAAGAGGAAGCAGAGGATCCAGTACTAGAATCTTCATGGAAATGCATCGGTCTGGCAACCTCTATCCCTAACCCAGACAGGTTTTCCTCAAGGTCAGCTTATTGCTCAACCATGAACTCTTAAACGTAACACAGGACAGCACTGCTTCCTTGATCTATGTATGATGAAAAGCTTATCAGTCTTTTCCCTTGCTTCTTTCTGCCAAACTCACAGAGGGGTTTCCTTAAAAAAAAAAAATCTTAATCCTCTCATGCTCCTTCCCCTCTTATCCCTTTCCCAGGGGAGTTTAGTATCTCAATCACCTGGTCTAAAAAGTAGCTTTAAAAGAGTACTTGCCTCTGAATAGGCCGGTCCTGCTGGCCCAAAATGGCAACTTTTTACAGCAAGGAAATACCTAACAGAGCTCATGCATCAACGGCATCGTGTGAAACCCTTAAGAACAAACACACTAAAATTCAAACTCCAATTTGAATGGCTTCAATTTATTTTACATATACACATGTATACATATAGAGCCAAACAACTCTTGATAGACTTTAAAAACAATAAGCATTCTAATCATAAAATACAAGCTATATTCTGTTTTATTTGCAATAAAATCTTTTCATTCTATATCTTTTAATCCTAAAATAGTTATCCTGCAGACGGTTTCAAACTCTTCACTATATTTAGCAACAGCCAAACAGAACAGATACTGATAAAAAAGCAGCTACTCTGGCAGGAAAAAAAAAGTAATAAATGGAAGCCACCTTCACTGTTAGTGCAAAGGCAGGGTTTCCGCTGGCATAAACAGCAGAATGATAAAGTTCCTGGTGAACAGAACTTGCAGAATAACAAGATACATTCCAGAAGCCAACTTCATATATATCCTAAATGCTGTCTTTGATGTCATATATACGCATATACAAAGAGATATATTTACAAACTTTTAAAATAATTACATACACAAAATAATCTACAACTTGACTTAATTGCTATTAAGTGAGGGAAACAATTACTTCATTGAACTAACAATTGGGCAGGAAACAAGTTATGGCTAGAAACAGCTCACCGACAGTTGCATGGGCTATGAACGATGAATGACATTCCTCTCAACATTTTCTTCTATCCATAAAACTTATTTTAGATTTCTGTATTGTTTCTCCTATGCAGTTAAGGAGTCATGGCAAAGTCACTCTCTTTTAGTCTCCGAAAAGTGTCATGTATTCTTTTCATATGGGGTATCTGATGTCTAAAGTAAAGCAAAGGATACTGTGCAGTCAAGTCAGCACTCAATGGAAAGTTACCTCATTCAATTTCTACACGCTTAAGACAATCCTGAATTCACATCTTCAGTGGAAGCAAAGAACCATTTCTACCTTTGTATGTCCTCTATTGGGACAATAGCCTTGCAAGAGGACACTTAATTAGATGTTTACTCAGCTTCTAAAATCCATTCTTTAAGTGTTATAATCTGTGTAAGTAGCAACCAAGACTTAAAGGGCATTGCAATATTCAAAAAATTAGAATAAGTCCTGTAAATGTTCACATATTATTAATTAACCATTAGTCTGAAAGCAAGATTTAAAGAAGTGAGACAACAACACAGCACAAAAAACGGTTCAAAAGCTCAATGTAAAGGCTCATCTTAAATGAAAAAAAAAAAAAAAAAAGAAAAAAGCTATTATTTCTATACCAATACACAAAGGGATCTCTTTGCAATCAGATATTATGATGATCGGAAGCTTGTCTTCGGGAGACTGAGTGTGCTGGATCACAGAACCAAACCAGTCCTTTGGACATTAGGAACCCAACAGGAAGGCAGTAGTCACAAAGACTTACACTGTGATAACGGCAATATGAATTCAAAAGATTCAAAGTACTGGAAGGCCAGCTAAAAGGCAAAAATCTATTTCATGCAAGAAAACCATGGTCTTGCTATGAACACCTGCATATAAAATACTCAGCAAACCACAAACCAGACTGACACATGAGGAATATGTTTTAAAATCACAAACCCAAACAGTTCGCGTGTTAAAAATATAGTTCACATTTGTTAAGTTTTAAATAAAATCTATCTGCAGTTTAAGAAAGAAGTACAAAATTGTACGATGACAATATGATATTTTTCTCACACACGCAGTAAAAGAGAACAGATATGTTTGCTGCTTTTACTCAAACAAAACATCTATAAACTGAAGGAAGAACACTTATTCTTGCAAGGACTAATTATAAAGATTTTCACAACTATTTGCTACCAGCACTGAAAGATCATTAGTGAAAAATGCACAGCATGGGGATTAGTGTATATGAAATAACACATGGAGGCTTGCAAGTATTATGGTTACCTTTTCCTTCAGTCATTAAATTATCGGTTCTGAGTAGATTCAAAGTAACATTTATAAATCAGTCTTCTCATTGCTCTGCATTAGTTCTAACATACTATATTCAAACGTTACAATAGATACACTGAAAACAAGGTTACCAATCTGAAAGGCAAATACACAGTCTTCCCTGTAACTGAAATAAGGTTACTTGTCCAAAGCAGTATTTTTTCCTCTTCTTTGTTCATTTTCTACCAATTGGTTTTCTGTACATAAATTTGTTTCCTTGAGTGTTAAAGCTAGTTTGTAATCCTACATAGATAATTTGTTGAAACATCATAAACATGAACTGTTAAGGTAAATTGTTCTTTAGGCAAACAAGTGATAGGCGAAAATATACTGAACATACAATCATTAGAATTAATGTAAATATTAGATCCTTCATATATTTTTTACAACTGTTAAATATTTTTAGATTTCACTGATACTTGATGATTATATATATGCAATAATAAATACTTGGTACTAATCCTCGTTCAGCTGAAATTCTCCTTTCTTTTTGCATTTGCCCCATGTCAAACTCTGCAACTTTGCATTTGAACCTGATCACGCTGATTAGCATTGCAGTAAGCAGGAAAATTATGCACGAAAACTAATAGTTCTTCATAGTTTTTTCTACATTACTCTCTTCTAGTCAAGTTCCCTCCTCAGAGCTCCAGTATTTTGCATAGCAAAACAGTGGATAGTATTTTCTGACTGCAGTAGTGGTTCTAGGTCATTCTGTAGAACATGGTGTCCTCTTGTCTAGGAGGTTCCCTCAATCCAAGGCATATAACTGAACACTAAATTTAGTGCTGGTATCAAAGGAGGCATCAATTACAGCAAAACTCTCTTTCAATGCCAGTTCAAGTAAGCATATCACCTTCATTAGTCTCACAGTACCAAACGCAGTGTATTGAAGATACACAATGAATAACATCATTCAGGTTCAGACCTGAAGGATACAAAAGAATGCATCACCATTTCCCAAAAACCGTAAAATAATCATTTTTAGCCATTTACACACGGAGGCCTATGTTTTACCAATATGTTATTTGGGCAACTAATAACACTGAGCTTTTTTAAAGGATACAAAAACCATAGATTGATGTAAAATGAATAGCGATACTATTGTCAGCAGAATTTAGCCACTGAAACTGCTTTTTAGGCACTGATTTAAGACTGTATTGCTTAATCTAGAAATCGGAAGACAGACGCAATTCTACTAAAAACAGTGTAATATCAGAAAAAAGTTTTGCTGAAATCTAACAGCGTATCTAAAAGGAAAAATATCTGGTGGCCACTAAAGTTCAAAAAGCAATATTAAAAAAGTAGTATTGACAGTATCTCTTCTATTGCTTATTACCAAACATTTGCATGTGTAACATGCTGCACAAATCCCTCACCTGAACTGAAAGTTCTACAGAATTCCAAGACAGACAGAATTAATTTCACACTGAATTTTTAAACCTTCGATTTACTTCACCTTGTGATGGCATGGAAAGGAGGGTCATCTCAAGGCCATTAACACATCTAAGTCAGTCATTTAGGGCAATGTCTTCCAAGGGGCTACTATATCTGCTGGAACTATCGCTTAATTGTTCCTGAAGCATGGTCCACTATACTGCACAAAACTACGCAATATTCCTAAATGCAATACATATTATGGCACGGTACAGAAAATAGCACCACTAAGAGGACAAACATTTGCCTACACAATGTGCTGTGGAAATAAGCTCTTGTGTGATAACTGAGTTAAGCTCTTGCAAAGCTGACGTGAAAGTGCCATTTTGTGACTTGCAAGCTATTTACAGATGGCAGCCAGACACATAATCTCTAGTCATCTCCAACTATACAACCAACTCATGTCTCATTATAGGAGTCTTTCAGGAGTGCGATGGATGGCACCCGTTTCTTACTCTAAAGAAAAGACACTTTTTCAGAGATCTGATATGAAAGTTATTGTGGGTTTATGCATGATTAAGGTAGAATTTTAGCCCCAAGCTAAAACACTGAAAGAATAAGCAATGCAAAATTTTAATGAGTTGCTCAACTGTTAATTTTGTATGCATCAATTGTGCAACTGAAGTTGTAATCCAATTAGTATTTAAAGTAACTATGGATGAAAGACTATCAAAAACGCTTAAAAGAAGGCTTCTGTAACTTATTGAAGTGGCTGATATTCCATCACTTCAAAACAGAAAAATTAGTTATGTAACAAAGAAGAAAATACACTGCTTCCATTACAAAAGTATCCACTAAAGATTAAATGAAAAATGCATGATCTTCTAATACAAGAAAAAAAGAAACAGAAAAGCTCTCTTAAGTACTTTAATTTAGTAGGTTAATAGGCAATGAACAACCACATCAACTCTGGACTTTATACCAAGCAAAAAATCCTACAAATGTTATTGATACATATACATTTCTACTACCACCACCACCTACTCCAGGATTATGTGCATTACTATTCATTTTATATCACACGTGTCAAGATTACCTACTAATTTTATGGAAAACTTAGGAAATCATTTGAAGTCAGAACAGAGTTGCTATCTTTAAACATTCACAAACCACATTCACTGACATCTGAATGCCATTAAGAAATTTATAAATTTTTTTTTCTATTTGATTTTGAAATTTTACATTACTTCATATGAATTAGCTATGATGATTTTTCTCATAGACAAAGGTGCAATATATATAATTAGCACGATTCTGGCATTCCAGTGATACATGTATTAATAGTGTCTTATGCCAAATAAAAGGTCATAAAGATCTTTTGAGTATCTTAGTCATTATGTCAGCTTTCTTTTGATGACTACATCAATCACTATGGTTGATGCTACTTAGATATGTGATACAAGAACTTAGTGACAGTAAGGTAAAAAAAAAATCCTATATAAAAGCTAACAAATTTGATCAACATTAGGAACTCTGATTTAAGCACACAGTCGTTTAGTGATAAGGACAATTTTAGTTCCTAAGTCACATTTTTAGTCATAAGCATGATTTAAATTTCAAATAATTTACCTGTGAGAGTTAAATAAATTTTTCAGATCACTCCTACACTGTAATGAAAAATTACTTTGTTTACTTCTCAGTCCTTACGGGATTTCTCATGTATATTGCAATGTGTATTTAAGCTCCTTAACATTTTTAAATTTTGGTCATTAAGGATTAAACTACATGATAGTACATATTTACTACATGCACATTACAATCTTTACTGTATTTGTTGCAAAATCCCTATATGATAAGAAAACATAGAAATTTCCATTTTAAAATGGGACATCTAAAACACTAAGACACAAATAATGGGAATTAAGCACCCAAATGCCTTTAAAAAACTGGTTCAAAGAACTTAAAACAAATTGGTGTAGAGCACTGAAAATTTAAGGAATTTAGACTCATACAGAGATATTTAATTAATTACTGACCAGTGTTAATTGTTGTCATTCATTG
>VWZK01012749.1:0-11847 GCA_013396935.1 Baryphthengus martii
TTTTTTTTTGAGTTCTAGGATATTTTGGGCAGTAGTATGTATTGCCTTTTCCTTGGTTCATTTTTAATAGTGTTCTGAAAAATCAAAGTTAAAGAGTAGCTTGACCCAAGATATTCTTTCATCTTTCTGCTTTCATTTTTGCTGTTTGAGCAAACTGCCTGATCAGTCTTGTCTCTGATTCTTATAAAGCCTCTTGAACACAGTATTCAGTGGTTCGGGTTTGGTTGGGTTTTTTTTCCAAATGTGGGATCGAAGAAATTATGTAGGAACACGCGATTTCCGGAATGGAATTCTTTCTATTAATTTCTTTCTATAGAGTCAACCAACTCATATTAATGTTGATTTGGTTTCCTTTAACTTTTGCTTTTTCTTTTTTTCACTTGTGGCATCTAATAATCAATTTCTCCATATTTTCCCTTTTCTGAAATGATAATTGCCCCTGGAAATCTGAGTCATTCTAAAGCAGCATATTTTAGGATTCTCAATCCCAAAGTGCTATGTGTGGTACACTTCAGCCTAGAAAACAGGCTGAAAGGTTATTGAAATCAAGGCTTTTTCTTACTGTTGCTTATTATATTGATTGACATTTGCTCAGCTTTGAGTCCTGAAGATGTACAAAGGTTGTTCCTGAATTAAGCTGGTGTCAAAGACTTTTTACAAGGCTGGCAACAAGGAGCTAAATAAAAATCACAGGCAGCTTCTAATGGTGATAGCATTGCAAATATATTCATTGCAAGATCAAACTTTTCATCATTTAGAAATAGTGTGACCAGCAGGACGAGGGATGTGATCATCCCCCTGTACTTGGCACTGAAGTGAACGTTGAGTACTGTGTTCAGTTTTGGGCCCCTCATTACAAGACAGTGAGGTGCTGGAGTATGTCCAAAGAAGGGCAACAATGCTGGTGAAGTATCTAGACCATCAGGCTTCTGAGGGACTGGCGTTGATTAGCCTAGAGAAAAGGAGGCTAAGGGGAGACCTTATTGCTCTCTACAACTACTTGAAAGCAGATTGTAGCGGGGTGGGAGTCAGTTTCTTCTCCCAAGTAACAAGTGATAGAACAAGAAGAAGTGGCCTTAAGTTGTGCCAGGGGAGGTTTAGCTGTTAGGAAAAATTCTTTTCCCAAAAGAGTTGTCAAGCACTGCAAGAGGCTGCCCAGAGAAGTAGACAGTCCGTGGAGGCATTTAACAAATGTGCAGACATGGTGCTTAGGGACATGGTTTAGTGGTGGACTTGGCAGTGCTGAGTTAGCTGTTGGACTCAATGATCTTAAAGGCCCTTTCCAACCTAAGTGATTCTGATTCTCTCTCATGTACACTTTTTTTATTATTTTTTTTTAATAAATTCTTTAATGGTTTGCTATTTGAACCAGTAGCCTTTCTGCATTTTTTGGCTGAAAAGCAGGACAGAAAGGACATAAATCTGCCAATATTGTGCTGGTCTGTGGCAGAAAAAAAAAAAAGGATTTTATTGTAGCTGCTCCTTTTGTCTGGCACTTCGCCATCTATGAACACTGCTTGGTTTTTTAAGTAACAAGCTCCGCAAGTTTCACTGCTGTTTCTAGAGATTTGGACAGTAGCAGTGACAGTGGAATTCTCCACTCAACTAGAGAAGATGTTTTAACTGCCTTTCAGAAGTTAAATCAATTCATATCTTTCTGTCTAAGGCAGCAGATTCTCACTGGAGCTGTAGCTTATGACTTTTATCTTGTTGTGACACCTGCTTTGGTCAAGGGGATTACTGATTACTGCTCCTGGAAGGTGTCAATACTGATGATGTTCAGTTGAGCAGCTGTCCTCCCTCTTCTATTATTATTATTCATGGCATGTGATTGATTCTTCTGAGGACCTTCGTGATAGAAAACTTAGCAGTTCTTTGCTGTCTTTCTTTTAAAGGAACCTTAATGGACAATTATTGTTTCTGAAATGTGCTACAGCCACCATTTCACCTCATCTATTGTTCAGATATCTCTGTGCAGCCAGAATGTGGGCAATGAAAAGGTGTGAGATGTGTCATTATCCATATGCTGAGAGCTATCAGTTGCACACTTATTGTCTCTCCAACAATGCCATTCATTACCTAGTATCATACTGAGAAGAGCTTAAAGGAAAGAAGACACTAGCAGTGATTTCACCTCTACAGAGCTGAGGTATGATATAGATTGGACTCCAAAATTAATTATAGAGTTTCTAAATTCTGGGCTTATTTTACAGAATTTGTATCCATCTGAAAGCCATTATGACTATATTCAGCATCTTAACACTGGCATTTGAGTCAAGAAGATAACAACACGTGGAGGGGTGCAGGTACATGGGAGGAAGACAGAAAAAAGGTTTTGGAATGATACCTATAGGATCTGTGAATGCTTATTCTGAAAAATAGATAAATGAATGAAACCAACTACAATGTAAAGTCATTTTTCCTTCTAGTATTTGACAGATTACCATAAAGAAAGTATGTTCAGCTGTTCTCTGTCTTCACTATAAGACACTAAATGTCTTCCTATGGAGCAAATGAAGTATAACTTGGATTTTAGAAATACCCTCAAAGTGTTGTATAGCTCTGGAAGAGACTATATAGGCTGGTGCCAAAGTCTTCCTCAGTGGGAGGTTAGATAAAAACCTCTCACAGATTATCTAGACAACTTTGCTCTTGTTGGTAATGCAGGCAAATGAGCCAAATTATCTTTGGTGTCCCTAAGATGTTCGTGACTGTTGACATTAAAGATCTCCCTTCTTTTATGTAATGGCTCAGGCGTTAAGACTGGCAAAAATCATCATCTAACTGCCACTTTGAAACAGAACGTGATGGGCACTGAAGTGAGGTTAGTAAAGAATCTTACTCCTGATCTGAGTCTATGGATACTTTGTGTAGTTTGAAGGCATCTCTCAATCATTTTCCCATTCTTCTGGGAATTAGCTATGTTTAAACAACAGGGAGGTATTTAAGGATGCTTCTAGGCTGTTCTTCCAGCAGAGGAAGCACTCGCCACCACTCCTATAAATTCCTTGAAAACAACTCAGAACATAAAAAACAATACATACGAAATCTTCTGTCTGGGTTGGCTGGTTTCTTTTCCCTATAACCATATTAATTTCAGACCTTTGCAGAACTTCTGCTCTGGACACAGCTCTTATTCAGATGAGCAAATTGTCATTTAAGTTTTTCTAATAATCACTTGCTCCTTGTCTTCTTGTGGGCAATAAAAAAAACCGCAGAGTTGGAATCATTGTTCAAAACTAAAAAATGCACATATATGCTTATAATAGCTTGCACACACAACTCATGGTTTGGACACAATAGTCTTTACAAACGTACAGTCTTTTTTTAATTTCTGTTTTAATAAAGTGCAGCTGTCCCTCCACGGCAGCTTTGTGGGATTTACTTCCCTCACCCTCCCATTTTATTCTGCCACATTTCCTTTGAGCATCTAGCTTATAGATTTTCTCCAGCTACCAGGCTATTTGGCTTCCATCTGCCCAATAATCCAAATACGTGTATCAAACACACACATGGCACATTTCCAGGTAGTAACATCCCCTTTCCTTTCTGCCCTTTTGTATCCAGGTAATTAGCATATAAGGTGCACAAAGAGAACATGCTCCTCCATGGTTCTGCTTTGTGCGTCAGCTCCCCCCCTCCCCTCTCTGCAGACTTCTATGCCTCATGTACCAGCAGCTACCTCATCGCCCTGGCAGCCTCTGGTGGCACAGCTGATCTATGTGCAAAGCCCAGCGGCATGGGGGGTCTGGCCTCTCTGGCAGCATGGCTCTAAGGCAGGTATTTATTTGCATCGAATACAGAGGCAGCAGGGCTCTCCAAGTCCACGTGCAGTGGCGGTACAGAGATCAAAGTTATGGTTGCCATGCTTACATGCTCGCATGGAAAAGTGCTCTTAGGCTTTCCAACCCTTTCTCCCTCTCCCCCATGACTTTTGACAGCCTGGTATCTTTCCAGTTGTGTTTTCATTACTGAAGAAGCAGCAAGACAATGGAGTAGCACTCCCTCCACCAAATCCCACCTAGGAGCCAGTCCTGGTCGATCATGTACCCAGGAGGCTGTAACAGAAGAACAGGGCAGAGGAGCCTAGCCCTGGGAGATGAGGGCCTCCCATCTCATGCATCAGCTGCCTTTGTTTTCCTCTGCTCCTTCTAAAACCAAGACACTTATTTCACCATAGGGGTGCCAAGGGTAAAGGTTTGAGGAAACACCAGGAGGCATTTTGAGAGATGCATCATCTAGTGACTCCAACAGAAAAATTTTAGAAACTCCAGCAATAAATGAGTGAACCTCGAACAAAGCAAGAACAAATAACAAAGATGTCAGGGAAAATAAGGCTTCTCTGGAGGATGAGTGAGAGACTGTAGGCAGAAAATAGAAGAGAGATTAAGAAAAAAAGAACTGTGCAAGAGGAGGAAATACTTATGAGAAAAAAACAAAAACGAAATTTGCAGTGAAAGACATGGGATAAATGGAAAAAGCTAACCTGGATTAAATGAATTATTTGACTAGATCAGTACCCTATCTTCCTTCAATGTCAATACCAGATGCTACAGAAAAGTAGTACAAGAGACATCCACTGAGCTGCTAGAAGAAGCTTCACCCAAACCTGGTGGACTGGTGAGATCAGTCTTCAGTCACGCAACTGCTGTGCAATTGCTTTATAACTGTGTAATATGAAAAAAATATATGTGTGATGGCATTATTATTAATGTAAATATCTATTTATTTCAAAGGTTCAATGCAATACTTTTTGCCAATACCTCAGGGCAATACTTTCCAAGGGGAAATTATACCTTCTATCTCCTTTTCAGTGGAAATGCCTTGCCTTTTAATTTAATTGGTTTTCCTTTGCTTCTGCATTATAATGAAGGTGCAGCACAACCATACCCATGCCACTTAGTATACATAGATCTAAAAAAACCACATACCAAATTAATATCATATTTATCTTCTTATTAAAGGACACAAAACTGATTGGTATGTATATCACAAAGCTATAATTCTTCAGGAATCGGACCTGTGAATAAGGAAATTTTTAAACATGTTTTAGACAAATGACTTGTCCAAGTTTTCTCTGCATAGCAGCTGTTGACTGCATTTGTATTGAATTCACTAGGGCACAGGCCCAATCATACTTTGCTTCGGCAAGTTTAGCAGTAGCTCTTGGAAGTCTTTGATGAGCCAGGATTCAAACGACACTCATAGACATATCTGGAAAGGAAGATTTTATAAAGCTGCTGCTGCTGCTAGTAAAGAATTTACAACCCAAATGCCAACACCTGTAATGAGTTTTCTGACTTTATCATAAATGTCTTTCAGTGTTTGTACTTCTTTCTCACCCCACCCCTCTGCCAAAGAAAAACACAAATTTTGCCCTGAGGGATATCATCATTAAAGAAAGAAATAGTGCAGTCAAAGCTTTAGCGTGACACAGATCATTCAACAGTTGTGCCATTACTCTGAAAAGCTACTTATTTTTGAACACAGAGCTTTCACTCAACACAGGCCTGAGGCATCACAATCAGATTTGTATCTGGGGTATCTTAACCAGTCTGATCTAAGGGCTTTTGCTCATTACAGAAGCTGTAGCTTTGTGTGAGGTTTATATTCAGGTTCAAAGAATTCCTAAAGCATTTTGCAGCTGGATTGGTTTAAAAGGTATTACCAAATCATAATCATTTTCAAGAATGAATAGAAAAGTTGTTTGGGATACCTCTCATCCCTTGAATCCACCTGGTTTTGTTTTTGTTTAAAGTTTACAAGCCACTTTCCCTGCAGAATTTCTACAGACTAGCGGAATAGTAAGCAACTACAGAGGAAACAAGGAAAGCAGTAATGCTCAAAGTTCTCTCACGTAAACCAAGCAAATTAAGTAGAGTATGTATTATAAACATGAACATTTTTGAGAATTATTATTTAAGGCCAGATACAACTCACACAGTCCCTGAGTGTGATTTGATAGCGGAGTATGACCACTTAGATGGAAAAGTTGATTCCTATTGGGTTTTCTGAGCAGATGTCTATAAAAATGTTGTTCAGTACTACCTCTGAAAGCAGTAAGAAATCAAATTTTTCTCTCCTGTATAGCTGCATAGAAAAACATATTGAAATGCAGGGGAGTGTTTTCTACCCTCTAAATCACTGTGATCATGGGCCACAGTGTTGTAAAACTATGGTTCTGGCTGACAAGGACATAGAATTAGCTACAGGCTCCTCACCGCTCCTTGCCACGCTGGCACTACAGGAATGAAGCCAATGTTATTAAGCTCTTTTTACAGTCTCTTAAATATAAACTTTTCTTAAAAAAAAAATAATTTCTTAAACTTTCCATGAATCTGAGCTCCTCCTGACCCAAAACCCCTAGTAATTCTGCTGACCTTTTGCTAAGCGTTCTTCTCAAACCATCCACAGCTATAGCTGTGGGACAGCTGCTCATATATTAGCAACCTGGGTGGGAGCAATCCATTGCAGGGCCTTTTAGGGTAATGTAGTTTCAAGATACAGTGAAAGACATAGGTGGTGAAGAGAAAATGACTTACAGGTGCAATTTCTTTCTGCAGTTCAACTCTATAAACTACGATAATTCACTTCAAAGGGAAGACAAATGGGTTACTCTACATTCATACAATTGTAACGGAACAGTCCTAAACATTTTGCGAGAAACAAAAGTAATTCTTGCTCCAGAATACAATTAGATTTTAATTTAGTTTGCAAGTATTCAACATAAAAAAGATAACAAGTCGGCACAGGAGGCTATGTGCTGAAATAGGCAAAACGCAGTAGAGTTTACAAACCTGTACGAAGGAAGGTAACTTCTCAGTGGCCACATCACGATATTTCCAAAGGAATGTTACAAATTCTCATGACCGATCCTGCAGGTGAAAAGAATAGTTAAAACTAGAGAGTTTCCAAAGGAAAAGCAAGTAAGATCAGCTGTCTCCTTGGATACGCAATGCTAACAGTCAGTGCAGAATTGGTTTAGAGGTTGTTCAACATTTTAAACTACGGAAGCAGCAAGATCATAACAATTATTTAATATAACAAAGTAGGAGTTAAATAAAATACAAAATGATAAGTTGTTTTTAAAAATGTTACTAAAAACAGTTTTGATGAAAATGCAACAAATATATGGGACTCTATAGGAAAGAAAAGAAAAAAAGAGAGAATGCTGCAACAATTTATATTCCCTTTGAACTGTGTGTAATACAGACCTTAAAGTGCATGTTTTCAAACACACAGCATATGAAAGAAGCAGACATTTATTTCTAGCCATGGCACTTGCAGGCTTTTGGTAAACTAAACCAGAAATAGGCAAGTGGAAATGCTCTGCATGAGAAAGCAGGTACTGATGGGTTCTGCCCAACATCAGTAAACAATTGTTTTTCCCTTTAACCAAAGGAAAAAAAATTCAGCAGTAAACAAATGTCTCATATCTTGCATGAATTCTTCAATAGAGTGAAAGCAAGCCTGTCTTTTCACACCTCCTGCATGTGCTATTCCAAGTCAAAATACAAGTTATATTCCCTGAAATCTATCAGTTGCTATGTTTTCGATTAAGACGAGCATGATACGCAAGGGATGATGATACACAAGACAGCAAAGCTTTCTGCTATAATCCCCCTGGAATCCACACGCGTTGTTGTAAGGATAATTATCTAGGTATCCCCAAGGCCAATTTTTGCAGTTTTCTTATAAAAATCACCTCTTGCATAAGACATGAAGTTTAAAATCATCTCCTTCACAGATATGATTGAGTCACTCCATTACCTCTGGGATAGATATAAATTATGCATTCTTCGATTCTCTTCAAAATTTTAGATGCACAAGGGGACAGAGAGGCATCTAAACGGTACTAAAAAATATAAGGCATTAAAGAAAGAAACAATAACTTGTACAGCATTAACTGCTACAGCGCTCCGAAGGCTCCCTGCCTGGTCAAGAAAAGCACATGAAGCACTGAAACTTAACAGCAGGCTTGCATGCTAATGGCTGCTAGTGACAAGGACTCATTGAATGTCACTGCTTCACATACTGTGTACTGTTCATTTTTCTTATCTATGTGACCTCTCCTTTGAAATGACTGATGAAACTCCCAGGAATTAGCATCTCCGCTTCTGGGCATTTGCCACCAAGAAGGCAATTCAGTAACATCTCTACTATAACACAAAAATAAAGCAAGGGGGGAGAGAGGGAGGATCATAATCTTAACAAAAAAACAGTCACTACGCCTGTTAAAGGATACTCGGTGTGTAATGCAAAAGGATGGCTTCTCTGAAGCCTCCTCATTAGGGTAGTTTTTATCTTGATGCCCGTTAAGACTATTGGCTTGTCACAACACGTGCATTCACATTTCAGACTTGGCTAACATTTTCATAATTGGTGTGAATAAAAAGGAATAGCTGTTACTGCAAAAAAAAAAAAGAGAAATGTCTTTGTTCTGATGCCCTGCTGCTTATGATGACCTATTTCACACTCGCATCTGTTCTCTTCTGATGAACTACTCCAGATGTAAGCTGGCAAAACTGCACTGCAAGTATGTTACCCAGACATCCACCGAGTGCTGCAGATGTTTGCTTCCATGCTTCACATTTAATGTGTGCCTGACTAATTTTTTCTTCATTATTTCAACTTCTTGGCCCACAGAATTTCCAATGAAGTTCACAGAATCTGAGACTCAATCTGCAGCCATAAGGAGCAGCTCCCTTTGTGTGAGCGAGTTCACTAATGTCTGGAATAACCAGCCAAAAGAGCCTTTATCTGAACCGCCGGAAGAAATGCAAACTTCAGTAATCTGTTATGCCTTAATATTATTTGCCTGAGGATTTAACACAACACTCATTTCAATTTCAAAATTACAGATATTTGTAATATTCGGACGCATCAGTCTGACCAAAAATATTATGCCCATTCTCTGCCTCAAGCCCTTGACCTGAATGAGGTTAGTGACAGGGATATGAATGACTTGAGCAGAAAATGAAACACAAAAGTAGTTTTATCGTGAAGTACAATATTTCTTCTGTCACTTAACCACTTTTTTTTTCCCCTCTCAAAATTACAGGGTAGACTGCAAATCTTCAAGGCTAGCAGCCACTACGACAGCCTAAGTGCCATTTAAAAGAATAATAATTTATGAGACGCCTTGGTAGAATAGCAAAGGTCACTGAGAAGACTCCCCAGGGAGGAAAGGATGACAAAGGTTACAAAGATGACTAAAGACTCCCCTATAGGAAGGGATTTTCTTACAAGGAAGATATTTTCTTGCAACAGCTTCATCCTATCTAACACATGGCAGTCTCAGCCAAATGAACAGTTCACCTTTAAGTTAGCTAGAAGACATTGCTTACAAAATATGCTTCTGAAGTTCACAGCTTAGCAGCTTGGCCACATATCCAGGGCCCACTGAGAAGCTGCCAGATGGAGGAAACTGTGGGCCTGTCCCACAGGGCACAAGGGGATGCCTAGTGACCGATTTGATCCCTCCTGGGCCATCAAACTTGAAAGTTCTCCAGAATCTTTGCAAGTCAGTCCCCAAATAGATGCCACTTCTGGGGCAGCCAGTACCATTTACAGACCACCATAGACCGGTGCAGTTTCTCCTAGAAGCAATGCGAAGAGTTGGTATATGAGGAACATAAGAAACACAGTTGACACATTGCTCCAGGCAGTTGTAAATTTGTACACCGGCCGTCACACCATACAGCAGTTTGGGCTGCTTTTTCTTGCCACAGCTACAGCATTCCACCCTTCAGCTGCCACAAAAACAGGAAAAAAAAAAAGAAAAAAAAAACAAAGATGAAGACAAGAAGGAACAACTCTTCTTGGCACAGCTCCACTCTCCGCAGCATCATCTCTGGGCTCATAAAATACACATTAACTGGTGGGAAAAGTTGGCGCTGCAAACCTGGGGGTAACCGGCGTTGTCTGCAGAACATCAGAGCGATAAAGAAAAGCTTAACCTGAAGCCAGCAAGCAATACAAGACAACTCTTATCTCTTCAGAAACGTGCGGCCATAACCATTTTGAAAACTGACACTTTCCAACTGCTCCCGATCGGTTGTGGGAAGTTTCTGCAGCCAGATCAATGGCTGGCACTTGTGGAGGAGGTCTGCATGGCTCTGAAGGGTACAGATGTGATACATGTCAGTCAAGAAGAGGTTATTGATCACTCGGAGCATAAAGGATTATGCTTAATTGCTTTAGGACCACTGCTAGAGCCCATCTTCCTGGTATTTGATTTCCATTTCAGGCCTCCTGGTTCATAAAGAGGTACTGAGAGCCTGATAACCATTCAGGTAGATTCATCCAAGACATTATTTGGGGACCTTCATCTATTCCCTATACTAAAACAGGGCACTTTGCTGAAGGAGACTAATGTCACAGACATTCACAGTATCTGCATTCCCTTGCTCCAGCAGTCCCTGGTCCATTATCATGGCTCATGAAGCCTTTGGCTGGCTATTCAGATCACAGGACATTTTTACATTCCCCTCACCACACACCAACAACAGCGGAGTGTGCCTTTGGGAGAGGGAAGGGCAGAAGGCAAGCAGAAGGCGGGATGCAGCTGAGCAAGTCTCCGATTATAGCAGCATCTTTTATCCTGCACATTACCCGCAGGAAGAAGGGTAATTGTGAACATTGTGAACACAACGAATAACCCAGGCGATGCCCACTCCCAAGTGACAAATCCACCAGGCATGCTGCCAGGGAGCCCTCCTGAACCTGGCTGAGAAATGGAACCGGCATTTCCAACATGTGCTTTGCCTAATGCTCACAGCCGCTTACTCCAGCATGGTAGCTTCCTCGCAATGCCAAGCCTTGGCGGGCTTTACATGAGGGGTTTTCTACTCTCCTGTGCTGGCTTTATGTGCTCTGTCTTCCTTTATTAATTTTAAACAGGATGGGGGGGGATGTAAACTCACCGTTGGGGATATGTCAGTGTTTGCTCAACATGCCCTGTATACCTTTATTAATTTTGTATTGAATGGTGGATGCGATTTCACTCTGGAGGGAAATCAGGAAAAGCAAAAGGTCTTTCCCACAGCAGGTCAGCAGTGGGGAAGGAGAGGGTGTTTCTCTGTGGGTTTGTGTTGAGTGATTTGTGTGCTTTTACGGGTTTCTAAAGCTGAGGAACTTGTGCTTTCATGAACAGGCGCTTTCAGTGCCACGACCTGCTGGTCTGAAAAGGTTGATTAGCTTAATGCAGCATTTGTTATGCAAGTCTTACAACTTACAATACATTTTAAAAGCAGCAGATGATGTCTTTTTGGAGTACAAGAACAGTATATAAATAGGGAAATTAGAAAGTTTTCAAAAAAAGACTTACTTCCAAAGAAGAGGGTTTTTTTAACAGTATAAGTAAGTGCATAAAAACCACATGAACTACAAAAGGGTTGTTGTTTGACACAGGTTAACAAGATTTAACTCTTGGCTAGAAAGTTTAAATCTTGGCTTATTGCAAAAATTGCCTCAATAGGTGTGACCAGCTCAGCATCTTGTCAGTTCCACTCCTGTGATTTCTGGCCCCACAACAAGCTGACACTTGGCTTGGAGTGTGCAGGGACACTCAATGCCCTGGACTGCTCTTCCCTTAGGCTTGATGGAGATGTTGCAAAAAGTCACTCGTTTGCAGGTAGCGCTTTGTTATCTATTTTTAATTGACACAGCAAGGTTACACTTCATCATAGCATATCCCTTTGTTTCCAAACTCAGTCTCAGTACAACTTTGTTCACCGTCACCACAACAATCAAGGAAATGTCCTATTTATTTTTTCTGGAAAATACTGCCAGACCAAAAAAAAAAAAAACAATTAAAAAAAAAAAAAAAAAAAAAAAAAAATTAAC
>VWZK01012749.1:11853-32696 GCA_013396935.1 Baryphthengus martii
TACCCAAAAAAAAAAAAAAAAAAACAATTAAAAAAAAAAAAATAAAAAAAAAAAAATTCACACCTCCCTCAATTTCCAGACATTCTCAGGTCACAACTTGTTCATACTCGGCTTTGCTACATGTTGGGAAATAGTAAAGAGTAGTGTTCTGATGGATTTGAACCTTTCACGCAGGATGGCCAAAAAAGCAAGGAAACTACAGCTGCTGTTTAGTTTTTCAATGCAAAAAATATTTATTTTTTCAGCCATAATTCTTCAATGCCAAGTACAGAGCCTGCTTCCACTTCTGGAAACCTCTGCACATTGTAGATCGCTTTTCCTCTTCTTCCCCTACTGCCTTTCAGAGCACAACATCTGGGAGTTTGAAGATCCCCTCCATCTCCTCCAGTGACTGGAGGATAGAAATCAGCCTTATGCTTACTGCACACAATCCAGATTGGGATTCCTCTGTATGGTTGGCTCCTCTGTGACTCTCATTTCAGGGATCTGCTGCGGGAAGGGGGTCACGGGGCAAAGATATCAATGAACAGCAATTTGGGGACAGTTTGCTGGATGAGGGAGTTGATTATTCACTTGGGCAGTGTAATACTTTTGTTTGCCCTTCCCCAGGCAGCTGTGACACGGAGGACATCTGACAAGACAGCAAAAGAACCTGTTTTACACATCAGAAGGTGCCACAGTAAGATTTAAACTCATAAACAAGGACCTCCTAAGATTTATGCTGCTGTACAGTGCCTTACTGAGATTACTGCTCATAACAAACTTGAAATGGTGAACTGAATTAATTACTTGTTTGAGAAAAACATGTTATAGACCTGAAAACTGAATTATGGACTAGCTGCCTCTCACTGCACACAGTTATGGTGTAAAGTCATTCTTTTCCTAACCTAGTGCAGCTGGCACATGAACTCCTTGCGTGACTGATGGCAGGGGCAGAGAGTTTCTGCACGGAGAAGCACGGTTCCCATTTTGAGCATCAGAAAGTGCGGAACTGCTTCAATTGAAAAATGAGTGAGGGAAACAGGAAAGAAAGGGGCTCCAGGGACTGCAGCTGGTTGTCATGGGCTCTGTAGGTCAGCGCTTTTAGACTTGCTGAATACAGCTGGATTTTGAATAAGTGGGAGGGAAATCGGAAGGATGGGATTTGGAACCTGGCTCACATCCATCCAAGATGATAACATGCAACCCAGGAAAAAGTAATAAATACCAGGTAGATGTCACAGCTCACGGTGCTAAAAACCTCTAATAAAAGCTAATGCAATGATACTCACCAGCCTCTTTGCTGCGCTGCCAACAGCCTGGCTGTTCCCAGAGCCTGAAGACAGGCAGGCAGGACGTCAGGGAGCAAAGGAAGTTGAGCAGCCCTGCCTAGCTGTGAGCATCTTTTACAGGATCCTGCTTACCGCCCCCATGTAAGGGGACAGGAGTCAGCCAGTGCTCCACTTCACTTGCATGTTAGCTGCATCCCAGGCAAACTGTAGGTCACACATGGTATTCTGTGCCCAGTTCCTCTCCAAGTCCTCCAAAAACAGAATAGGAACTGGCTAGAGTTCACCTTCCTGCAAGCCATCTCGCTCTCCTCTCTTTCAGTGCCACTGTTTATGAAACTCTGGAGGGGAATTTAATTCAGTCATTGCCTCTCCTCACCCTGGAGAAGAGAAGGCTCATCACACTATTCCAGTACTTAAAGGGCAGCTACAAAGACAATAGAGGCTCTCGCTTCATGAAGAGACATATAGAAAAGACAAAGGGCAATGGATACAAGTTGCACCAGGAGAGGTTTAATCTCAATATAAGAAATAATTTTTTTTACAATGAGAACAGTCAACCACCAGAAACAACCTCCCCAGGGACATGGTAGAGTCCCCATCACTGGAGATTTTCAAGATGCAATTGGACAGGATTCTAGATTATCTCATCTAGGCTCCCTTTCCTTTCAACCTGTCCAACCTTGAAGGGTTGGATAGATGATCTCCAGGGGCCCCTTACAACTCCTACCATTCTGCGGTTCTGTAATAATCTCTTTCTGCTAAGCTAAGTCCAGCTGAAACTATCAAGGTGGCTTCAGAGCACAGGGATAGAACAAAATGCCCTAGCAATATGTGCCCAAATGTGAGCAAAATACACGATTTTTGCTATAAGTGGACTAGAACTGAAACAAGGGGATGAGTCGGCCACCTGAGCCCAGAGCAGTTAGCAGACACACAGGCAAGACAGACCAGCCAGTTGAGAAAGAGTCCACAGGAATGAAGGGAGAAAGGTAGGGAACACCATAATATTTCAGAGCACACAACCACTTGAGTGTTAGTATGAAGCAGCTACAATTGATCTTAAATTACTGCTGATCGTAACAGGAATAAAACCAGCAGTAATTTACCCATTATAATATAATAAGGAACTGTATCACGCAAAGAGAGATTTTCATAATATCAGTGTAGCATGATTAAATGCTGCACAGCACCAGCATGAACTGATCATAAAATGGGTCAAAAGTGGTATAAACTGATTGACTGCAGAGGCATCTCTGTAACCCAGCATGCATACATATATATATACATATGAGTGTAATCTATTCAATCTTCGTCAAGAGATGACACATTTGCATCTTCTATCCAGATTGATGATACCCTGCAAATAAAATAATTCATTGTTCTGCAAAGCTGCATCTCCCATACACAGTACTGCGACCTCCATACACCTAGAAATGAGACCACTAGTAACAGGAGGGGAGAATTTCTAGGAGAGATCGGGAATCGCACACGCATGTGGAAGGAATAATAGTGATGCATCTACCACCCTCGTAACTCCCTCAGCAAAGAGCCGTTTTAATATTAAGACCATGAAGTCTGCCTAAGACACGTTAGTAGCAGTAAGTCTACAGAAAACAACAGCCTGGAGGAGAATGCTGTTATCAGGATTGCAAATGTTGGCTTTATTAATGAAAAAGCGACTTTGAGTTATGATGTGGTTTTTTTCACAGTGGCAACAGCAGCATGATTTGAGTTCATACCCAGAGCTGATCATAAGGAACCACGGAAAGCAAAACCTGGGTTTCCTCTTACTTTGTTACTGGAAGAAAAGAATGAGAATGAAGAAGGCTCTTAGGTCAGGAATAGTGGTCAAAGCTTATAGCTGGCAAAAGTTTCCAATCGGTGCAATGATTCGGGTAATCTGTACATGGAATGCAAATTCTGGTTAACATTTAAGATATTATTCAACTGAGTAACTCTGTCATGGATACTTTTCTGTCAATGTGGATTTTCTATGAGGACAAGACTTTCAACAGTTTCCTTCTAGATCAGAAACATCACCCACTTCTTCCATTTTCTTGGAGGGAAAGCACCAAAACGTCAGAATGTAATGAGTTATACAAGGTGTTTTTTTACTTTTTTTCTTTTTTCTCTTTCTTGCAAAAGGTTTATTCTGAATTGCTTTGATAGAGGTTTCTTATAGAGATTTACTTACGATAAATTCTTGTCCTTGACCCAGTAAAATTTATGCACTGGTGCTATCAGACAAACAGTTTTATGCAGAGGGAAGTGGTCATTTAGACTGAACTGCCTTCTTTAAAACCAAGTTCCATTACTTTAGACTCAGCTACAAAATGCTTCTAGCAGGAGTAGAAGCACTTGCCATATTTGTATTTATTTAAAATAATCTGATGGGACTGGGGCCACAAAGTGATTTTTGTGGCTGGAAGAGGTCAACAGTAAACTAAGGTTGAAAACTGCTGTCTTAAATCATTGAGAAAAGAGCAGGAAATTTAGAAATATATTCTTTTGGGGACCACAGATGAGAGGAATGAGCAGTGCTTGGGGAGCTTCCAAAAGACTATTTCTTACTAGATAAACTATTGGGATAGAGATTTACTGGAGCTTCTTGATAGCCTCCACTTTCACTCCCAGTTGCTGTGTGTCACATAATGAAGTCTGGAGGGGATACACGTGAGTTTCGCCATGCCAACGTGCATGTACAACAGGTTCTGCTTGAGATGAGAGGAGGCTTTCTGGCTATCTATCAGCAAGAATCAGCTAGGGCACCTGAGGGATTCTGTGACTCCATGCCATTGCAGTAATGAGCAGGCACATGCTCTTGATGGAAGGAATGGTCATTATTTTTCCAGAGTTTCCCTGCCTGAATCATCAGCCTGCTCGCTTCCAGTTTAGCAAGCTGCTCTTTAGATAGAAATCAGACTGACAAACACTTGAAGAAACAAAAGTATAATTAGGATCTGTTAGGTTTGGTATGTGCCTTTGCTATGTTACCACTGACTTTAGAGCCTGCAACCAGTGGCAAAAATCTTTCAGCAAAGAAAAACTTGAATGAAACAACTCCCTCTAAAAAACATCACTCGTACATCAAGAGGTGTCTTCCATGGGAGTCTTAATGGCATGATTTCACATCTCTATAGCCTTGCATGTGGAAAGTTTCTGCAAAACCAGCCTGCATTCACTGGACACCAAACAGCAGTAAGAATTCTGTACCGGAATAAATTCTTAAAGCACTTGTTCTTGCACAAACCCTGCAATTTCAAAGTGTCTGCATTGAAACAACCACAGCCATGTAAATGAAGGTCATGTTTTGAACAAAATAGATTCCTCCTGGGCCTGCAAGTTACTTGTACGTGTACTTGTAAGGTGCCCATTGTTAAGGCATCTGTGCCATGAGCTAATAATATATTTAACAATAAATAATAACAGAATTATGGAAAAGCTTCATGCACAGGCAGATTTTCTGCTGAAGAATGTATAAGTACAAACAGCGGTCACCTCTGGAAAAAACGGAGACAAGTCCTCCAGTAGCCTAAGAGTCATACTTTCAAAGAACAGCGGCCATTTGTGCAGCTGAACTTCTGTGTTTGCAAGTACACATGCATATTAAAGATTATAAAAGCAAAAATGAGAGAAAAAATAAAGCACTTCCAAAAACAGAGATGGTCTGCATGGATGGCAGCATATGATGTATTTTGCACCCTACACACACAAGCGGGGCTCTTCTCTGAAATACAAGTGTCTACTTTTGTACATGTTCTGTGGTTAGATTGAAATGTTTCAATTTAGTTCTTTAAGCTTTTGAACATAGAACCTGTTAAAAAATTAACAAGGTGTAAAGCGGTCACAGAGAAAGCCTGAGCTCGTTTTTAGAAACAGTTCAACAAAAGAAATCCTCAAACATACTTGACTACGAGTTTGCAAAGCCAAACATCCAGATTTTTGAAAAGGTCGTTTCAGGTAAAGGATTGAAATTCGTACTGTTTCTATCCAGGTGTACATCCAACAGGAATTAGAATAGGAAGAAAATCTGTTTTGTTTTGTTTGCCTCTTATCTGCCACCCTCAAAAATCAACTTGTTAAAAACACTAGTTCCCATCTGCCAACAGCACCACAGCATACATAGAGTGCTTTAAGTGCAGAAGAGGATACCAAGTCCCTTAGAAAACCCTGTTTATGACATATTTTGATGATGTTTCCTACAAGTTTCCAAGTGACGGCTGGGTCAGCAAGCTCTGGCACAAAACAGCAGACAGCTGGGTGTGGACTAGACAGCATGTGGACAGGAGTCAGGCTAAGGACAGCACTTGAACCAGAACGGTTGTTTCTGCACTGGAAATCAGGCTCTAATTTCTAAAGCATCTGCAGGATACTCCTCGCTAATGAAAAAAAAAAAAAAAAAATAGAAAAAAAATAGAGTAACACTTAATTTTAAAATACAGTCTTCACTTAGATTTACATTGTAAGAGGATTTATGACTATGAGAGGAAGAAAAAAAGCTTCTAAATTATTAGTTGTGATTTTGAGAATGATGTCACAGAAACTATGTTTAAAGGTCCAATTCTGTCAGTCTACATGCATGTAAATTGTTCTGTACAGGTCAGTAGCACCCACTTTCATGACAGGATAGAGATAGGCTTGCAGGTTTAAACCAATTGCTTCATTTATGGCATAAATTTCCTCCAATTAGTCAGGGAACTGGAAATGTCCTGCTTCAAGTAAAACCCAGGAACATACAATATTTAATAAATGTTTGCAGGGCAGCTTGAAAAACTCTTATGAAAAAATGTTTTTAAAAACCTTTTTCCCCACTGAACAGCTCAGTGAAGCGTGTCCCTGACACAGGCCTGTAAGGGGCCGAAACGCTGGTTATTTGTTCTCTTTTGCTTTTTACAAATGAAGCAAAATACAGTTAATACATTATGCATGTCATCGAGCATATTTTTATTTAGCCTGTTTTGGTTTGCTGTGCCTTGGGACCTTTCACTTTGTTTTGTTGTGCCCTGGGAACTTTGATTTGATTTTGTTTTTCTGGTTAATAATAAAATTGAAATATTAAGGTAGGACATCGACCAATCCACAGCGTGTGGGATTTGTTTATGTTTCAATGAAAACGGCCTCTCAACATCTCTTTTCCGCTCTCTTATCTTATCAGCCACCAAACCACTCTCAACAAGCTGGCCTGTCACAGGAGCAGCGCGGGCCAGTTGCTATTAGTCATTTCATTCCCTGTTAAGATGATCTGTTGTTTCACCCTCAGGAATAAGACAGACTTTCCCAGTAACATGCCATAGGGTCTCAGTACTGTACAATTTGGGTACAGAAACTATTCTGTGCCTTGTACTTTCAGAATTACCATTATGGTAATTAAAACAGATAAGCACATTAAAGAAGCTAAAGACAATCCTCTGTCGGGAGGAACTTACTCCTATCGCAGAAGTTAAAGAGTGAGAGTAAACAGCAAAGCCCAAGGGAGAAAGAAGGGGAAGAAAGGGCAATTGTCATGAGATTAGACAGTTAATTACAGTCACTACATTCACATCTCAATACCGTTTTTTTATTTGATTTTGGGATGGGGGGGTGTTATCTTTTGGCATTCAGTAGCAATTTGTGTTGCCCTGGGAACCTATAGGAAAGGTGAGGAGTAAGAATAGACTGAGGAAAGCAGCACCAAAGAGGTGGGAAACAGGGTATTGGTTGCTGGGTTTTGATCGGGCTGAAAGTCAAGTTCAGACTAAGTAACAAATGAAGTGAGGCAGAGAGGAAGAAAAGCTGTTAGAAATGAAGATTTGCAAGGGCAGGAGTACAGGACTGAGTGTCACACAGTGGGGCTGCGGGGTAGGCTTTACTCCAGCAGCATTCGTCTCTATCCTGCTCTGCCCCACTGGCTGGAGGACATCATCCATACACCACCGCTACAATAAACTGGTATTCTTGGGATGCTAATTTCCCCCTTCCTCTTATCCCAAAGGGTTATCATTAATCAGTACCTAACAGTCCCAAAAGACTTCCAGCCTGGGGCAAAGAAGGAGTAGTGCTTTTGGAGGGTCACTTTTTATTTTTGCTGAAGGATGCACAGAAATTGTCAGTTTGCGTATCTCTAGGCAGCAATCTACAAATTTGCTGCTCTCTTCATACAGCTGCAAGACAATTTGGACTGAACCAGCCCTGCTCCTGGCTCTTCAAAGACTTCAAGTCTGTAGGTCCCATGCAGCAAAACAAGTTATTCTGAAACTTTCAGTGGAGAGACTGTCCCAGTCTCTCACAAGCTGGTGGAAGACTCTTCCGGTATGTCATCTTCCACTGTCCTCTTGTCTGAGCACGAAATCAGTGGAGCTCCTCTATTGTGAACAGCACACAGGGGTGGAAATGATGGTTAAGGAGTAATAAATTTGACCTCTCTCCTATATGTGATCTACTTACAATCAAGCTCTCCTGCTTCCTATCACTGATTCTGTTTTTTACTGGTGGTGATTTTGTTTTGTTTCATTTGCTAGGGTTTTTTTTATTTATGTATGTACATTTGTATGTATGTGCGTATTTATTTCCCTTGGGTCTGGTGAGACCCTGAAAAGGTGCAAATGAAGTGCTGAAGAGATTCTCCTCAGACGCAAGCTGAAAGGACTGTCTCTCTGCCCAGGTGAGAGAAAAAAGGAAAGGCTTCAGTGTTTCACAATTAAACTGTCTAGTTCTGACAATCCCTATCCTCCACATCTCCCTGCACTCTTCTCAGCTGTGCTTAGTTGTACAGTCGTACTCTAACCATGCGGCATCCCCCAGACACAGCTAACATAGCTGGGAATCACACACGCTTGAACTGAGCAGGAACTTTCCTGGCTCGCAGCCTGGGAATGAGCTGAGCAGAGCTCAGAAGCTGGTACAGAAACCCTGAATGGCAATTCCCACTGGCATCTTGGTATCCCTCCTCTGATAAAACTTCCCAGGGTACCTCCTATGGCTCCTACAAGATCCACAGCCAATTTAAGAGACAAATGCTAAAGTTGGATTGAAATGTAAGCCTCTGAACTGCCTTTTTGGTGATGTTACTTGTTCTTGTGCCGGATCATTCTCAGCAGCATGGATCACAAATTCTGACAGCTGAGGTCAGGCTGGTAAACTCTGGTCTGAAAGACAGCTGGCAGAATTGCTCAGGTTAACCCCAAGCTGTCCACTACCGTGTGGATCTTCAAGTGAGAATTGCAAGAGTCTGTCAGGCATAGAGTAACAGCAAAAAGGAAAAAAAAAACAACAAAGAAACAAACAAAAAAAACAAACATACTGTGAGCCACTAGTAGAAAAATGCACCTTTTGGTGGCCCTGAAAAAGGTGCCTTTTGGCTGCTTTAGTCCTAAACTTTGCTGGTGACAGCTTTTTGAGACTAGAAGGTGTAAGCCATCTGACCAACAGCCCTGAAGTTGACAGCATTGTGGAGACATCAGCTGGCTTCTCTCTAAAAGGGCCAACCAGAAATCAGTATCAGGGCTCAGCTAGTAACCTGGGGGAGCATTAGCTCTTCAAACTACTGCTTCTGCAGTCACTGCCGCAGCAAACCATTGGGCAACGCTGCTAATAGCTGGGCTGCCAAGAGCTTGTTTTGTGCTTTGTGGTGCAGGCTGCAAAATGAAAAATCTCGGGATATTTTTCTGCCTTTCCTCGTGCATTAAAGACAGAGTTTTTTAATGAAACAAAAATGGTGTAGTCAGTACTAGACACTCATCTGGCCAAAAACCTATGTCCACCCTTAGATAAGAAAGAGAGTTTCTTGCCCCAGCTTCACCTGGAACTTAAAAGGCAACAACTATCCCTTTTCCCTATCTTTTTCTTCTGAATCCAGCATCTGGCATCTGAATGTATTCCCTCTCCTCTTCATGACTAACTGGAATTCATTCTTGTTGTCCTCCTATACAGGCTTTTGGAAGTCCATCATAAGCTTCCCCAGATATGGAGGCATGAACTATTGTCAAGCACAGTCTCAGCATAAGCCCTTGTAACTCCAAATAAGTTGTCACAGTCACAGGGTACAGTGCCATACTGGCTTAACTTGGGCACCAAAAGTTGCTTATTTGTGTCAATGCACCACTGCACCTGATAGCGTTAGTTCTGTCTCTTAATGAGTCAAATAAATAAGCCTGGGAATGGCAGCACTGGCCTGGTACACCCTGACAAAGAGACACAGTTTCAGCTTGGAAAAGGATTGCTGCAGTTGCGACTCCTCTGCTGCTATACTTGGAATACACGAGCCCAAGGGTGAGCCTAGAATTACCCGCTCTAGCTCTGCCATTATTCCAGTTCCTCCCTTACACATCAATTTGTAGTCTCTTGCCTTAGTGGAATGAAACTCAATTCAATCTTTCCAGGTTATTCTACCAGGGAAAAAAGAAAACTCCTTTAAAAAGTGATTTTCCATAAAACACTACTGTGTATTACACTTTCATCAGCTTTAACTGCATGCACTTGGTACTCAGCATCCTCTTTTCAAGCCATCACATGCTTATGCTAATAAAGCACATGTAATATCCTCTTCCTCCCTGTTTTCTTTTCTCTCCAGGCTCCAGACATTAGAAAAGGGATTCTCTAAATGGTGTTTAGAAAAGCTTCCAAATATTTCTGCTTGCTTTCCTTTATCACTGTGCTGAGGTTGCACCCAGCTGATACGGAGGCTCAGTTTTTCCAGCTGGGAATCAGACCAAGACACAGCAGTAAAAGCAGCAGTCAGATCCCACCGGCAAGACACAGATTTTCAAAGCTGTTGTGAGGATGAACTAATTTAAAAATCATTTAAGAACCATTTAAATTAATTACAAAAAAAGAGTAAGAAAACTTACCTTACTAACAGCTTTAGGGTCTGTACTACATCTCATCTCTCAGCCTGCCTCCCAGATCATCAGAGCACCAAATTGCTATTTGAGTTTTAATTATTCTTGTTATTATATTCAAGATATGTCTAGAGACAAATTATGAAGCTCCTTACGAGTGGCCAGGAAGTAGGCACACAATAAAGACCATCAAAAGGCCTTGTCATACCTTGCACAGTGGCAAGGCTCAGGTCACCAAACTGCCCCATGCAGATCTGCCACGATTAGAAAAGCTGCAAGCAAACAAAGCATCAGAAAATTCTTTGCCCAGTTAACATCCATACATTATGCTTCCTATCAGAGACGCTTCTGGGTTGTTGGGATCTGTATTAGCTTGCAATGTTTTTCAAATACTTGGCAGAGGTTCTCAAGCTGGCCAGATATGGCCTTGGGTAAAGCTGACTGTTGAGCTGATTAGAGGTGCTGGTTTGAGTCCGAGTACCATTCTACTTCATTTCACCCATACAGAGTGAGCTAAGTGCTGAACGATTGTCCTGCAGACGGCATGTGGGGTGAAACGCTGTTTCTTGGCATTCCTCCGTTCCCTGATCTTCATCCCACACTCACAACCACAGCATCACTGAGATCATTCATGCACCAGGCTGGGAGTCCTAACTAACTCCAGGATGCATCACGGACAGCAAAATCAGTCACCCCTGAGGAGAGAAATGGCAGCTTGAACTGTCAGTCTCAAGCAGGGACAATCATAACATGAGACAGATACCCATGCCAAAATCTTGTTTGGCTGGTCCCTCAGAGGTATTTCAGCTGCCTTTGCCATGTTATTAATTCATGCCCTCTTCACATATTATTGGCTGACTTGGAGTCACGTAGAACCTAAACATATATTAAAAAAACACAATCAGTGCATAAACAGCTCATTAGAATGGATTCAAAATGGAGTCTACAAAACTAAAATAAACAAATCTAAACCAAGGGTAGAATGCCCTTAAAATTAGGGATTTATGATTGACTGGAGACAACAAATGAGAGACAGTTCTCTCATTTCAGCCCTACAGATGTGTCTACCCAACTGTATATCCTGTAAAAACTTAAAAGGCAGATCCAGTGTGATTCCTCTGTAGCCAAACACTAATCTCCTTACCTTCACAGACAACTGAAAATAAATGGAAGTTGAATATTTGGTAGTTTATCTAGGTTATTCCAAACAGGCTCTATTTTCTCTAATTCCACAAAATAGATCCCTTTAAGGATATGCTTATGCACTCAGCAGTTGTCCTGCACTTCATCTGCCCATTATCTGAGCTGCAAAGTATGAGACAGAGGCAGCTCCGTTCTATTAAAAAAGACCACTTCAATAACCTTACTGGAAGGCTGCGGCCATGATAAGAAAGCATGTCCTGATTTTTTGTAATTTTTGTAATTCAGTGGGCATATATATTACTAAAAACCCTCTGAGACTGTTTCAGTTTTAGCGGAACTTAAGCAACCTGGATTTTGCAGCAGGATTCACCTCAAAATGGATAGATGTAGATGTATTTTGAAGTGTTCAGAATATCACAATAAGACAAGAGACTGACCTGTTCCTCTGTCCACTAGGATTGCAAATGGAGGATTTATTTTCTGACAGCATTTTTAAAAATACTTGTAACTACACTTACAAATCTGTCCTGGTTTGAGTTAGAACAGAACAATTCTGTTCAGTGATTTTTACCTTTCAGCTCAGTTCCTTTACCCAACTGCACTTTCTGAAATTAGCAGCACGTTTTCACAGGCAGTGCCTGCTTCTGGCAGTGATAACGCTCCATGTTTAGAGTTAGTACCAGGGACTCATGTGCAGACCAAGGCCACTGCTAGATCCTGTGCACCACATTGTGGGGTGCAGAAAGTAAAAGCTGCACCTGCAGGGAGGAGTGGACAGATCGGTGCCCTTAAACTGACCAGCGGGGTGTTCCATCCCATAGATGCCATATTCAGCTCGGGGGCTCTTGCTCTGGGTCCTTGCTCAGATTCTTCCTCATTCCTTCAACGGCTGGAATCCAAAGAGGACTCTGTTCATTCTGCCTTTGATCCTGATCGAAGCGTTCCTGAATCCAGCACAAGAATCCAGCTCCTGAACTTGGTTCCCATCTGCTGCTGGGCCCTGTCTGGGACTTTCCCGGTGCCTGCTCCACAACATCAGTGGTGACGGTGACATACTTGCCGTCAGGGGGGTTTGGGGTCGATACTGGGTATATATTTGTATATATTCCATTTTCTTCTTATTAATATTTTCAATTTTCATTAAAGCTGCTCTAGTTTCCTTTTCTAATCAGTAAGTCTCTCCTTCTTATTCCTTTTCTCTTCCCCTTGGGGAGGGAGGGGGGTTAACTGAGAGAGTCTGTTAGGTTTTGGGGCCGCCCTGACCCTAAACTGTGACAAGATCACAATTAACAGATAAGCAATCTCGTCAAAATAAAGATAGACCATTTAATGCAGCAAGTTCAATATTATATTTAATGCTTTGGAAATCTTCCCTTCTATCTGGCAGCCAGGGTCAACATCTGCCTATTCATCTTTTTAGAACAATAAACACATTAGTTTGAGGTATCATATTACTCAACTGGCTATCCAAAGGTATGTGTCAACAATAAAAACACGGGAGTAGTTACTGCTTAATATGCTTTAAATCCAGCACTTGCCACCCTAATGCATTATTAATGGGAACAATAGTTTCAACAACTAGTTTCTAAGGGATATGAAATGTTCAAGCCCAAGTGGAAGAGAAAATGAACTCATGCAAACCATGAGATTTTGAACAGCAGTTTTAAATAACTCGTTTTCCATTCTAATCTGTAACATATAATGCACAATATCCATGATTCTTAAATAAACTCCTGCATTTTGCCTTCCGCTTTCTTACTCATCATCCCATTTTGGAAAAGATGCATCACAAAAATCTCTTCTATGCTATTTTTAAAAATAATCATTATCAGACATTTCAATAGTGCCACAATAAAAGCCAAATTTCACAGCATCTATGATATGATAAATTATCATTTAATTCTTCCCAACTGTTTTTTTAATTTCTTCTTTTCCATTGGGACCCTTAGCAAACCACAGCCCTTTCCATTCAAGGGTGAGACACCAAAGATAACAAGAGAAGGAACAGGAGTTTCCCAGCTCTGTAGCATTGGCGTGAATCACAAGGGGAATTTTACGCCTCCCTCCAAACAGATGTCATGGCAGAAGAAGCGGACACACCCTCAGCAGATGAGTCTTCAAATGTCTTGATGTTGACAAAATATGTTTCCATGAAATTTTATGTCCAGAATGACCCACTTCCATTTCTCATACAACTGATGCAGCGTTCCAGCAAAGGCTGTTCATCTTTTCCTGTAACTGTTGTCAGCTCTGCAGAATTTGAGGCCTGTTAGGCTGAAAGGACCTCAGCAGTGATCTACCAGTTCAGTACTCTTCCCAGAAGAAATTCTTCAAACACTGCTACTGGAAAAAAGGGATGTTTTCACACTGAAGTACCACTCTTAATCCAAACTAAATGTGGCAGATAAGAGAGGATTATCTGTTACCATAGTCAGCACTATCATTAGGAAATACACTACTCTCAACATCTCAAGCTTTTTCTCTCAAACGGTGCCTTTGGGGTTTACGTTCTTTTTTTCATGGGAGATCTAAAGAAAACCACTCTCGGTTAGAGATTCTCTCAGAAATCTGCCACAAGTCTCCTCGAGTCCTGTAGTACTTGAATGTCACAGAACTAAAACTACTGCTGGTAGAAAGGGGAGCAATCCCATTGTTACCACTGGTTTCAGCTTTTCACAGCTGTTGAGATGCCGGCATGCCCTGGAGACACCAAACAACTGCATGGCAAACATTTTCTTGGTCTGTCATGTCCACCCTCCAACTACAGCACAGGAATTTATCCAGTTTTGGAGGTGGTTGGTGTTCATCATATTGACTTAGCTTACTGTGGAAAAACAACAACCATGGTACATGTGGTAAGTGTGCTATAACGCCTACCTTCATCTCTCATAAACTTGATCCACTGTAGTTTCTGTCTTCAGAAGAGCTGAGACTTCACAATGACCTCTTACATAAAAATTTCATGAGATTCTTTCAGTTACTAAAACCATACCGCAAAAATTAGACTGTTTCTGTCTGCCTGTGGGTATTTTAACAAAATGGAAAAGAATATCCTTCAGCCCACCTGTGAGTGACCCGCGTTTCCTCTGTTGATAACAGCCTATGTTTCCTGTCATTCTTGCAGAGCTTAAGAAGATTTGTACAACTCTTACTGCCTAAACTCCTTTTGAAGAAAAATGCTACTCAGGTTCCATGAGTTAAAAAAAAAATCAACTTGAATATAAACCAGTCTACCTTTAGCCTCTGTATGTGCCAAATCACATGCTTGGTAGTACAATGTTAAGTGTACTGAGATAATTAGAAGCGGACGCTCTTTCTCCATAGCTTCTATTAAGGGAAAATTCATATTCTACCAGATTAACTACTTTAGGAGGGGGAAGAAAACAAAACAAAATAAAACGCCTGTAAGAACTGTAGTAGAAGTTACTCTATAATTATGCTCTCACTTGGTACAAAATCCCCAAATATCCAGAAAACCACGATCAACTTCTATTTCATGCAATACATCTGCTGCCTAATCTGCTGGCTAGGTCTTTGGTGTTCTGAAAAACACCAGTAACTGTCATAATTAAATCCTCTCTAGTTACTCAGCTGCATAGCTCAACTAATATTTCACACAATACCACCGGTATGAAAGTGCACAGATTCTCTGACCTGTAAATATAATTGGATTAAAATTATTATTTTTGAAAGGAACTACTGCTTGAAATTTGGTATATCATGGGTGTTTTCCTTCTTTCCTTCAGTCAGCAAACTGCTCTGCTGCACGGCTAGAGGAACATTTGTCTTTTGTGACAAAGCTACATCCACATTATAATCTTGCATAGTAATCTCATATGATATCAGAAGTGCTGCTTTACGTCTGGGGAATAATTTGTCTGGATAAATAGAAACCATAAAGCAATATGGAGAAACATTTTACCAAGGACAAATGTCTTCCTTGTGGATTTTTTTTTAGACTAGTACTAATTACTTCTGTGCTTTTTTCTTCCGTGGCCCCAAAACAGGAGTTTTAAATTACGTTATTAAGTTGACGCATTTGTGCTCATATGAAGGAAGTCAGAAGCCACTGTTTTACATTTGCCATTTTTCATTTTGTGGTTTCCAGTCCCAAGGCTTCTCACCGATTGCAGAGCATCCAGTCCCTCCTGTTTTCTCTTCCCTTCCTCTCCATCAAAAATAAGGAAAAGGCCACGCCACATCAATCCATGTTAAAATATATTTAACTTGCACTACTTTGCAAATATTCCTTAACATTTTGAAAGTTCTTTAAAAATTTCAAAATTCTGTGCTTTAGCTTTTTCTTTTCCAATAAGCCTCTTGAAGGCAATACGTTCAAGCATACAGTTATTTTTTAAACAAAACGTTTTGGTGGTGGTATATATTTAAACAGTGTCTTTTGCCAGATCTTCTGACAACGTTAACTGCCTGGCTCCTTCCCATGGGGCTTACAGCCTCAAAAGTGTACTCACCCACAAATTCTGGGGGAAAAAAGGAAGTTAATATAATTGATAAGTTAAAAAATAAACATGCAAGATCAATATCACTTATAGTAGAGCTAGCATCCTCCAGTGTGACTCATATAAATCCAATACAGACTGTACACAGTACTTTCATCTTGAAGAAGCTACAGCATCTTGCAGTCCTAACAACTTTTATATTATGTCCTTGAAGTGTCCTGTTCCTTTCATCACTGCTGAGAAAATATCACAATCCCTTTACTTTTTCTACCCGTAATGATAGGGTGAGTAGTGCTGAGGGAAAAAAAAAATGCAATCACAATAACAGAGGAAAAAAAAAATGATTCATGGGCATAGAAAGTAAATCACTGGGAAAGCCTGTCTTGTCCTCCTTTTTATTTTGTTCATAGGTCAAGCAATCTTAATGAAGTCTCCTTCACACGCATTTTATTGTTTGCTCTTCGATAGACCACAGTTATTTCAAACTCCTTAGTTATTTTTAAAAGCTATACTGAAAGTCCCGCATGGGTTGTACTGGATGTTTGCCGAAGAACCGCTACAAGTACCAAAGCTAGAGGACAGCACCATGCTCTGCTCTGATTTACCTGCCAGTATCAGGTAAAGTTGCTGGTGGAAAAGTATGAATGATGATTATTCCCTTCTGAGAAATCCACAGCAGAGAGGGAAAGGTGCTGCTATCTAACTGCCTAACTTCCCTTTAATTTTCAGCATACAAATGTAGGTTGTTAGCTGCCCACAATTTTATCTGTTTGCCTGAATGAAGGTAATAAATTACCCTATTACACTTTCATACACAAATTTGAAGCTGGATTGAAGATAGGTGAAGAATCTGCTTTAGCGAGTCTTCCTTACTGTATATTTAGTCAGAGACCCTTATCTAGTAGAAGAAGCAGAAGAGAAAAAACTTTTGGGCAATGGGGCTGAAAGCAGAGAAGAAAGGACAGAACAAAGCTGCAATTACAACACTGAGACATTACTACTTCACTACCTTAAGCTGTCTTTCCTGGCTGGTAACAGTCGTTAAAACAAAGTAAACACAGCTATCGGTCTGACAACATCCAAAATACATTCCTAGGATCCCTGAACAGCCAAGCTGAAGTCTTTCCCACTACATCTTCATTGCAACCTGGAGCTCCCCAGATCAGTTAGACGTAATTGCTAGCCTGGAGAAAGCTGTCTTTAAGTGCAGAGCAGACATACACAGTGCCTGGCAGGGGCTTTACCGCATATTCCTCTGGCCTTGTTTTCCAGCTCTTAGCAGACTCGTTCCACCTGCTCTCTATAATTTGCTCCACGTCATGCTTTTCTTTTGCTCTCTGTTTCTTTTTCCCTTTGAGTGACCTTTTCCTCTCTCTTCCTATTCTGCTGCTGTTCACTCACAGCATAATGGTGATGAAGATGAAACAATTGCTGCATCTGAACATTATTTTAAAAATTCATTCCCTCCTTCACTCTATTGACAAGACTAAAGACCAGACCCATCCTTTCCCCACCTCCTCAAAGGCTTTTTCTTCTCCTTTGAGATAAAAAAGTTCTCCCAGACAGAGTCTCAAATTCCTGAGACACTAGTATTGACTGGGGAACCCACTTACAGCCATATACAAACAGGACAGATCAGCAAAGAAACGTGGGGTATTGAAATATAACTCATTAACATTGATTAGTCAGCAAGTTTTTCAGACCACAGCAGAGATAATTCAGTTTCCAAAAATAAGAGGTCAGTATGCAAATCTGACCAAGAAGCAAATTTAGGTCAAATCCTATCACAAAATAGGCATATCCATTTCTCACTGAGTCACAGTCTCTAGATGAAAAAACAACTCAAGTGCTAAGTTTGTTTAATACTCTGAACAGGCATAATCTAATAACAACCAGCAAGACTTTTTTGCCTGATGTCCAAAGCAAATGAGCAGTGGGGAGTCTCTGCGGGAAACCCTGTCTTTGACATCTGTATTGGGTCAGACTGAGCTGGAGTTAATTTTCCCCACAGCAGCCCTCATAGTGCTGTGATTTGTACTGGGAGCTAGAAAGGTGTTGATAACACACCCGTGTTGTGGCTACAGCTGAGCAGGGCTCGTACAGCACCAAGGTGGATTTTTCAACATTCCTCCTACAGTGGGATGGGGTAGACAAGATCTTGGGAGGGGACACAACCAGGACAGTTGACCCAAACCTGCCAAAGGGATGTTCCACACCATATGATGTCAGCTCAACAATAAAAGCTGGAAAAGGGGTGGATGGGCATCAACTTGACCTCGAGAGTAATCGTCACAAGTATTGGAGCCATTCCTCCCTGCACAGGCTGGACATCGCCTGTTGATGGGAAGTAGTGACTAACTCTGTTTTCATTTGCTTTTGCAAGTGGCTTTGCTTTGCTTTTCATTAAGCTGCCTTTGTCTTAACCTACGAGTTTCATCTTATCTTTTCCCCCTGGTCCAACTAAGAGGAAGAGAGCGAGGGGAGTGATAGAGCAGCTTGGTGGACAGCAGGCTCCCAGCCACAGTCAAACCACCACATCTTCTCCAGGGATGTTGAACTGTGAAATGTGTAACAGAAATAGTTTATACTAACCCAGAAGATCTATGAAGTGAATGGGTTCAGTAAAACCCGTAACAGCTGAAGCTGAATTGCTTAAGTGTATTGATTTTATGCAGACCTGTGGTGCTGAAATTCCTATAGAAGTTTTAGTACTCAATGCTATTTTTTCCTTTTCCTGTTTATGGAGCCATCCATCAAAGATGAGCAGAGTAGTCCATTAAATTTTTACTTTATTTTTTTTCTGAAATATGTGTTTATTAAAACAAAACAAAATAAACCTTTAACTCTGGATTCATCTGGCTGCTTGGGAAACTCAGTGTGGAACTACAAGAACAATATGCCCTTCTATAATATCTTCAGACATGCTCCTGGAGAACTGAATTTCCTCATGTCTATTCAATCTATCTCCATCCTGACCAGGAGGAAGAAGCTCAAAACAATGATTTCTGTCTTCCATTCACACAAACTACCTTCATTTCTACAATACTACTGAAAAAAAAAATAATATTAATTTCAAGTATTTCTTTTTCAGACCAAAACCCTTGCAACGCCTTTTAGGACATGCAAAATACAGAAGTGACCTGATACAAATGTATGCCAGAACACTAACAGAGAGAGTTACAGTGGCAGCTTCTTAGACGTATCAGTTATGTTAACCATTGTGATAACTCTCCAGACTTTTGTTTAAAAACCCTCTGGCAGTTAGAACCATTTAAAGATATTTATTTGTTGATAAATAAGTACTTTTATATAAACCCTGCAAAATTTCCAACAGCAGTAGACAAGAAATACATCTGTTTTCTTTGAACCTGTAGAAATCATACGCCTTAAGGTAAATAATTGCACCTCTGGGTTTCTTTCAACTCTTCCTATAATCTTGAGATTGAATAAATATCTGCTTCACACTTCCCTGGAACTGTGTTTCAAATAAACACTCGGTGACTTTTCTTGCCAAGTCTCTCCAGACTATTAAGAGCACACCAAGTATTTCTGGACTTCTTTGCAAGGGAAAGATGCAGCTGACACACCCAGAATCACCAAGGGCTTGCATCATTGCTCTGAGCACATTTCCATCACCCCTACGAAAAGCTCAGCTTGTTTGTTGCTATTTCTTTTGAGTCCCTGCTGGTTCCATTCTATGGGCTTCTGCAGACAGGATTCTTCTTGTTTAAAACTGACTTTCAACTATGTTTCATTTGAGAAGTCCTGTCATCAGCAGGGACCATGCTTTAACAATCAGTTACTATTCACTTTGCAAAACAAGAACGTTTTCAGCAGCATGAAGCTTTGCCCAGAGCCTTACAGACTCAACCTCTGGCACTTATCTACTCCGAGTTGAGATCTGCAACCGTTCAATATGTCTTTCTAGCTCATTACTTTCGATTACAACACAAAGAATACAAGTTGTTCCAAGTTTTACAAAGATTTTAGCATGATTTTTCATACTTTTTTTTTTCTTATTCTTATGCACATTTAAGAAATTGTATTTCTTAGGTAGAGTGGGTCTAAGAAACCCTAGAAACTCAGCTTGCTTTCTCTAACTGCCTGAAGGCAGCTGAAATAGGTGCCAGTTGCATTTGGAAGTATTATAGGCAGCAATAGGTTCCGAGAGAATGGAGCCTGCATCCAGTCAAAGCAAAGGGCTGTTGGGATAAAGAATGCTGTTTTTCCAACCTCAGAAAGACTCCAGCTCTCTGATCTCCTTGCTGTGTAGTGCCACTCCTGCCATTTCTGCAAGCTCCAGGGTTCCTTTCACACCCTGTCCCACACTCTTCCTGAGCCGTGGGTTTGGGATTTCGCTTCATTTCACTAGCGCTCTCTTCCTTAAAAGTATCATTAAAGAATGTGCGTGGGAGAACCCCTATTTAAATCCATCTATGTTCAACAATGGCAATAAAAAATGATTGCATGGTTAAGCTTATAGAAAGCCAAGCACAAGACCTGGGCCAGTAGACTTTTAATCAAATAATTGCTATTCAGGCAAGACTTTCTGTGCAACAATTATTTCTTTTAAAAAGCCAAAAAAATACTTGAATGAACGCAAGCACTTGAATGACTGACTTTAATGCCCATCATAATATTACATTGTAAATATATTGGAATAATTCTTGAGCTTTGTATATATTTTCTTTTCTAATCACACCACTAGAAAAATAATACCACACTCCAGGATAGAAGAAAAACACTGTTATTGGAAAGAAGATTCTTCTTTAGCTTGCCAAGCAGCTACCAGCCTTCCAAGCAGCAGAAACAGCATACGGTAGGGTTGCTATACAACATAATCAGGGGGACTTGGAGAATTGCTTTGCCATTTCCAAACGTATAATGACTGTTCTGAAACGACCGCGTTTTGCATGAGGAGGATTTGAAGGGAAGCAGGTGGCTACTGCGAACAACAGTAAACATCGTGCTGCTGTTCGGGGTGCGGTGGGAGCAGGGCAAGAGCCCGATGGCAGAGTATTTCATTTCCTTGTGATCATCTCAGGCAAGGGCTTGCTGGGATACATTATCAGTCCACTGAAACTCTAGTCTCCAAAAGTTTTTACCTTTTTATAACATGGTAAGAACTAAGGGGGGGGAGGAGGAGGGGAGGG